>JAUESF010000012.1:9065450-9084815 GCA_032274765.1 Malacoctenus tetranemus | reverse complement strand
ACACACACACACACACACACACACACACACACACACACACACACACACACACACACACACACACACACACAGACGAGTCCACAGACCAGGTTTCAGTCCAGATTCCTCCTGCTGAATGTCGTATTGCCTGTGTGTGTGTGTGTGTGTGTGTGTGTCACATACCCGTATTCAGGACCAGGCTGTCTCAGATAGAGCTGCAGGAACTTTTGCCAGATGAGGGGGAGCAGAGGGTGGTCGGGAGGCGTGATGACCGCCTGACAGGCCCAGCGGTACACCTGAAGCCTCTGCAGAGACGGGGCCACTGGCAGCTTCAGTCTCTGGTGCGCCTTCTGCCTCAAACACACAAACACCATCAGCACCAGCTGCTGTGCACGCAGCATTAACGATTGTGACCCAAACGACTGGAATTTCAGCTGCTCATTGGGTTTGACAGAAGTCCTTGTTCATGTCATTTCTGGTTTAGAGCTACGCTATCTTTACTTATCCGTCAACATATTGTTTTCCATTTGCTGCTCCACTGCTGCTCAGTGAGACGTCTCAGCTTTAGTCGTCTTGAAATAAGATGAACTAAAGTGCTCCCACAGCGAGAGATGCATGTGTAACTGGTGTCCGTGTTAGTATACCTTTAAGGCTTGATCTGGGGAGATGGAGGGCTCTGACAGGAGCTCGTGCTCAACGCAGCGTCTCAGCTGAGAGTCTTCCTCAAACACGCCCTCCATGTTCAGCACCAACCAGGCAAACCAAACCTACAGACAGCCGCAGCACATCCGTCAGGACCCAGGATTACACTAACAATATCAAAGACCTGCGTCTGTGCCATGGAGCTGCGCTGGGGACCGCTACCTCTTCACTCAGGGATTGGCCCTCGATGAAGGAGGGTGTGGCGTTTCCTGCAATCCAGCCAACCAGGGAAGAGAGCAGACCACGATCTCCATGGTAACCCAAGGCATTCTGCAAAAAAGCAACCCACAAATAAAGTTGATGCATTTCCCCTTCTCGCCGTCAAATTTCCTGCTCTTTGAAGAAAGAGAGAAAGAAAGACTGAAGTGGTTTACAGAGCGAAATTCACCGTCTGCACCTGTCAGACACACGAGAGCAGGAAACTGATGGAAGCCAAACAACAGCGTAAACACCTTATGCTGCTGGTGGAGGAGTTTCTGCACGCACTCCTCCTGGTGCTGACTGAAGGCGGCGCAGCAGATCTGATCCATGAGGAACAAGACGGTTTTGTCGCGGTACCACAGGTTCTGCTGGGTCAGAATTCCCACCCAGAACTCCAGCACCGCAGCCGCTCCGACACGGCCGGGCTGCGAGCTCTCCACCACGTGACTCTGCAACACAAAGTATACACAGCTCGCTAAACACACACACACACACACACAGGCTTACAGTGTTGATTCTTTAATCAAGGTTTTTAACCATTCCCAAGTGCTTTTGTTCCACTGTGAAGAAACTGATTTTAGAGCTCCATCATGTTGAGTCGGCGTTCAGAGATGCAGCACATTTTCCAAATACTGTTTGATATTTTGTGTTTCTACCAGCTGTTATTGTTAACACAGACAACTGGTGGTATCTATCAATAGACAGAGTGAATTAATGAATTCCTGTCTGTGTTAAAACATAAAATGATATTCCATTCACCATTGACTATCACCGATTGACACGACCTTCTAAACGTGTATCCTTCAGGGTTTAGAGGCAGCGATGAGACCGGACCATCTGACTGAAGCGAGAGGACCGAGGTTCATTTAAATCACATCAAACCCGACAGAAACATTGTTCAGTTGTTCACACTGGTCAGATCCAGAGCGACTGTTTACATCGTCCTGTCTGATTCAAACAAACTCTGGAAAAATGAAATTTAAACCGTTTAAACACGACACGAATCAAACACTCTTTGCTGGTTAATGTTGGATCTTAAACATGTCTGTGAAGACGTTTACTTTGGCCAACTTTAATGAAATGTTTCACATTTTTTTCAGTTATTGCTTCAGTCCAGACAGAAAGCGTAAACCAAGGTTTGCACGTTAAACTTCATGACTGCGGTAAAGTTATTATAGGTTCCTGAAATACCTGAATGACGCTGTTGAGCAGACGGACATTGTCTCCGTAGGTGGTTCCTGTGAGGAGTGGTGCCACCCGGTGAGTGACCTGCTGCGTCACGCCCTGAGGACACACACTGTCGTACTGCAGGAATAACTGGATGCAACTGACAAACCTGACATGAGCAGAGGGAGGACGGGAGAGGTCTGGGTCAGAGTCAGAGACGTTCAGGCTGCAGCTCCTTCAGTGCAGAGCGTTTCTTACTGAGCGTTGTTGAGCAGGTAGAAGCTGAGCGGGTAGGTGGGAGGCAGGATGTTGTCCAGCAGGTGCACAGCAGCTCTCAAGTGTCGAGACTGGATCAGATTCTTCAACAGCCCAACTCCGTCCGTGCAAAAATGCTCTAAACTGAAGCACACGTCAGAGACTTTTAACCAACTTTCACAACCTCCAAAGTGATCGACTCAGTAACCTTCCATCACAAACCTGTGTCCAACTGCTGTCATGGCAATGGAAAGGTAACATCCAATAGGAATGCCTGCTTTTACAGCCCTGAGAACAGAGTGCATGCTGGGGGAGTGTGTGAGCTCTGGAGGGGGGTTGGAAGCCAAAGCAGGAACTGCCCAGGCTCCTTTAGGGTTCTGGGCATTGCCGTGAAGCTTCAGCCTCAGCAACAGCTGCCAAGCCCACTGGCTGAAGGAGGCTTCAGGAGACACGCCCAGGCGAAGGACACTGGCCAAGTAAGACACCTGAAGAGGGCGACGGATGGAACATGACTCATGAGACGGAGCGATCAGACGATGGTGGATCAGAGTTTGAATGTGAATGTGTCACCTGTTTGATTCCCTCTGAGATGAGGCCACTGTACGGTTTGTCTGTGAGGTACTTCTGATAAGCTTCAGCCACCAGCAGAGCCACCTCACTGTGCAGGAACGAAGGCAGCGCCAGAGATCCGTCCTGCAACGGCAACAGACTTCAACTACAGACCTGAAGTCTCTCAGAGACGGAACATTTTGAGGCGCCCGTCGTTACCTGTGTGTAGCCCCAGTTCAGACCCTCCAGAATAACACAGGCCAGCCGGTTCTCCACAGCAGACAGAGGATGCTGAAGCAACCACGAGCCAATCACACAGATCTCCTCCGGGCGAGGCTGCCACAGACTCAACGGCAGCTCCTTACACAAATAGAGCGCCACCTAATATACACAAACACACATGTGTCTGACAGCTGCTCAACCAACCGTTATACCGTGCGTTCAGGTGAACGGTGGCCATCTTTACAGCAGTACCAACCATTCCCACAGTCTGGATGGTCTCTCTCAGTCGCTCCAGAATCACAGAGATAACATGAGGATGTGCCGTTGCAATGGCAGCCAGCAACTCCCTCCCCACCTTGGAGTAGATTTCCCTGGTGGTCACACTCACATAAGACACCTGAGGCAGGAAAAAGAAAGCGAAATCCAAAACGTTACCAAATGTTTTTCTACTTCCCTCGTCTCAGAAGTAAAGAATGTTTATTAGCAGTGGCGTAAGATTTCCACTTCTTCTATCTGACACACTTGTCGAACGAAAAGGTTTGTGTATTCTCCTAAAGAGTAGAAACTGCATGTGGTAAGTAGACACTACAGGTGACACAATGGGTTAGGGTTAGAAACCGATGTCCACCGCTGTGACATGTTCTTCACAGTCAATGTTTTTTGCTCCAGTGTTTCATTCCTTGTCTTAGAGGACAGGACAGCAACCCAGCTCCCTTCAGTCTTATTCCTAATGCATCTGTTCTAACAGCTATCTCAGTAGCTCCAGCTGCTGCTCGCTCCTCTTACCTGGTAGATCAGCAGAGTGATGGTGGTGATGAAGGTGGGGTCGGATTGCTGAGTGGGGGTCGCCATGTGAGCCAGCGCAGTGAGGAGGGAGATGCCGTCAGAGCTGTTCACCTCACACAGCCACTGTTCGAACCTCTCGTGGTGCTTGGGATCTGGAACGGAGACGTTGAAATACTGAGGACGACATTTCCTGACACAGAGAAATGACCTGACAACACGTGTGTGTCTGCATACAACGCTTCAAATCTCTTATTCTCTGCTTCATTTGAACACAAGTTATCAGCGGTTACATGTGTTTAAAGTGTACATTGATACCTCTGAGCGCCTGAATGCAGGAGTGCGTGTCACTGGCAGCACTGAGTGTTTCTACTCCTGCTGTCTCTGCACACTGCATGACATAAAGAACCTTCCACAGCATGGAGCTGGACAGCGTCCCGTACGGCATCTCAGACATGAACAACCAAATGCCCAACCTGTGAGGGAAAACCATCACACAGCATTCAGACGTAATAAACCTTCAAACAAAGCTGCTATGAAGGAAACATGAAAGTCTCCAGAGCAGATTGTTCCCAGCTGAGATGGAAACTCCAGACCCAGCTCCCACCTTTTGTTTCTGAGCACGTGCAAAACAGCTCGGAGGAAGAGGTGATCGTATTCCAGCTGCAGCTTGTCCAAAGACAGAGAGTGCACGTGAGAGCTGGATCCACCGGCATCAGTCACACTCACATACTGGGCCCAGTGATCACTGACATAACACACTGTCATTCTGAAGGAGACCAGAGAGCACGATTTCAGATCAAGTGCTTTTGGATTACTTGCTTTGGCTAAACAGGTGCAAATGTTTAGATTTTGTTCAGAGAAGGAAAAAAAAACCCTCATGCTGACCGAATGATGTGTCCGATGCGTTTGACCAGCTGTCTGTATCGTGCTCTGTTGTATGTTTGCAGGCCCAGAGCCAGGATTTCAATGAGCGCCGAGGCAAAGGCAAACACACGCATCATCTTCTGGCTGGAGCAGGCCTGGGGCTCGTACACACCTGGACAGCAGCACATCGGTCAGTTCGCACCATGAGCGGCGCGCCACCACCAGGCAGACGGGGGACGCACGCGCTGGCCTACCCTGCTTGCTCATCCCCAGCATGTGTGAGTAGAGCTGTTGGAAGGGGAACTGGGTGAGCAGCGAGATCAGATCCTCCTCACAGAGCAGCAGCCAGCTGCTCTCCGGGTCCTCGTCCTGAACAGACAGCAGCAGGACAAGAGCCGTTAGAAGCTGAGTGAGGATGCGCACTCAGTCAGGTGACACGATCCTAAAATCAGACATATAAACTCTCCCTGTTGAGCTATATAATGTCTGAATGTTTTGTTTCTTTGTTGTTTTTCCAAATTGTGTTTTTTTGTGTTTTTTCCCAAGTTCGGAGTCTTTATTTCTGGATTTGGAGGTCCACCAAACACAACCAAACTTCCCCCTCTCATGTGGGAATTAAAGGGCAAGCTGCTGTTGAGTTGTGCCTTTAAAAACATGTCAACAAATATCAGCAACATGAGTACTTGTATTTTTTTTCCCCCATCAAAATCAATCCTGGCATGTTACTGTGTCTGAACAAGACAAACTTGAATGTCAAACTCAATTCGTTCCCACAAAAACAAAGTGAATCTTGGAGATCTGGAAAACAAAGCGTTCCCTAGGCAACAGGTTTGTACTGGCAGCGTTTTTTAAAGCGACCAACTGATATTTAAACGGTCACAGGTCCACTTGTCACTTATTCTCAACAGCTTTAAATGTGACTCAACAAAGCAAAACAAAAAGCAGAACGCTCCGTTTCTAAAACCGATGCCGACACGTCAACAGCCCTCAGTGACACGACACTTTGTCTTTGGAGGAAAGTGGACGGTGCAATCACCGCCTGTTGCATAAGCAGAGCGAGGAAACAAAACATGGTCGGCTCTTTCTTTGAAGACAACAACGTGAACATACTGTCACATTTCTCAACACCATGCTGCAGACTCCATGTAGATCGTCCCATGTGGGAATATGAGCCTGAAGTATTTAGACGCAGTATTTATTGTCATTTAGACTCTTGTCACACTCTGCGCCTCTCCACTCTCACCTCCTCTCCGCCTTCGTCCACGAGGGTCCAGTTACCAGACTCGGGTCCTGAACCCGTCGCACTCTGGCTCTCACACGGCTTCATGTGGCCTAAAAACTCTGCACGGTGTCTGAGTGAAGAAACAAAGAGGCCTCAGAAGTTAGGAAACTGATAAGAGTGGACAGTTTTCAGTTCGCTGTCAGCTGGTGATGAATATTCACAGGTTGGAAGACTGAGGTATTCACCTGGCAGGTGACATGAGGACAGCGAGGCCCTGCATGAAGTCCTTCACTCCACCGGTCTGACCATAGACTTGAATCTGAGTCGCACCGCAGAATGAAAAAGAGTCCTCAGTGAGTGCAGCCATCCCATCACCACCATCAGCAGCAGAAACCCATTCACACTGACCTGTAAAAAGGAGGCAGCCCACTTCCCCACCCCAGCAGGACAGCACAGAAGATGGCACAGCAGGTAGAGATGCTCTCCTGAGCCCCCGACATGCAACAGGACGGCGACCTGGAGAGAACGCCACATGAGAACTCACAAGAACTGACTGTCACGGGCAAAGAGATGCCATGTTGTAACGTGGAGGGTACCAATCTCTCCAGCCAATGGTGGATGTCTGTCTGAAACTGTGCATCATCCAGGACTCTGCGTGTGAAGCTAAACAGGACGCTGATGGCCTCTTTCAAAGGCTGGAGAGACAGAGGCTGAGCTTGGCTGCCGGCGCAGTCTGACAGAGACACAGAGGAACACTGGAGTGAGTGCAGGTAACAGAGTGAAGCCCAAACGGGAGCTTCATTAGGTTTCATGCCGGTCTGAAGTCCAACCTTTCAACAGACGATACAAGTACGACTCCACCTGCAGGCGTGACAGCAGCGCAGTGTACGCGTGCAGAACCACCTTCTGATGGAGGAGCTCACTGCAAGTTTCCAACAGCCTCCTCAGCTCAGCCAACACACTCTGACTGAACTCTGCCTGCTGGAAGCGATGGTATCCACACACCTTGGACTGGTCTGCACACACACCCTGTTCCAGAGAACGCATTGCAACACTCTGTCAACACCGTCCCAAACTCTGAACATCTCGACGGCACGTCTAAAAACGCACCTGCAGAGTGAGCTGTTCGTCTCTGAAGCTCCACAGGCGGTTCTGCGTGCTCTTGCAGTCGGACGTCTGTGTGTGCAGCTGAGTGTGAGACTGTGTGAGCTGTCTGCGGCAGCGCCAGTAGTTCTGCAGCAGTTCGGTCAGTTCGTGGTTCTCCTGTCGGGCCAGAGCGCAGAACTGGGACGCACACACCTCGATGCCGTCCAGCCACGTTCGCAGGCCCCCGCCTGGCTCCCAGACGCTCAGCTGCTCCAGGGAGAACGGCTGAATCTCTGGAGCCGTCTTGGGCAGCTCTGGGTAGAGTTTGCTCCTGGAGATTTCTGCCAAAGACTCCAGCGGCTGTAAACTGGGAGGAGAGGACTCCTGCTCAGGCAGAGCGAGCACCGCGGGCTCCTTCCCGGAGGTCTTCACAGATTCCACACAGAGCTGTATGACCGGACCCTCCTCCAGTGTAGGAACAGACGGGTAAAGTGCAGGTGCACTTGGCAGATGTAGGACCTCAAACTGAGCTGAGACACAAGGAGGAATCCACGCCTGTGTGTCCTTTGCCACCTCGGTGAACACACTGAGCTCAGCCCCCTGAGCTGCTGCCCCGCCGGCCTCCTCCACCTCCTCCTTTGTCTTGGTGGACACATTCAGACTCGACTGCAGAGTTTCACCTAAAACTGATGTGGACAGAGTCTGCGCTGAGGAGACTCGCTCCGTCTGAGAGTTCACGTCTGCTGTTTGTGGTGCTGTTTCAGGGGCGTCGGCAGGATCCTGCTGCTGCTGCTCCTCTGGCCCCTGATACGGCAAACTGAGGGGGACGTCGGTGAAGTTGGAGGTGGAGGCTTCATCACAGACAGCTGAGGGAGCGGGGACTCTCTTGTCCTCCTCTGTCTGCCTCTGCTTCCTGACCAGCTGAGAACATGAACCAACAATCAGAGCCACGTGACAAACTTTACAATATCTGAGGCCTCAGAAAGTTGTTCACCTCAATATAGTAATAAAACAAGGAGAGAAAAAAACACTTTGAATTCACACACAATCAATAAAGGACTCTAGCTGTTGGAAAAATCTATTGTGATCTGAAATAGAAATTAAACAGTTCGCAGAAGGAAAACTTTTAGAGTCGACAACTTTTCTCCAAAAGAACCCAGACAGTGTTTTTCTGCTCTGCTGTCACCTGGTTCCCGATCGACTCACGTGACTCTGAGTTCTCCATGTCACAGAAATCAGATTGAGCCGCTTCCTTTCTCTGTGGTTTAAGTCTCTTTCTTTGGGCTGTTCCCCCTAATCGACCCTTTTAATCGCAGTCATGTGTGAGATGCACGACTGGAGACACAAAGGCATCAAGTTCCCTCTATGTTAATTCAATACAAGTGATGTGTGATCTCACACAACAGCTCCAGAATGATCCCAAACAAATAAAACATCTGGACACAAAGTGAATTAAATTGCAGGTAGTGTGAGTGAGAGTTCAGGATCAAACACTCACTCGCAGGTCAAACAACCGAGCGTATTCTCAATAACATTGTGACACTTCAGTTGTGTACCAACAACTCAGCTTGTGTAACACTGTTGTCCATGTGATACAACATGTGACTGGAGGACTGGCTCTTTTTTTCCCCAGATTTCGGAGCAACTGAGCAATAATCGTGTTTAATGACATTCAAATGTTTGGGTGATAATCCGCTTTCTAACTGCTCCCAACAAGTAGCTGTTCTGCTGTGTACATGTTTTCTGAGTGAAACCCGATGGGAGGACCAGGCTCCAGTCTGTCACGATCACATTAACTGAACTGGATCCCTATAACACATGTGGGGGTAAAATGAGCGGATGAGTCGTGGACAGACTCCGTTTCTTCACCTGTGTTTTTCCGCTGGCTTTCGTTTTGCTCTTCTTTGGTCTCACCGCCTCCATTTTTTCAGCGCCTGCTCCCGTCGGGCTCACAGCGCCCCGACACACGGCTGACCGGAGACACACTCGGCCGACTCGACGCCGATCACCTGAGGCCAGCGGTCCAGCTGCACGGCAGCGGTCACCCAACGCATTTAGAGACACAAACAACACAAACATTAGCAGGGACAGCTAGCCGCGTCCTCCCGTGATAAGCAGCCAGAGTCCGGCTGTGCTGTGGAGATAAACACTGTCGCTGCCAAGTCAACACTCTTTAGCGGCCCGTTTAGGAATGTCAATGATCAGTGGGAACAAGGCAACACCTCTGGTTGACGGACAAACACAACGTTTGGAAAAACGAACCCATTTCCCCTCATGAATTTCTCCAAAAACTGATGCTAAGCTAACTTTGAACGGTGGACCGTGGGACTGTGTCCCTGCGCGCTGACGTCTTCACCTGCGGCTGCTGTTCGGCCTCATTGTCGCTCGCGTTATCACAACAAGATTTCAACACGTCCGGACGGGTGACATGCAGCGGCGGCAGCCCCCTCCCGTCCGCTGCCAGACCACCATTTGTTTTGTTTTGTTCCAGGAACTCCGCGAGCACGATCTGTAGTCACGTGACTACTCCACCTCTCTACGGCAGCCCGAGAAGGATAAATCTCATCACAAGAAGTTTCTTCACCATGTAAACAAGCTTTTTTTCCTCTCAGTCACCGCATGGTCAACCACCATTTATTAACAAAGATACAACTGATACACACGTTTAAAACAGGCCTGCTGGAAAAAACATCAGAACAGGCAGACGCACAAATGAGAGGTCGACAAACTAACACTATTTATATTAGTTTGTTACAGTTCAGCATTTGTAGCATTTTATCATCAAAATAAATTTATTGTAAAGTTATCAACAAACAAGATGCTCGTCATGCTAAATGACTATAGCTAAACACTAAACTCAAAATGTTACAAAAACATGATGGTGTAAAAAAAGGTTTGAAAGTTTGACTTTATCCTAAAAAACAAACCATAAGTATCCCTGACTCACTCACTCAGCCACTTTATTACTTTCTAGTCACACAGACTGTGTTGGTCATCCTCTTTATATTCAGTCCAATCAAAGTCACTTAAAGGCACGAAACTCCTCCGTGAGCACGTTGCAGGACTGCTGGAGGTCATGTGTTCGCCTGACATTTGACTCTCTGTTTGCACTGTGACTTTATGGAGGGTTGGTGAAGGACTGAAGGCAGACGGCATCTGGACTTCCATGTCCTGTCTGTAAAACGTGCGTAATGGTAACTGTTCATGTTCATGCTGGGTGCTTGGGGAGCTGCTGTAGACCTCAGGTGTGTGCCGGATGTAAGCCTGGCTCAGGGCCAGGCCCAGGATCTCCGTCTTCTCCTTGTGGAAGCGCAGCTCTGCGCCTCGGTGGCGGGCCAGCACCAGCTCCCTCTGCGCTGCCTGCAGCTCCACTCCCAGCAGCCCCGGTGACCTTTGCTCCCGTCCCAGCCAGTCCAGAGCCATGCTGCTGCGTATGCACTCATCAAGCCCCCGCTGAGAGTAGTAGGTAATCACACTCTGGGAATAAGGAAATACAAGAAGCTCATCAGGACTGATGGCACGCTGATACTTCATCACATTTAGCTTGTGTTTACAAAGGCCTGTACCTGTCGAGAGCACTGCCGCTCCCTGAGTGCTTTCAGCGTCCCATTCCAGTGCAACAGCTGGAAAACTGTCATCATCTCCTGTCGTGCAAAGAGGGTGAGAACAAGAAGGAAAAGAGAGAAAGTCTTGCTCAGTCTCACCTTCAATGATAAAGCAAAACATCCAGATTAGTGCATGGCAGTCTGACAAAGATAAGATATCATCTAGGTCTAGACGAACAACATTGATAAAACTGTGGTTGATGAGTTCAACAAGCTTATATAAATCTGTATGGATGAGGTCAGTTTCACTGCAAATTTGAAAACACTGTCTGGGTGAGCAGCTGCCATCTGTCAGGCGCTACTGTCAGTCCTGTTCAACAGAGAGTCTGTGTATTACTAGAAATTGACCAAATGAGACACAGATGGAAAACATCACACACAGGGTTGTGTGAAGCTGAAGTCCATGTTGTACCTGGCGCTCTGGTTACTTACTGAATGTCTGCATGTCTAAACTCAGTGGACCACAGACCCTTTTTACCTCTCCTGGTTGAAGCTGAGTGTGCACAGGTCTTTGTATCGATGTGACCAATGTAGACGTATAGTGTGTAGCTCTGCAATTTGTAGGAATGATAATGAACCCATTTCCTCCTCCTAATAACGCCCCCTGTCTGCACACATGTGCTTATTTACACAGAGGCAGAAATATCAGGTGTGTCTTGCCTCGACTCTCTGTCAGTACTTGAGAGTGTGGCTCAGAGAAAAAGAGGTAATAACCAGCACAGGAGCATTGATCCCTCTGAACTGTTTGAGCTTTTTTTGGCCCATAATGAACGGAGGGTTAGACTGACATGTTTGCTGAAGGACCAATACATCTGAATGGGTTGGATAAAATAACAGGTAATCAGCAACAAAGAGAAAAACCGAAAATGGTTTGAGTTTCTGACTGAACCTGTGCTACAACTTCACATGTTGGTCAGTTTCCACATGTGATGTTTGCAAACCTCCAACTTTACCTGAAACTCCAACATGGTCTTTCCTATGAAGGAGTGCAACAGCAAACTGTAGGTTCCCAGACTGGTGCCTGCATCGCCTGCATCTTCTATTGAGACCTGCACACAGACGGCAGAGCGGGTCAATGTTGGGACAACACGAAGGCTGCTGCTGCCTGCTTGCACCGGCGTACACCTACAGCGCTGTCCCTGGCCGCCTGCTGCAAACTCTGACAGATGAACTGAGGGCTGATGCGTCGACATGGCAACCCATTCACAAGCGAATTCATCAGAGCCACGCGGGCCGCATCCCTTCGAGCCTCCGCTTGAGTCTCACACACCTGAGGAGGAGGAGGAGGAAGAGGAGGTAGCAACAACATGAGAATCACAGTTTGATGTGGGAGCTCTCTATCTGACACCCCTCCAACATTTGAGAAGATTTCACCCTTCACTACAGCTGATCATGGGATCAGAATTCAGATCGACATTGAGGTTGGAGGCTCCTTACAGATAACCAATCACATGCTTTCTCTGAGCTGGGGGCAGCTTTGTGGGTCACAATGAGCCCATTGATGAGCATCATGGGATTTGAGCTGAGCAACATCGATGTAACACAACCTGAAATGTGACTGTGTGTGACTGTGCTTTGTTTATTTTCTCACTCAACAACCTTCAGCACAATTACCAAGCATCAGACAGAGTGAAAGTAAATGTCCAACACTGTGGTTAGGATTCAGTCAGTGTGGTTGGGAGAAGTGCACCAGACACACCTTATAGTTACCGAAGCAGCTTCCTCCAGGAAGTGTGACGTAGCAGACGTGCGGGGGCCCAGGGGACGGTGCAGACTCGTACAGCAGCAGGCTCTCTGCCCGTGCGGCTGCTTTCCCACCAAAACCAGCAGGTTTCTCAGCAGGACCATCGAAGCAACCCGCCTGCTTCTGCTCCCAGAAGTCATGAAGAATGGCCACCACGTTCACTGTGCAGACACACGGATACCCACAGAGACCACAGAGTGTTGGAGGGGTTTTCTCATATTTGTTTGCATTTCTGTTTTTAGACAACGTTTGGAAATGTGTCTGCTGCTCTTCAGTGTGAGTCAACAAGTTACAGAAGTTCACAACAGCAAAGCTCTTGAAGTAGCGACAGTACATAGTTTATTTAGTTTTTCAACCTAAGCAGGAGTTCAGACACTGGTGTGAAAACACCAGCAGAATTCATTCTCTAAGTAAGAAAGCACCAAAGGTAAACACACTGAAGTAGCTATCGACTTTCTTAACTGGGGACAGGGTGCAAACGTCTGCACACACATTTCTTTGTAATACACAAGCACAGACACACACACTGACTTTGAAAAACAAGCTGAAAGCAAAGGTCGTGCACCTTCGACTTGTTGAAACAAACATCCCAGCTTCTCACAGGGACTCCTGAGTACTCACAGTCTTTGGGGCCGGCGTCAGTCTCACTCTGAGAGAGATAAGACATGATGCTGTCCTCCACCTTCACTTCATTCATCCTCAGCAAACTGTTTTTTTTCTCCCACAAACTGCTCCAGATGATGTTTGTCCTTGAAATGCTCCACTAGAAACCACAGATGTGGTCCCAGAAAGCCACCGTCATCTTCTTCACAGCTCGGGACGGGAGCGTCTAAACCTGAGGGCACCTCCGCTCCACGACCTCCGTCTCTGCCCTCCACCTCCTCCACGTCTCCTGTGTGAACATCTTGCCAGGGCTTCTCTTTTGAAGCAGGACCACCTTTGTCAGCCTTTCTGCCAATTAGCTGAGAGGGCCCCTCACTCCCTCTCCACGCACACAGAGGTGCAGGAGCTGGAATGCTGAGCCCCTCCCCTCGAGCCGTGCAGCTGGCTAATCCCCCCAAACAGACAGACGGTTCAAAACCTCCACCAAACTGTCAAGTTGCACCAGACGGTGACGCAAAATGGTGAATTGGTGCTCTTAGATGCTTGTGCTGCATCATTTAGATAAAACTCCCTGACACGCAGCGTCTCCGCCATGTGGGGGTGGGATGTTTTTGACTTCACACTTCGATCTGGGCCCACAGAGCCCCGGCTCTGAGCTCCATTCACCCTCCACACTCTGAAAGGCTTTTGTTCCAGTCTGAATCCTCCCACTCTCAAAAAGCCTCTTACACATAAATTAACCAAATTCTGACCAAAAGCAGTTTCTCATTTTTACTCCAGTGCGGCTAACGCTGTGTTTATGTAGCACGTTCAATTTCACCACCTTTATTAACGACAAACGAGCTGCTGTGTGCACACAAGTTTAGCATAAACAAAGAGCTCACCACAACATGCATTCAGTGCAGAGCAACATTCACATCAGTCCCTCATTGGACCGCCCACAGAGACTGAACCTTATTAACAGGAGGAAAATCTGTTTCAAGCTTTGTTTTCATTCACAATGTTGAAGCTACATCGTCTCTGTAAAAGTTTATCTGGTCGATGTCATTCATGGAGTTACAAAACATCATCCAGCTCAAAGTTCACTGAGTTATTGATGTCACTTTATTATTGTCAGATGTTCATATTTTCATTAGATTACAAACCAACTGACTGCAGCTCAAATAGAAAAATGATGATGATGATGAAGAAGAAATACTTTCTGTGGAAGAGATGAGGAGAGAACAGTTTTTCTTTCACACATTCTGCAGCTCATTGATTTTCAAAGTGTCTCGCTGTCGTCCAGGTTGTTGTTGTTTTCCATGACTGCGTGTTTGCAAATGATCAGAAAGTGTCAGCACCTCACAACGGGCCTGATAAGCAAACAAAGCTCCTGTTGTTGTCGTCCATCGTTGGATTGTTCGTTCCTCATCCCCAGAAGTCGGCGCTCTCCATGCTGGACTTGATGTTGCTTTGGTTCTCCCTCCTGGACTTGGTCACCAGGTTGGCCTCTCCCTTCTGCAGGCGTCTCCTCTGCGCCGCCTTCTGTTGTTTGCCGAGCTGCCTCCGCATCTTCTGACGGACAACCTCCTGCAGCACAAACAACAACAACAGCAGGTCACTACAGATGAACGTGTCTCTCTCTCTCTGCGGACCAGACACAACACTGCTGGGGGAAAAGCCGCCCTGTTCCAACTCGCGCTTGTTTACAGAGCGGCTCCCTGTGAAAGAGCTCTGCAGCAGCACCTACAGGACGCTGTGGAGTGTGAAATTGCTGCACACTCTCAGAAATCAACCACTTGAACATGGAGGAGGGACTTTAATCCAGTGATTGACAATCCCATTGACTGTGTATTGTACGGCGTCACAGGTCGAGCTGGGATCAGAAGCAGAGCTGCTTGTGGCACCGAGCAGACTCCTTCATGCTTTCAGGCTAAGCTGCATTTACATTTTTATTGGATCAGTGAACAACTCTGAGAGCAGGATGAGACAGACGCTTCACACCAGTGTACAGAAGAAAAGAAGCACTAAATCTAATGTAAAATATTCCGACCACGTCGGTGCCTCTGGCTTTATGGGCTCTTTGTTACACTTGGACAGTTTTACTTACTGGTGGGATAGTCGAGCAGCTCCCGACGCTTCCCATGGTGCCTTCACTGTCTGTCCTCCTCCTCCTGTGCTCTGCAATGTGAAGAAGACTGTCCGAGTCCCTGCAGAGAAGAGTGAGACAGCTGCCATCAGTCTGCTGCCCAAGTTGCTCACGTGACCAAACTTCCTGTTGACTTGCCGGTGTTTACCTGAAAGGTCTGAACTCTTTGTTGGAGGTGGACAGGTCCGTCAGCTCTGGACACTCATCGTCTGCCTCTCTCACCTCCTCCTCCAACTCCTTCTCTGCTGCTCCATCGTCTCTCGCTGGAGGAGACGCCTCAGTCTCCTCCTCCTCTTCCTCACTCCGTTCTGCTTCCTGATCATGTTTCTCTGCATGTGTGACTTTTAACCCTTCCAGTTCTCGCACTGCATCTTTGTATTCCTCCATGTCCAAGCTTTGCTCCTGGTCTTGTGTTGCTTCTTCATCGCTTCCCACCTCCTCTTCTTCCTCCTCCTCCTCCTCCTCCTCCTCCTCCTCCTCATCTTCCTCAGGTCCTGCAGGATGCAGCAGTGCTCCATCTCTCTCCAGATCTTTGGTGAAGCCACTGGCTGAAACTTCGATGTCCAGTGAACAAGACCTCCTGTAGGGATTCAGAGAAGATTCATCTTTACTTCCTTTAATCATTTGTAGTCAGAAAGAGCAGAAGTGCTACAACCTGCTCGTTTCAGGAGAGTGACTTTACTCTAAAATACTGACACTGAGCTATGAGGCCACTGGAAGGCATCACAATACAAAGCTTTTAGTATGGCTTCATTTTAAGCGACAGCTGAAGGGGATTCGTTACCTGATGTCTTTGAAGGTTGGGAAAAGCTCGCTCTCATAATTAAATCTCTTTGCAAAGAAATCCCTGATACATTTGACGTCTCGATCAAAGTACCTGAAAACAGACAGAGAAATGAACTAAACGCTCGGTTTTGAACCGTTTGATTCATTCTGCGCTCGCTGCAGGGACACGAACCACTCAGCGTTGGGGTGCGATGTGGAAACCATCTGAGGGAAATCTATCATGGTGATGTGGTCCTGGTCGTCCAGCATGAGGTTGAACTCGTTGAAGTCTCCGTGAATCAGGCCGTGGTTGGCCAGTTTGACAATGAGCTCCATAAACTCGCTGTACAGGGCCGATGGATCCTGCAGCTCATGCACCTGACACCTAAAGGAGCCACATAATTCACAAACACGATGGACAAGAAGACGGCAACATTACTACTACAGAACACATAACAAAAGAGAAGCAACAACAAGTTGTTTACTGACAGTGGATATCCATTGATGAGCTCCATCACCACAGCGTGTCTGTTGTAGTCCACTGGTTTGGGAACAGGAAAGCCTCGATCATACAGAGCCTGAGGGCAGCGAGGAGAAAGCGTTGCCGACACTTGCCATGCATCACACAGTGCGAGTGTGTTCTACCGGCGATCGTACCTTCATGTAGGCAAACTCCTTCATGGCAGAGAGGCGCGACAGGTAGAGCCAGGACATGTTTTTCCTGTGTTTGTGGTAATCTCTCTTATTCTTTAGGTTCCTGAAAGAGGTGCGACCCAGTCGGTGCAGCTTCAGAGCCAACTGATCTCCAGTGGGACTGGCCACAATGTAGATATCTACACAGGGTACAACACAAGTATAAGTCACACCTTAGTTTGACAACGCTTTCCTTTCTTTGCAGTTGACTTTGACCAATACCCAAGCTTCTACCGGCTTCACCAACAGAAGCTGAAGTGATGTTGCTGATTAGTCTCTAACCTGACTCTTTGCCGACGCCCATCTGATTGCCGACTGACAATACCACTTCTCTGGAGCACAACGTCTTGAGGGCCAAGTAGTCGTATCCTCCATAGTTTAACCTGTAGCCCTGCACAGCTGCAATGAGCAAAGGCGGCACATGAGAGAGTTGAACAGCTTCCTGCATCCCGAGGTTAAAGACTCAACTTGCCAATGACTTTTCTTACTCTTGGTGCGTTCGTAGACAACAAGCTTGTGTTTGACGAGCTCTCTGAGGATCTTGTTGCAGCCGCCATGTTTGAGGCTGGCGATGGAGGACAGCAGGCTGACTGGAACGATCTCATGGTTCTTCATTCCCATCTCCACCTGCAGAGGGGACATGTTGGCAGGACAGTGTCAGGGTTAGGTCTCCTCCATGACTCACACTGAAAACAGTCTGTCTACATTAACCAATTACTGACTCTAGCCAGACATGCCAACACTACTTAGAGACAGACCAATCATTGAGGAACGACTGGAGGGACAGTACAGACACCAATGAGCTGGAGCCACCTGCATTATAATGTAACCACACTTCAATTAGAAATCTGGTAAAATACTTTGCAACAACTGAACCATTCAAAAAATATCAGATATGCAAACGACCTAAACTGTGCATGCTTCAGTAAAGTGTCATATCTCCATTATTAGCATCTTGACTGCACATGTAAATACAGCGATGTAAGCGCAAATAATGTACTGTCACTTTAACTATTACTGACAGCGATGGCATTATGTGAGCCACCCAAACAATGACAAACACATCAACCAGTCCCTGGTCGGTGAGAGTTAAAGCTGCTGCCTGCACAGTCTGAGCACTGTGGAGCAGCGCTGTGCTAGCTAAGGCTAGCTCAGGCTAGCTCAGCCGGGACAGGAGCCGCTCTGCCGGCTCGTCTCTCACCGCGGTGAGCACCCGGAAGTCATCCCGAGACAAATATCTCAACACGACGACGTTCAGCTTCCCCATTGTCCCGGCAGACGAACGAGCTGAGAGCCTAAAACCAAGTGGAGCTCCTGTGTGCTCTTCACCGTCTCCACATTTTATGTAAACACACGTGCAAGGCGGAAGTTGCAGGAAACGACTGGACGCAACTTCCTGGTGACGTTACCTGCGTCATTCGTGCGTGGCGTCGACCGTCACGAATGTTGACAAAGAAGTAAATATTAGCAGAGCACGGTAAGATTTACATGTACAGATGTCGCGAATACCGCCGAGAAGACGGTGTTTGTTTCAATGTGTGGAGTTTAAAGTTGTTCTGAGGCTCAAATAGGAGTAAAGTACTCAGGTACTGTTTGCAGCCACGTGACAAGAAACCAGGAGATACAAAACATCATTGAACACATGTACAACATCAATCATTGGCACTATTGTGATATCTATTTGAATATTTCCTTAAATCAAATGAGAGGACTTTTAAAACTGACTTTGTGCTTCCATTGCAGATCTTTAAGGGATTTAACGGATCATACATTGTGTTTTCTGCATTGCTCCAAGAACTTCATGTTCTGATGTCTTCTTCAAAGGGATCTTTCTGAGCAGTTGGCAACAAACGGCAATAAATTAACTCCATAGTATTCCTGTATACAGGGTTAGACAGTGATACTTATATATACTTACTTATACTGCAAACGAGAAAGAGAAGGAGAGGAGAAGGTTGCCTTGATTTTAAACAGAAAGATTAAACCAGGGTTTAATCACTCCGATTCAAATTACTTTTATTGAACGCTATGTGTTTGCATTCCCTCCTCCTGCCGCTCGGTGGCGCTGTTACACTGATAAATCGCTGAAGCTGTCTGGCTCCTGTAGCTGTCTTTGTGACACGCTGGGTGATCTCGGAGGTGAATTCAAACAAAAGCTGCTTCACAAAGTGTCTTTCTGGAGGAGGAGGCTCCAGTGGGGCGTTGTTTCTACAGCTTGTGGCGATTGTTTGGCTTCTATGAATGCTTCAATCTATTCTCACATCCTGTTTATTCAACTCATATTTATCTTGATTTTTTCATTTCACGTTGGAGGCAAATTGGAAGCTCATGATAACAGCGTGGCCACCAATAACAGGCTCTTTGTTGTCGATGAAAGCATCATAGCGTTCAGCTTTGACTGAACAGTTCCTCCTGTTCTGCTGCTGGGTGCAGATCCAAGCTGGATCAAATAATTGGCTGATTGGTTTATTGATTAATTACTGATTGGTTAACGGACTGATAGGCTTGGTGTGTTTTCAGCAGATAAATCTTGTGGTTTGCTCCTTTGGCTTTGAGCAGCGGCAAAGTCACGAGTCGTTCCCAGCGCGCAGCCCCACAGAGAGCAGGACCAGTCCGGGGCTCTGATGGTGTGTTTCAGTGGAACCACACTGGCAGGATGGAGGGCAGGCGTGGCCCCCGCCTTTGTGTCGAATTACCTGGAACAAGCTGGGCCGTCCATTCCACACACACACACACACACACACACACACACACACACACACACACACACACACACACACACACACACACACAC
>JAUESF010000012.1:8982133-8992266 GCA_032274765.1 Malacoctenus tetranemus | reverse complement strand
CCAGCTGCATTTGAGACGTCAGAAAAGTGCTTCAGAGTGTTGTTCAGCATGGGGGTGAGTAGAAAATGAAGGCACATGATTGTTTGGGTTTACTGTTCTTTTAAGCTGGCCTCCTGAGTGGGACATAAAGTTTACCTTTATGTTTTCACATGTAGAAAGGAAAAGCCCACCTCACTCCATGAACATCTGAGGGCCTCAGATATCTCTGTGTGTTATAATCCTGTTGTTCTGGCTTCCAGGTTCCAGCTGGGCTCATCGTGTATAAGGAACATTCTCGTCTCCACCACAGGACAGTTTTACTCTCAAGAGCATTTCACTGACGTATGGACACTCTTTCATAGTGCAGTTTGTAATATTATCAGGGACAAAAAAGAATTGATCTTTAAAAGAAGAGATGTGATTTCTTTTTTTTTTGTGGTCTGACTTTCTCCCATGTCCTCACTTGTTGTGTCTATGACTGTGTTGTGTTTGCCCTCCAGATAAAGCTGTTCTTCGAGTCCATCAGAGAACAGGCCTCTCAGCTGAGAGCAACAAAGATCGCACTGGACAATGTTCAGAAAAACGTTCGCTGGGTGGAGAGAAACGTGGAGCCTCTGAGGAGCTGGCTGAGTGAGCAGATCCAGTAAAAGATGGCAAACAGAGGAGTTGTGCTTTGTCCTTACTGCAGCTGGGATGTTTGTTTTTTTTTAATATAAATGGTGTGTTTTTACGGCTGTAAATGTGTTTCCTAAAATTGACAGTTTTATATTTAAAAAATGGATCTTTCCAGGGGAATGTATTTGTTAACAGAACATGTAGTCCTGAGCACTGACCGCCGTGCACAAATTACATTTGAGAGTATCTGTGCGCTGAATATTGTTTGTCTTTGTCAGTGGCAGCTGCTCGCTTCTAAAGCTCCATTTCAACTTTTATCATAAGACATATTTAAATTCTCCCCGTTGTGGCTCCTCGAGAAAATAGTCAGTGACCCTGTCGATCAAACAGGCGTCTTTTCCAAAGACTTGACCTGCGTCCCTCGATGGGCCAGCAGTCTCTTTCAGCCAGTATATGCAGCTATTGGAGTGGGAGCCATGATGCAGCTTGCCAACATAGCCCATGATCTGAATAAATGAAAGAACAAACAAAACTATGTCAACAACTCACTCGGTTTGTACACAGATCCCTCACTGGTTACTGACGTGCAGCGCCCAGGTCCGCCCCCTGCTGCGTTGGCTCCCAGCAGTATTTATCCACTGATCGTCTCCTTTTACTGCAGCACATAGAAAACGGTCTCACTGAAGCCCAGAGACACTGAGCTGCTCCAGGTTCAATGAGCGGTGACACTTCAACAAGTGAGGAGAACTGCGTCGGTCCACCTCTGACGAACAGCTGGAGTTGATCATGTTTAATGGCTTCTTTTAGTGGTTGGAAAATACAAATAACACAATATTTGACCGTTAATTTTCTATATTTGAGATGAAGCCAAGCTTCCCTTGCACTATGGCAGCAATCGCCACTGGTCTGTGTGTGCTTGTGTGTGTTGATTTGCAATAAAGACATCTCTTTTAAAGAGACACACAAACTGTGACTTTTCACCAAATCGACAATAAAATGGTTTATTGTACCTCCTGGCACAATGCTGCATGTGTTCATTGCTGAAACCTTTCCTTGTGCTAATATGTCTGGATGCATTTGGTTGGCACCTGCGTGTCCCTGTGTCGGTTGTCTTTCATGAATGAATGAGATCATTATGCCAAGTGTGGATTTTTGTTAGAATAAAATTAAAGTTATTCATCTTGAAATTAAAGTAAATCTGAAATGGGAATTGAAAAAAAGGCTGTTCCTGTTTTTCCAGATTAATGATTGTTCACAGTTTTGGGTTCAATGCTATTTGACAATGATGCATTTCAAGACAGGGCGCAGTAGGGATTGAGTGTCACACTTCTGATTCAGACACTTCCCTCTGACAGCTGAGCCAGTCATGGTTTCACTTCTTTATTTAAGATGGTTTAATCTTAATGTTTTAGAGCTCATATTTTTATAATGTGAATTCTGGGTTTCCAGTGAAGGTTAGTCTAGTCTGTTAGAACTACTGTGAACCAGTGCAGAGTCACTGAGAGGTCGACAGCCGGTGTGTGAGTTGGTTCAGAGACAGAATAATAAAGAGGAACCGGGACGACTGGAGGGAACATGCAGCGCCACCAGGACGCTCATGAAAATGTGCCTGTGTTGGCGTGGATCATTGGCCCCGCCTTCTCTGGCACAACCGTCCAATCAGAAGGCGGCATTGTAATTTGATGGGAGGTTGTCAACAACTGGTCGGAGAGGAGGAAAAGTGTCATTTGCCCGTTTGTTAGTTGGCCAGGACAATCTGGAACACCCTGAGCTGTCACGTTAGTGAGGCCACGGGCCGATACCCAGAGGTAGCCTCGCGTTCACGGGTAACTCTAATAAACAGCTATGGGCGATATAAAGTTGTGGTGAGCAGCTAACAGCGGCTAACTGGATGTCTCACAGTCGGCTCCAATTGTCAGAAGTTGGCTAGTCCCAAGCTAGCTACTACGTAGTTAGCTAGCGTTGGTACAGTGCGGACAGGCTGCTGTTTGTTGTGACCGTGTGATAGCCTGCGGTGGGTCGGGGCCAGCTATTGAAACATCCCGTCGCCTCCAGCGTCTGTGAGCGCGCCGCGGTTTCCCTCCGTGCGTGGACCCGGAGGAAGGGGACGTGTCGGCGATATCCACCATGGATCTGTTTGACAGCAACAGTTCAGGTAAGGGAGGCAGGGGGACGGCGCACACACCGGCAGGCTAACGGCAGCAGGCCAGCTAGGAGGTGCTGGGACGGTGGCTGCAGGCTCCCTGGGAATGACATTCACCCGAGGACACATGTTGAGAGAGGCGGCGATCGGCGTCTGAACCGGCCGAATGGCAGCAGCTCGGTAGTAAGGAGTTCCTGTATACAGCCGGCAGCTTCTCGGAGGCTAACTTTAATCTCCCTGCCTGTATAGCCATTCAGCTGTCCCCTGTACACCTCAGTGCGGACGCGTTGTTCAGTTCATGCGTTCTGATTTTATCTGAACTCAACAACACAGTCTGACAGGACACAACACTGATGATGTTCAACCGCGACAAGACAAATGACACGACCACATGAGAACTTGTAAATGTACTTTTAGGTAATTTTTACTTCATCCTCACTGATTAAAGTCAATTCAACTCTGGAACAAGGCTTTAAGGCAGGCTTGTGTCTCACAGTGCTCCAGTGTGACCTCTTTACTGAGGTTGTTTACTATACTTTACAGTAGGTGTTTCCTAAACCATTTCTTCCCACTCTTTGAGAAAGACAAACCTTTGGGATCCACCTCACAGGAGGCTGCTATCAGGAAATGATCAAACGTGTCTGATGATTTTTACTGTCTGTTCACCTCATGCAGCCCTGCTGGTGAGCCTTGGCCCAATATTAGAACATAGAAACACAGTTAATCCTTCAGCTAATGTGACTTTCCATCCTATAAACAGTCACTGTCAGAACTGAACTTCCTCCAAACAAGTTGGTTGAGGTTTTGAGCCTCTCACAGCGATCCCTCTCTGCAGTATTCTGTCCTGGCTGTTCACACAGAGCTGCGCTGCGTTGGCCAATCTGCGCCTGTAAGTTTGGTGGTAGCTGTGTTTTGTCTTGGTGTGCGGAGAGCTGATAAGTCATGCTCAGCTCTGCCTGCCAGCAGTCAGCTGCTTTATAACCTCTGCTGTGTTCCCAGGCATCCAGAGCTTTATTAAAACAAACAAAAAGGCCAGAGCACAACGCTAACAGGTCTCAGGAAGGCTCAGCGTGCTGTCGGCCTGGAGGGAGGAGCGAGCAGATCACAGCAGTTTAACTCCCTGTGTTTTGTGTTGATGGGAACTGGGAGGTGATGTTAGCTCAAAGCTAAGACAGCTCACATTTACCATCTCTATTAGATCAGACACTGTGAAAGACAAAGCAGGTGATTGAGTTATTAGGATGACTCTTCCCCTCACATGTGTACATGTGCTTTATAACATGAAGTAACAATAATACCACAGAGAAATCTCCACAGGCTGGTGCAACAAAATCTAACGTCACTATTACATTTATTGCAAAAAACGTCACACGTTGCACCCAGCTGAGCTCTGTGTCTTATTATTAGACACTGGTGCCTCAATAATGTTGTCTAAACAGAGAGACTAAGTGTAATCAGAGTCATTGTGCCGGTCAGACGAGGAGATAAATCGTCCACTTCTCATATTTCCAGGCTGATGATTTTCCTACTTGAGAGTTGAGGCACATCTTTCTTTGTCGTCTTCAGTGAACTATTTGGATTCAGTGGGTGTTTGCTGCCTCGTTCGGTGCTTTCCACTGCAATCCATCGGCAGCGAAGAGCGACAGCGTATTGTCTTTTGCCTTGGGACTGTCAGGCGAACCGGGGGAATTGCCTTGCGCAGCGTTTTACTCCTTTAGTTAATGGATTAGGAAGTGGCACATGCCTCTGATTGTTTCAAGAATTAGGAAGAGGAGAATGTGGCCCCCAGAAAATGGCCTGAATTCAACAAGACAAGGCTCAAGTCTGGTCATCATGCTGAAGAGGCACGTTTGTTTGAGGAAACAGAGGCTCTGGAAACCCGCAGCAGCATGTGACAGACGACCGTTTTCTATATTCAGCGTGTTCTTTTTGCTTATGTTATTGAGACTCACTTGTTTTTTTTCAGTGTACTTAGTTCTAACTGTGCCTCACCTCCCTGTAAATCATTTCGTTGGTCAGTTTTAGAAGTCTTTAAAACATTAGGCTGGTCAATCAGGTTCATGAGACACAAGTCTAACAGGTTGGGAAACCAGGAAATTAAGGAGGCACACTTACAGGAAGCTACAGGGACCTCTTGCTGTGCTAAATGTGGCTTCATGTTGCCCGCATGTATTCTCAGTTCAGCCTTTGTGTGACTGAATAGTGTCTAATTACTGTGGTCGTGGCGGAGAACTCGCAAACACGACCTGTGGCAGCTATTTGCTGTTGATACACTGTGTGTTGGGTTCAATGAAGACAGCCATTTGTAACGTGCAATCTCTGTGTCACCCTGCTCATTTCCCCTTTTTTGAGATTTGTCTGTCTGATTTCTCTTCCTGTGTGCGCTGCAGAGCACGCCAACCTGCCGAGGAACATGATTGAGAACAGCATGTTTGAAGAGGAGCCTGATGTCGTGGATTTGGCCAAAGACTCTGCAACGTTTCCGGTAAACCGACGTCCTCGGCTGATAACGGAAACAGATCAGGGAGATATAATGATTAGCTGATGGGGAAAAAATGGCTCCCTCTTATTAGTAGCAGCGACGTCTGTCCCCTCTCACTGTGTCTCATCGTTTATGATGATCCTCATTATTCTGTGGATGTCAGCATTATCTATCTCTTGTCAGAACTGAGTGAACAAAACACAGTTCATGGCAAACAGCTGGATTTAGCCTTGAGAGCATTGATGTGTTGTCATTGTGTTAACTACGATAGCACCCTTCGCTTCAAGGCTCCAATGTATGAAGCTTTGGCCACCACGGACCCATAAACCAGGTCTTGTAGAGTTTAGGTTGTAAAGTGCATCCCACAGCCAATATTACTGACTCACCTCTCGTGTGACACACAGCAGCCTCTCATAAACTTTGCATCATTAATGTTCAGCAGTTTTCTCTCTGCGACACTCTTCTTTGCTCTGATTGTCTTTCATAACTCCTGTCCCTACCCTCACTCTCCTCATTATCTCTGCATATGAAATCTTCCTGTGCTAATTAGTTTACCTGGTAAAATCCTACCAACTGATCACATTTGATGGGAAACAGCACAGTTTACCCACAGTATTAACAGCGTGCTCTCCACTTGCTCTCCCTAGACGCTTCCTGCTCTTGACCCAGATGAGGTGACGTATGAGCCTCGCAGCTCCAGGCTGCTTGTGCGAGGCCTGGGAGAGAATGACCTGGACGAGGATGAGGAGGACTGCGAGTCTTCAGCTCGTCTGCTGGGCATGTCCTTCATGAACCGCAGCTCTGCTCACAGATCCAGCGCTTCCCCTTACAGCAGACAGGCACCACCGAGGTAATGAACTGCCAAGGTTCTTGTACTTCCAAAGCCATACGGTGTGTTTACATTAGGTATGTTCCACTGTCACCTGCCTTGTGACAGGACCAACTAGCTCTCCCTAAGCCAGGGTAGTCCAGTCCTGCAGGGCCTCTGTGCTGCATGTTTTAGGTCCCTCATCTCAGACTGGCCTGATTGTGATGAGCAACTCAGTATCAGGTTTCTGCAGAGCTTCACGCTGTCACATTCATTATTTTCAGGTGTGTTGTCACTGGTAAAAGTGTGAAACAGGCAGCATAGTCTCTCTGCCGCATCATGGCTGAGAAAGCCAGTCATAAATATTTATGTATTATTATCTACAGTTGGTGCACTGAGACGTATTTCTGCAATCCGTTGAATAATAAATGTTGAGAGGGGCTGAATTTCACACCAGCAGTTTAATGCCAACGGTTTGTTATTAGTGTGAAATGGAATTTAAAAGTTGTGACTCGTTTGTTCAAAAGAAGGTAATTGCCACCTCTCTCTACCTCAGTGAGTTCAGTTAGTGTTGAATAGTAAAACGACTTCTGTTGGTTGTGCTGACATTTGATGGAGTGTCAGAAACCCTGTGTGCAGTATTACATCAGACCACTGTGGTGAGTCCCAGGCTACTCTCTCCACTCCTAATTACCACAGTATGACGCTAAACACAGCTTTATTTCAGACATGGCTGCTCCTTCATCTCCTGTTTCAGTAAACATGAACTATGTTGTGAGTGATGTTGTTCTCTTTATGCTTACAGATCATGTTCACCACCCTCAGCACGCACAATGGTTGTGTGTGTGTTATTCCTTGTGATAATTGCATCGATGACCATGGTGCTCTACTTCTTACCTGGTTGCACCTTCACTAAGGTAACAAGATATAATCTGATAGTAATTTCTATGTGATCCTGTCATGTGGTTTGCATGTGGTATGTGGATGGACTCCCTCACTGAGTGAGTATTTGAGGTTTCTGTATTTTGTCCCTTTATGTGCTCAGTTCCAGCCATTTCCTTCTGTCTCACTCTCACCTTCACTTCTCTACAGGCAGGCTGTCGGAAGCCGAACAGCACCACCCCCATTGAGCCAGTCTACCCTCTGGCTACAAACGGCGAGGTGTTTCCATGGGCACAGTTCCGGCTGCCTCAGAGCATCCATCCTGTCAGCTATGACCTCACCCTGAACCCCAACTTTGACGATATGACCTTCACTGGCCAGTCTGTTATCACCATGTCGATTCTCCACAGCACCAAGCGCCTCGTCCTGCATGGCGCTAATCTCAACATCACCAAAGCTACCTTCAAGGTGAGGCTGAGATTTGGTTCATGTGCAGACGAATGAAGAAGTCCTCTTCCTGTCGTACCTTCTGGTCAATAACTCCCACTTTGTTTCTTTACCAGCTGGGTGATGGGCAGGTCAGGGATGTGAACGTCCTGGAGTACAAACCCAAACAGCAGATCGCTGTGAAGTTCTCTGAGGAGCTGAAGGCAGGCCAGTCGTGTGTTTTGACTCTGGATTACTCTGCCCCGCTCTCACACACCTATGATGGTCTCTACAACAGCTCCTACACTGATAAAAATGGAAACAAAAGGTACATTTAGCTTATCAGACTCTAGGAGTGAGCCTTCAGCTCAGCCAGACTGGATACAGACTAAGTAGTTAGGTAGAAGGTACTAAAAGAACACTTGAAATGAGTAGTGACAGCTTTATTGAATTTATGATGTTTTTCGGCCTCGGTGTAATCACAGTCATCTCCCTTCTGTCTCCAGGGTCCTTGCAGCCACACAGTTTGAGCCACTGGCAGCCAGAAAGGCCTTCCCATGTTTTGATGAGCCAGCATTCAAAGCCACTTTCCTGGTTAGGATCAGTAGGAAACCAGACTACATGACCCTCTCCAACATGCCAAAGGTAGTTTTTTAAGTCTGGTGTTCACGGTATACGTACGAGTGTTTCAGAAGGATTGACAAACGAGCTTTTATTTACAGTGTGTGTGCATGGAGCAGCAGTAATGTGAGATGCAAGTTTCTCATTATAAAAGCTGTGTTGATTGTTTGTTTTGTTCCCTGAACCTCCTGAGCAGCTCCTAATGGAGGCAAACACAAGCAGACAAACAGTCAAATCCTATTCACTTCCTGTCTGTTTTCAATGCACTCATTTAGTTTCTCCAAGTTACTCTCTCCTTTTTCTGTGTGTTTCAGGCTAAATCCACTCCTCTTAAGAACGGCCTTGTGCTGGATGAGTTTGAAAACACTAGTGTCAACATGAGCACCTACCTGGTGGCCTTTATTGTGGCGAACTTCACCCCAATCACCAGAAACGTCTCGGGAACACTGGTAGGTGTGATGAGACAGAACTGCTCTGTGCTCAGATTTCAGCCTCTGTTTTGACTCTGGTGTTTGCTCGTTCTAGGTGTCGGTCTATTCGGTGCCAGAGAAGAAGGAGCACACCGACTACGCTCTGGAGACGGCCTCTCTCCTGCTGGAGTTTTACAACAGCTTTTTTGAAATTGAGTACCCTCTTAAAAAGCTAGGTGAGGACGACACCAGCTCGTTTCACTCCAATTCTTTTGATGGTCTTCTCTGTACATTCACACTGTACTTCATGTCCACTTTGCCAGACCTGATAGCAATCCCGGACTTCCTGGCTGGAGCCATGGAGAACTGGGGTCTCATCACGTTCAGAGAGACCACTCTGTTGGTGGGCAAAGAGTCCTCAACACTGGACAAACAAGTGGTTGCCTCTGTAGTAGCACATGAGCTGGCTCATCAGGTAGCTGCCTTTCCTTTCTGGTTTGTGACAGAAACAGGGGAGAGCGTGTGGTGATGTTTTCTGTGTCTGCTATTGTGTTGCAGTGGTTTGGGAACCTTGTGACAATGAGCTGGTGGAACGACCTGTGGCTCAACGAAGGCTTTGCCACCTACATGCAGTACATGTCACTGCAGACAGTGCTGCCAAAGCTAGACACCGTAAGCTGAAACATCTCAGTGATGAAACCGTCCTCGCCTCCTACTTTAAAACAGTTCAGCGTATGTTGCTCTGACTGCGCAGCCACTCACAGGTCTTTGTGTTGACAGGGTAACTTGTTCCTGGCAGTGCGGTTCAGAGCCTTGGACAAAGATGCACTAAACTCCTCCCATGCAGTGTCAACAGAGGTCAATACCGCAGATCAGGTGGAAGAGATGTTCGACTCGGTTTCCTATGAAAAGGTAAAAAAAGCCTATGATGAGTAAATACTGCGTTCATGCCTTCGCTCCAACTCCGCACTCACTTTCCAGATTGTTCTTCTGGACCTCCTGAAACCCAGTCATTACAGACTGTCCTGCTGCTTTTGTCTCTGTCCTCCAGGGTGCGTCCATTCTCCTGATGCTGAATGCTTCCCTGGCTGGAGATCAGCAGTTCAGAAAGGGCATCATTCAGTACCTCAAACAGTTCACTGGCTCAAACACTGACACTGATGATCTCTGGAACAGCCTCACACAGGTTTAATATTTCTACTTGTACTTGTACTTCACTGCTATGTTTCATATCCTGTCTTCATTAGTTGGGCATGCAGTGAATCCTGGCTCTTTGAACAGTAATAATTTTTTAGTGTTATCTCATAATGATGAAAAATGATGACATTTGTGATAAGATGCTGTGCGGTGTTCCGATGAAGCACGTGTAGTTTGTGTAAAATACCCTTGGCAGTACTTTTTGTGTCCAACTCGAAAATGTGTGTATCGCTGGTGTCGCAGCGGTGCACAGCTGATAACACTGGACGTGCCCATCCGTTGGCAGGTGGAGGTCTCGCAGCATTATAATGTATCAGAGATGATGAACACGTGGACGTCACAGAAAGGGTTCCCACTGGTCACAGTCAGCATCCAGGGAGACCAGGTGCAAATCACACAGGAGCATTTCCTCCTGACCACTGACGAGAACACACACACTTCAAGGTGGGTTACATTACCGCACGCACGCACGCACGCACGCACGCACGCACGCACGCACGCACGCACGCACTCTCACACACACACACACACACACACACACACACACACACACACACACACACACACACA
>JAUESF010000012.1:8959859-8970744 GCA_032274765.1 Malacoctenus tetranemus | reverse complement strand
CACACACACACACACACACACACACACACACACACACACACACACACACACACACACACACACACACGCACACAGAGCGTTCAGCCACAGTAATTCCTGCACTGATCTCTCAAGTGGATCAATGAATAAAGCGCTGCAGGTGTGCACGATTGACTCCTTCAGGTCACAGTTCAGATTGTTATCCTTCAAATCCGTATTAAAAAAAAACCATCCAGCCTCCTCTTCAGTGACGCTTGTGTAGCTGTCAGATTTGCTGCTTTCACCGCAGTGAGGTGGGTGATTCTCTGTGTCCTGTGGATGTGACATGGTTTTGAGGGGGCTGAGGTGCACTGATTCATTTCACCACCAGATGGTGTCTCCCATCACTGTGCAGAGGGCAAGGAGAGGGGAGGGGAGGCGAGAGGGTGGGAGGGAGGGGGAGGGAGGAGGCGCTTCAGGTGTTGCCTGCTCCATCCATCTTCATGAGCACAAGCAATAGTCATTCTTTGAAAACACCAACACAGATAAATTGGGGGGCTGCTCGGTTACGGCAGGTTTCCTGGTTAGTTGGCTCAGGCTGCGGGACGATGTGGAGGAAATTTATGGCTCTGTCGGTGGTCGGTGGTCCGTGTGGCTGGGCGCGTTATTACTGTCAGTGCAAGAGCACTGCTGTGGTTCCTGAATTGTTAGTTGCTGGTTCAAAAGTTAATTCAGTCAACATTACAGCGAGAGGTGTAAGAACCAGTCTGCTGTAGGACACCACCAGAAGGATTCATGTGTTCTGCACTTTTATTCTGCCACATTGAAAAGACTCAAAGCACATAGAAGGAAAAAGCATTTTCAGAAAGCTCTCACAGTGTTTAGTTGAAAGTTACACCCACGCTCATATTTGTGAGGTAAACAGAGAGACGCGGAGCTGACTGCAGCATATATACAAACAAATCTACACAGAGAAGCCTTCTGCCCACACAGCTTCAAACCAGATCTCAAACAACACACCTCAAACTGTGTTTCACCAGTGATCAGCCGTTGCATGAGCGACAACATGTATAGAATCTTTAAAGGGGCTTTTGCACGTGGTTCAGCTCCAAGCTGCTGCAGACACACTGGCACCAGAGTAGAACTGGACTAGAAGGAATGAAATGGTGAAACCTCCACAACACTGCTCTTGATAAAGCACAGAAGCACCTGGATAGAATGATTGTATGTTCATGAAGCAGCAGCGCCAGCACCTTGTTTAACAGGCCAGCAGACGAGGCCTGGTGTGCAGCTCTGTGCAGAGGCTCGTCTCGTTTGTTTCCACAACACCAGCGTACGTGCTGTGACGGACTATTGATCGGTGCAGATTTGAGGAAGCGGTCGGAATTTGGGAAGAAGAATCAACAATGTGAGAACGTAATCACCGAAGAGCCACACCGTCCATTATCCTGTCCACAGCCTGCGCCGAGGCCCTCCCACCACACAAAAACTCATACTCATGGCTGGCAGCGCCGTCAGGGAGGCAGTTAGCTGCTGCCGGAGCACTTAACAACAAAATCAATGAGAGGGAGAAGCATTATCAGAGCAGATCGTCTGCGAATTTAAGCCACTGGGTGATGAAGCTCTGGCGATGATTTGCTTAGAGGTATTCTGCTTTTTCGGAGCGAACGTTTGACAATAAAAGCCTGGCGGCCTCCAATCAAGCCTCCTCCCGGCTGTGAGCCCAGGTGCACTGCTGAACCCTTGTCGCTAACCTCTCCGCACTTCAGAAATGTAAAGAATTGTGACTTGTCAAGTCGGACCGTGCATATTTGTAGGTGCGCACGCCGTCGGCTTTCCCCTCGACCCTAAATCCTGCATTCCTCCCAGGGGCGAGTCCCTCAGAGGGTTTGGGAGGAAGATCCTCCCGAGTGTTTCAACGTTTTCTCTCACTTTGAGAGGAGAGAAAACCTTCGGCCGAGCACTGCGATTTATAGGCCTGTCACCCTCCCACGCCTTCTGACTGCTGCTTTCTGCCCCCGACATTTTTCCATTAACATCTGTGGGTTCACATCCCATAGCATGACACCGAGCCAACGCTGCAAACACCTCCCTGTGTTCTGGTACACGTTTACAATGCACAGTCGTCACAGCTTGAATAAAATGTAAAAGCTTTCCACAACATGATGCAGAACTAAGAGTGTGTGGAAACAGTTCACACACTTTGGATGAACGAACTGGGAACTGACAGCGCCTTGTGGAACACCTGGTTCTACCTTTATTCACATCGATACTCTTTTCTATGAGTGAAACAACAGATTTATAACAGACATCTGTCTCTCTACTCTGAGCTCAGCTAATGAGGAGCGTCATGTTTCCATGGCAACCCTGCGTGACGGAGTGAAGAGTGCCGTGTTCACCTGGATACAGATCAGAAAAGGTAAATGGATCGTTGGTGACAGAAGCATGTGAGGGGAAGTTGTGGTGCTTCTGTGTCCTTCAGTTTATTGAAGGAAGATGCTCTAAAATCTGAACGTGAGCAGTGCTCGAAAGAGACAAACTTGTGAACCAATGGCAACAAGAAGAACCAAAAGCAAAGCAGCTGAAAAATGACCATCATGCAGACAGCTGAAGCAAAGGTAAGGTGCTGAAATCAGAGGTGTCATGGAGATGCAGCCGAGAGTTTGACGCTACGCAGTCGGACATCTTTCTTGCTGCTGTCCCAGAGAGAGTCTGTTCAGGATTATTCAGGCGCTCCTTCATGAAACGTGAGTTTATTCAGCGAGTAACTGTGATGATAAAGTAGCTCTGAAACTCTTCTAATATTCAAGTGCTGAGTACCTGCATTTTACCCTCTGACTTCAGAGCTAATGGGATGTAGAGACGCTCCTAAAGAGGCTGAAATCCCCCCGGTAGTTTAGGGTAATATTGTAATAGTGAGTACATATTCCTGTCAAGTTTCTACTTGGACATTACGTGAGCAAACGCTTCTAAATGAGGGAGAAGTTAGTTTGACCTGTGAGCTGTGGCTGTGGCTTGCGATGTGTTTTGCTGTGGTGTTTGATCAGGATCTCTGTCATCCCCTCTCCCTCCCTCTTGCTCAGTGCACTCAGGCCGTGTGGGCTCGTTGACAGGCGTCGTTGGAGAGCGGTCTAGGTGCAGCCCCTCTGCAGCCCCACTTCCATCAAAGAGGGTTTCATTTTTTTTTCCCCCAGCATAACACCGGTGGTGCCAACGGTTCCATCAGCTCCACCAGATACTCCCAGACACATTTGGGCAGCTCACCCTGCAACCATGGCAACAGAAGAATTTTACTACTTGGCAGCAGCCAATGGCGGGGCACTTCCCTCTCAGCTCCGTCCAATTAGAGCGCGGGCTGCAGCCCAGCCCACCGAGAACTGACACTGATGGGCCAGTGCAAGCAGGGATTTAGAGATGTAGGCTTGGCTAGTGAACAAGTAAGAGTCAGAGTGTGTGTAGGTATGTGTGTGTGTGCGTGTGACTGAGCGAGGCTGGAGCATAATCTGATGAGAGGATTCCCTCTCGTTTAACCTCCGCTCGCAGACACATTGTGGAGTAGCGCTCATTCATCGAGACCATCTGACATTCAGCAGCAACAGTGCAGCAAGCCCTGCTGTCATCTCGCTCCCTCAAACATTCATGCGCATGTTGCGCGCACACACACACACACACACACACACACACACACACACACACACACACACATACACACACACACACGGAGTCAGGCTCTCTACTGGTTCGCAACACGTACGCTCAACTTGTCAGTCGTATTGCGACATGTGACGGTGCAGGTTTGCATGCGATCCGAGCAGCCGGAGCAGCCAGATCAGACGCCACCTTCACCAGAGACAAGAAAACACACGCCGCCGTCAGCTGTCAATAAAGTCATTTATTATTTCACACAATGGATAACATGAACAACTTCGACTGTAGTTCTTCTGAATAAGTGCTCAACGCTGCCAGCCAACAGAAGGGTAGCAAAAGAATGAGCCTTTCTTTTCGAGGAAAGAGAAATTAAAACCAAAAGGGAAAATAAAAGGAGCCTACAAGATCATGAAAGATAAACATGACCAAAAGCATGCCAGCAGACATGGATATACATATATATTACATGTATATATGTGCTGAAGACATATATCTGTATGCCAGCGAATGCAAATACAAAATATATGTGTACACTTACACATACATACTGTGAAGGATATATGCATATGCATGCGCATCTAGTATTTACTCTATATGTCAAATATTTGCAGTTTTTTAATATTCATACAATGTACAAAAATGCTTCATGAATTAAAAAATTCATTACAAAAAGAAACATATCAAACAATGTACAAGTCTTGCTTCAAATTCAATTGAAATTCAACTTTCGGCTTGTCTAAAATATTTATGCATACAATCAAGTTGAGCATGCAAATAAAGGAAAACCCACTCTAGAAAAAGGTTCAAATACACTATGTATACAAACTAAAATATGCCCACACTGTTAGAAGAGCTCACTTTGTGCTCTAAAGAAGTACATTTATTGGTTTTCTCAATGCTTCATCTGCACTTTCAGCTTTAAATGACATTATAGCTTCCAACTACAACGGATGCTGTGAGGATGACTACGTCTACTTTGATGAGCCTGTTTCACATGACCCCCTCACTCCATGTGTAGTACACTCATCACAGCATGCTACATAGGGAATGGGGGGAAGGGGAGGGGTGGGTGACAAATTTCGGTGCCATTATCTCTCATCCTGGTTGCTGTATTGAAGTGGTAAATGTGGACTACAGTAATTACACCCAGAACACTGATGTGAGACCGAACACTGCTGCGCTTGCCCCCCCCCCAGAGCCAAGAAGCAGAGACAAAGTAAAGACCCTGACATCAGTGTTTAGGGGGGGGGAGGAGGGGGTAAGGAGGTGTGGGGTGGGGGGGCTTTCCTGTAGCCACTGGTCCAGATTGGCGGCGAAACACATTTGAACAATAGTGACCTTGAACCCCATTCACGAGCACATCCCCTCTGCAGTCTCTGTGTAGAGTAAAAGCTCTGGATTAGGACAATACTTGTCAGTGTTAGAAGGCACCGGAGCATTGGCTGGTAGGAGACACGGACAGGACAGACAACACCTGGGGGTCTTTGACTCTGGCAATCAGAGACTGCTGGCTGACCACTGCGCGAAGGAGCCGGCCGACCAGGCGCGCAGCCTCCACGCCTCGCGGCCCACAATATCTCGACCTCGTCCTCACCGCGACAGACTGCAGACCCACTGAAAGTCACCCAGCAAGGAAGGTTACGCACACAAATGCTAGGACGAGTGTATTTTTGGCTATTTCCTCCGAGAGCTCCCCCCAACACCCAAGCCAGCTTGCTTACTCTTCTTGCTACGGCATTGCCGCGAATGGCCGCAGGCAAAGTAGCTACAAGTCAGCCGGGATTCCTATTTTTGGTGGAGCGCACTACAGTGGGGCTTGTATCCTCCAAGAACTTCTGAAAGTGTGGTAAGGCAAAAATCGCTGGAACAATCTGTGAGATTCAACGGGCTGGAACGATGAGTGTTAACGCAGAGCAGGAAGGGACAAAGTCAGAGTGTTGGGGGGGGGGTGTTCTCGGGTCTTGGGCAGTCTTGATAGAGAGAGTGAGACAGAGAGAGAGAGAGAGACAGAAAGTCTACTGTTGTTCCAGGAGACAGACTGGCATCCATGCAGGATGGACATACTAACACTATTTACAACAAACACGTTAATACTGTAGTTTTACATCTGGTTAAGGCTGTACTGCACAAAGCTGCAGTCACTATAGTTCTCGTGAAATGATAGTCACTTTCTGCACAACTTATTACAAATTATTACTGGTATTATTCACAACGTTTGTCATATGAATTCATTTTATTTAGTAAATAAGACCACTTATTTCTCTTTGTCGAAGGGTGGACCCAGAACACAAGCTCCTCTTTAAGGTCAGTGCCAGGCACGGCCTGATGCATAGCAGACAACGATGGACAATGGGATTTCTACGGTAACCTCCTCCTCCGTCTGTTCCATGTACACAGCCAGTTATGTTGTAAACAACTGGCTGTGTACCAGGCTGAGTGACTGATCTTCTATGATCTACCCTTGACAGCAGGTACAATCGATGCTGGGGGGGGTGTAACAGCTCCTCGTTGACCTCTGACCCTCTACAGGTCGCTCCTGGCGCCCTCGGGACACTCGTGGTTTTGAGACGAGCTCGCAGGTTCCTCCTTCGATCTTCCAAGTGGCAAAAGAAATCTCCTGCATGTGTCTGAGTGTCGTAGCACCCCTGCTAAACACAGTCACCACGGAAAAAGGATGGTGGATGAAGTCACTCCAGTGTTTTAGGATGGCGGCAGGAGAAGACACGTGAAGGTGGAAACAGGTCAGGCACGGGAACCTGACTGAAGTGACATCACCTGGGTGTTTCACACAGGAACCAAAGAGGGATGCTCGACGGCAGGAGATCACCACGGGATGGTTCTACTTCACTATTTATTTGTGCTGATGTAACGAGGAATTTAACGTCCCATCTGTGACTCAATTTCACCAGGCTCTTTAAATGACCCGTTACACCCCCTTGACCAACCTGGCTCCACTGAAACACGTGTGATCCGGTGGACCTTTCACGGAGGCCAGCGCTGGACGTGTGTGTGTGATACGGCTGTACTTTATCTCTGTGAGTCCAGCCCTTCCAGCTGTGCTGCGACGATACAGAGGAGACGACCAGGAGGAGGAGGAGGAGGAGGAGGAGCGCCGGGCGACGCACTGAGCACGCTCAGCGCCCAGGCTGTGAAGAGACACGGGCAGCGACGGGGGCTGCCGTGACGACGACGCGCGTCGCATGCACAATCATGGACATCTGGGGGGGGGGGGGGGGTCACTTGTTTCCTTGTTTTCTTTTTAGAGGGCGAGAGGGAGGGCGGGCGGGAGGGGGGGGCACTCTTTGCCACTTCTCAGGGCAAATGCGATTGGTGCGAGACAGAAACATAAGGCACAAGTTGAACTGCTGCAACAGAGAATCCCACCCGCCCGGAGTAAACAGACTCTCCTCGAACCCAACTTCAACAAAAGTCGCCAAAGAAACACTGATCCATTGCTTATCGTCTGAAATACTTATTGGAGGGGGAAAAAATACCAACCACTACCCAAAGCCACAGATACTGTAGATAGAGTTGAACAAAAGCTGAAACATATTGACACAAGAAAAAAAAAACCCAAGATGGCTACATTCTACAGTGCACATAGGAATGCTTAACATTGGTGCCAACATGGTGGAGAGTTTGTCAAACTCTGATTTCGATACGTTTCTTCTTCTTTTTTAAAAACAGAATACATCCTCACAATGAATACTGAGACTTTGGTTTCTAACTCTAAACACTGGATTTACATTGCAAAAATAGTTCTAAAGATATGGATTGAAAATAATGTTTTAGTAGAAAGTAGACTGGGGTTCGACTCCTCCTAACACTGACTGTGAGCCCTCTGCAGCTGAACGGTCCCCACCGCGACCCAGACCCGGGCCTCGCCTCTTCTTCTTCTTCTTTTTTTACGCTTTTGGCTGCGCAGCCTGCATATACAAATTGATTAAAATAATGCATGCTCTCTGGAATGGATACCCAAACCATCGAATGCCAAAACATAAGGCTGGAACAAGCAAGTTAAGTGCTGCATTTGATTGATGCAAGTGTATGGTTTCTTTTTTTTTTTTTAAATAGTGCATTTCACCAATTTTAAGGTTTTTCCAAAAACACACCTGATATTCCTCCTGTAAGCAATGCCCCCGGGAACAAACACAACAACGAGTGTACCAATGAATACATGTGGTTCCTTCTGTCTGAAAACAAACTTGTCTTGAGTCACACCCATGTCTGCTTTTTTTGGTTATAAAACAATACACACTTTCATTGTCTATGGTACAACAGTTCTATTTAATATACTGTAGGCCAGTACACATCTATGAGCTGGTTTCCCATTGTAGAAGGCAGGCAACAGTGGACTTAGTTTCTATGTACAGTCTGGGACAGTCTCATCCGCCATATTGCCTTTATGCCACTGCCCAGGAGAGGCCTGAGCAGGGAGGGGATGAATAAGTGACACGGGGGGGGGGGGGTGGACTGAGGGGACTCAAGCAATGGGAGATGCAGAACATTAGTAGGAGGTGGATGAGGAGGACAAAGGAGGATGGAGCTGAGTGGCAGGCACCAGGGGAGGGGGGGGGCTGAAGGAGCGGGCTGATGTGGTGGGGAGGGGACCTCGGGTGAGGAGCTGCCAGAAAGTATCAGTTACTTCTCAGGGAGGACAGATAAAACAGGGGGGGTGGGGGGGTGGGGGTACAGACGGACAGGGGCAGAGACGGGGGGGGTTTCAGGGTAAGGTGGCTGTTTTTTGTTCTACGTACGAGTTATTCCCACATGTCTTTGACAAGCTTCCTCAGAAAGGCAAAAAGAAGCAGAGCTGCACAGTTTTAACCATTCCCCCCTCCCCACTGCTGGTAAATATATGGCTAGAGCCACATTCAGATACAGTATCAGAACGTACCATACACATCACTGTATCAGAGACATAAAGAATCACAGAATATCCTACACTATCATAAGTACCACACACTTTTATAGCATCAGATTCAGTATCAAATAGTACCATATAGTGCCATTGTAAATGAAGGTCCAATGAATCTTTGAAAGGCCCATGTCTGGTCGGGTGTCGCAGGCCGAGGAGGTGTCCCCCCCCCGCCCCACCTCCTGCTCCACCACAGACCCACCGTCTTCCTCACAACAAACCGGAGAGGAGAAACAAGTCAAAGTGCATCGAGGACTCCCAAACTTCGGGGGCACTGCATCTTGAAAGGCTCGAAGCAGAAGCGGCTCCGCCTGGTCCGGGAGCAGCCTCCCCCCCCACCCCCAAGTGGGGCCTTACTGACCCACGGGAGCCCACAGCTCGTCCCTGCTGTGACCCCTCCCTCTGCGTTTCCCCCCCTTCGCCTGCGGGGGCACGGAGCGCGCCTGATGCACCACCTTCTCAATAGTCGCTGAGATGGAGTCGTGATTGGAGAACTCCAGGGGTTCGGGGGTCAGGCTGGGCCTGACGCTCTGCCGTCCTGGCAGGTTGTCGCACCTCTCCAGGACGGGCATCCCCAGAGTCCTGCCGTCGCCTCTCCTGCCGGCCAGCAGGTCCAGGCCTCCGGCGTCGGCCCAGCCCTCCTCCCTCCTGTTGGTCGCCTCCGACTCCTCGAGCGGCTGTTTTCGGGGCCGGCCGGGCCGCCTCTTGATGACATTGTTTCCTGTTTTGGCTTGTCGCTGCAGGCGCTTGGCACGGAGGATCTTCTGCACATGCTCAAAGTTCAAAGAATGCATCCTCCTGACGTCCTTCTGGATCTGTTCCACCTCACGACGCTTGTACCTCCGCTTACTGGGAACACCTGCAGAGGAGAGGGAGTGAGAAACACCGAAGTGAGACATCACAAGGTGAGTAAATAACAAAGCAAGGCCTTTCAACAGAAAGGGCTTTTGAGGCTGGTGCGTCAGTCAAAATGAGCAGCCTTGGAGAGACGAGGAAACACATCATGCCAATTTAGCTCATAGAGAGAATGTCTTTTTTTTTGCTTCAAGAGCTTCCTGCTAATTTTGAGATATTCATGTAAGCTTTTCAAAGCCCAGCTGAGCCAGGAGAGCAGATCCTATCCTGTAATTGTCTCCAAGAGAGCAGAGAGGAGAGGAGGAGAGGAGGAGACTCTATTCTGCTGCAGGAAACCCACAGAAATGTCTCCTTCAACCATTTAATACGCCGCTACACAATAACAACCCTGTGCATCTGGAGCACAGGCTGCCAAAAAAAGCCAAACACACACACACACACACACACACACACACACACACACACACACACACACCCGGACACGAGCGCACGCACCTCAACACATGTATCCACATGCACGCAGATGCACGTGCAGGAACACACATGTGCCTCCACGCACATGGCCGCCATGCACAGATAATGAATTCAGCAGTTCAGAATGGCTGAGCAGAAGAAACTGGAGCCATATTGTTTCCTTCACACTGGTGAACTGGGCAGTCTGCCCTTTACATGCTGTTCCATCCTATCTCTTCCCCCTTTTCCCACATCACCCACTCTCTCTCTCTGTTGCCCTTCATGGGCGCCGATGTGCCGCTCTCTAGTTTTCAATTAAACAAGTAACACGGCAGCGTTTCATTTCCGTCTTTCACAAAGTGCTTCCTGATTATGGTTTCTCTCTGTCATTCTTTTTGTTTCCCATCTCTGTCCCATTTCTTACCCCCACCCCCCACCACCCCTCCTTGTCTGGGCGCTGTTCCCGTGGCTCGGACTGAGCCACAGCCAAAATGGAGGAAAAGCACAATCAGCCACCAGTCCCCAAGCAGCGTGCACGCAACATGCTCGGTGTCTATTTCTTGAGCTTTTTCCCTCTTCTCTCCGGACCCCCTCACCATCTCCTCCCCCGCCCCCCCCCTCGACTCCTCTAAATAAAAACACTCCCCTCCAAACACTGTAGCACCTTCTCTCAGTGCTGCGATGGCTGTTTATTGCTTCCCTCTGAACACTGAGGCTGCACGGCGTCTCCACTCACAGACAGACAGCGTTGTTGACGCGTCACTGTCGGCAGGAGAACTGCATGTTGAGGGACCTGCTAATGAATTAAGAGGAAGGGGCGACGCAGGGAGGCCTGAACCCCCCCCCTGCATTTAGACTCAGAGGAACATCACTCCATTGTTGCTGAAGAATGCAGCACACAGTGAAATTAATGCACAAAGCACTAAGCAGCAGTAGTTTATGAGCTGCACAAAAGTGAACACACACTCAGCCAACGCACGCACACACGCGCGCACACACACACACACACACACACACACACACACACACACACACACACACACACACACACAC
>JAUESF010000012.1:8848760-8864313 GCA_032274765.1 Malacoctenus tetranemus | reverse complement strand
CTTCAGTCACAGCTTCTTCAGTCACAGCTTCTTCAGTCACAGCTTCGCTCTTTTGCATCTTTAGCTTTTCTTCCCAGTCTCCATCCTCTGGCTGAATCTGCTTCTGGGACATCACAGGGGAGGAGACCAGTCGGTTTCCCTCAAGTTCAAGTTCCACCTCCGCCGTGTGAGGCTCCTCCACAGGTTCAGGTGGTTGAATCTCCGACTTCACTTCGTCTTGGGGCACTTGTTGCGTCTCAGCCACTTCTGGTCCGGCCTCGCCCTCAGGTCCTGCCAGCTGTTGCTCTTCCTCTTCATGGTCGGGCTGCGCCTCCTCTCTGTGAGGCTCAGACAGATCTTCTGGAGGAGTAAAGCTCCTGAATGGAGACAGGACAACTTTGTCTCCTTCAGCTTCAGCTTTTGCTTCTTTCCTTTCTGTTTCTGACTCCTGCACAACTTCAGCCAGTCTGCACTCCCGCTCTGCTTCGTCTTGGGGGCGTTCATCCACCACAGCCACGTCTGCTTTGTCCTCGATCGGAGGCTCCATCTTTGTCTGTTCTCCTGGTGCGTGGACTTCAGCCTGGAGCTGTGCTTTAGTGACGACGTCCTCTGTTGCCTTCTCTGGCCACTGGCTGACCTCGATGTCCATCTCCACAGCTTGTCCCTTGGGGACGAAGACGATCAGCTCGTCGCCTACATTCACCACGTCCTGAACAAGCAGCCCACTCTCCTCTGCTGCGTTACTGGTTTTCTCCTCAGTCACCAGTTTGGTTTGGTTGGGCTCGCTGTCAGTGAGCTCTGAGTGCTGCTCAGCTTCACAGACACCACTGACGTCTGTTATCTCAGGTTCGTCACTTTGCCTCTCCGGCTCCGACTCTTTGCTCGTGGCGTGGAGCAGCTTGTCAGCAGCCGTGTCCTCGGTCACAGACTCACTCGCTGGTTTTCCTTCAGGGACTCCTGCTGGGACGTGGTCTGTCCTCTCACCTGAGACGTCCTGCAGGTCGATCTGGACTTGGGTTTGGATCTCCCGTTCGTCCGTCGCTTTTTCAGTGACCTCCACGATCGTTTGCATGGCGCAGTCAGAGTCGGTGGTGACCTCGACGGGCGCGGCATCTTCAGGAGCGACTCCTGCTGCCTCCTCCTCCTCCTCTTCACAGGCTGAAGGTGTTTCGGGGGGTCCCTGCAGCCCCACGGGGGGCTCGGTGGAGGCGGGCGTCTGTCGCTCTGCACCCTCAGGTTCTCTCACTGCAGCTGAAGCTTCTTCTGGGGCTTGGGTCACGTCCTCCTGAGCAGCAGCACGCTGCTCGCTGCCAGGAGACAGCTGCTCAGCTAAACTCTCAGTGCCTCCTGTTTGCGCTTCAGACTTTGTGCTGACGGGAGTCGCCTCACTGCTCACAGATGTCACCGCTGTCTGCTCTGCAGCCACGTCCAGCACCTCCTCTTCCTCCTCCTCATCCTGATGCTGCTCTGTTTTCTCTTCCTCCTTTAATTCTTTGTCCTCCTGCTGAGCTTCGGGAGGCTGCTGCTCTGGCTCGGGGACGTCTGGCTTCACCATCGCTTCCTCCTGTTGATCCTCCACCTTTCCCTCCATCACCTCAGGAGCCTCAGGAGACTCATCATCAGTCTGTTCTTGGACAACTGCCACAACGTGTTTTTCATCCCTTTCTCCCTCTGTTTCCGTCACTCCTCCCTTTTCCTCCTCCATCGCTGCTGAGGGTAAATCTTTGCTGTCACGTCCAGCGCTGCCCTCCTCCATCTTCGCCTCCTCTGCCTCCTTCTTCTCCTTCTCCTCCTCCTCCTCCTCCTCCTCGGCCACTCTGATCAGGCATCCTGTCATTTCAAACTTACTCTGTGGCCACATCATCCTTCCCTCCTTCCTCTCCTCCTCTGTCTCAGGCTGAACATCCAACACGGGGATTTCATCTTTTAAAGTGAACTTTTCCAGGTACCCGTCAGGCGCCTCCTCTGAGTCTGAGCAGCGCCTCCGATAGGACCTCTCTGACACCACGCTCTCCGCCTCCGAGCGCTCCTCCTCGCTCTTCTTCCTCTCACCGACAGCGTCCTCGTAAAGGTCGGAGTACATGAAGGACATGGCGGTGGGCTCATCCAGCAGGATCTGATCGATGATCTTTGGGGGTCCCGGGGAAATGTAGATGGGAGTGAGAATGGTCTCTTCCCCCCCGAACAGCAGCGAGCCGCTCTCCTTCACGGACCTCTGGCTCTCCCTCCTTGTTCTCATCCTTTCTTCTTCCTCGGTCTCCAGGTGGTGCAGCGAGTCGGCGGGGGGCCCTTCTCCGTAAAACACTTCATCGAGGTGCTCCCCGACGATCTCCACGTCTGTGACCAACACGAAGGACTCCTCGGAGGCGGCGGCAGGGCTTTCTGTGGCCGTGTCCGTGGCAGGTTTCTGCGCCTCCTCCTGTGGTTTCTCCCCGGCTGGCTCCGCCTCCTCCTCCTGCTGCTGCTCCGGCGCCTGTTCTCCAGGAACCACCTCATCCAGAAGAGTGAACTTCTCAAAGTAGTCGATGTCGGTGGTGCTCTCCTTCGGAGTGGGTGTCTGTGTGTCCTCGTGTTCGGCTTCTTGTGTTCGAGGCTGTGAAGAAGGATTACAGCGAGACAATCAATCAGTGATCAACAAGTGAATGAAGTATATACGTTAGATAAGTTGATCCTATGTCTAGTTCAGTGAGACGCACCTCTTGTTTGTCCTCTGCTGTTTCCTCGGGCAGAGCATGAGCCTGTTGTGTCCAGTCAAAGTGGTTTCGTGACCTGATTTTTGGGGTTTGATCCAGATAAGACAAGTTGTCCTGGAGCTCGGTGCTCTCCTCCTCATCCACGGTGGGAAGCTTGGACGGGACTCTGATGTTGAGGATCTCGTAACCCTCTGAAATCAAACTGAACAGCTGCTGGTCCTTGTTTTTGATTTCCTCCAAGTCCGGCTCTGTCTGGCTCTGATCCAGCTTGACGTTGGGAAGAGAGACCTCGGCCATCTCCGGTCGCTCCACTCCCAGAGCCGAGGCCGATCTGGAGCTGCCGGGCCGGCTCAGCCTGTCCCCCAGCCTGCTGCTCCTCCCTCCGGACCTCGTCCTCCTGCGGATGATCTTCTCCTCGTCGAAGACGATGGTGATCTTGCCTGCGGCCCCGGGGCCCTCCATGCTGTAGGCTTCGGAGGTGGAGCTCGTCTCGGAGGCCCAAGGAGTGGAGCAGCGACTGGAAGCCGTCTCCCAAGTGATCCCGCTGTCCTCGCTCTGGACTGTCACCATGGAAAAGGATGGGTCCACCATTAGGCACTGCAGTTTGGGCTTCACCGACTGGTCCTGCACAACCTCTCGCAGGCTGAAGGGAGGAGAAATGGAGGGAGTTTAGGGAGAAGCACGGCAGGCGGTTTGAGCCGTCTCTCCAGAGCAGAGATGCCTGACTGCACAGTGTGCCTGCAAGAGGAGAGCCTCCTGGCACCGCTCGTGGAAATACAAGCAGAGAACAAACCAATGAATCACATGAAAAACACATGGGAACAACACGCACTCACTGTCACGTTGTGCAGCGACGGGGCATCTTCACAGATCTAACCTGAAAACGCTCTCACACCAGCCAGTGGTTCGTCAGCACGGCCACTTGAGGAGTGCAGATCTGCAGCGTTAGACCAGGTGTCCAGGCTCAGGCTGCCAACATGAGCCGTGATCTGAAATAATAATGATCGAATGCCCTCTGAACCGTCCCCTCCTGCTATGAATACCTCCCAGACTCTGCAGGGTTAGCGCCAGGTGACGTGTCAGAGCGTCACTCGTGTAATATTAGAGAAGAGATGCCGGGCCTTCCCAGATGCATCCAACATATCAGTGTCTTTTACTATTTCTGACATGGCAAGTGCTGCGAGGGCAGCATGTAAACGTGTTATAAAATGAGATGTAAAAGTGTGGGATGGTGGACATCATGAGCTATCAGAGCAGAGCAGCCCGCAGCGGCACGCTGCGTGTCCTTGTAGGAGCTGGACAGCTTGTTGAACGTGCCACATGAACTGAATGGTGGGCGGCTCTGTGAGACGGACCCAACACCTGTTCATTCATGTTCAGGAGACAGAGACGTGCTGCTGTTCTGCCTCCGTCTAAAACCAACAGATCACACCTCCAGCAGCAGTAAAGACACCACTCCATGATAGAGTCACCTGTTTATCAGGCTGCTGAGACACGCACCTGTTCTGGAGTTCCTCCACCTCGTCCTCATCGTCCTGGCTGACGGTGTCTGAAGACTCGCACTGGAAATCCTGCAGCTCCTCCATCTGCGTGTCCAGACTCTCACACTCCTCCATTGTCTTAGTCCTTTTGCTGTTCCGTCCCGGTCCCTGTGTTGGGTTTTTTGTCTGTTTCAGAGTCCCCTTTATGTTTTCAGCCTCTCTGAATGGGGAGCTGCTCTGCCTGTTTGTGTCATTCTAAGTTGGGACGTGTCCATCTGACTCAGCCAGGGACAGAAATAGATGGAGGAGGACTGAACAGAGGGCAGCAGAGACAGAGAGGGGGGCAGAGGACAGTCCTGTGCTGGGGGGAGGTGTCGTCGGCTGCTGTGTTAAACGCACCAACAGCTACAAACCAGAGGAAATACTGAGGATTTCAAAAGTTCTCACAAAAGGGGCCGTAGTGACGGTGCACGTTGGTGTGGCCCACACTCCAGGAGGCAGTGTGGCTTTAAGTTCAAAAGCCCCTCGAGGAGATAAATATAGACTGAAATGGTATCGCTGCCCCCCCCACCCTGCGAGACACACACACACACACACACACACACGCTCGAGCAGGGCTGGCACTGTGCAGAAGTCATAAAACTAGATGTAATCAGGCGTCAAATCACAGACAGAAGCCAATCAGCACACTGGCAGTGAGCGGTGGCGGCGTGCAGCCCTCGAATAAAGCGCAGGTATCCAGGAATCAGTGTCGCTCCACAGTCTGTGAGTCAGTCCGACATGAACACACACGATGGAAGGCAACAACAAAACAAGTTGTCTGGCACTGAGAGAAGAAAATAAGAGCTTCTCTCAGCTGTGTTCCTGGAGTGTAGCTGAGACACGTCAGCACTGATTTACCTTTGTGCAGCTAAACGCTAGTTTGGGGAAGATGCTCTAAAATGTAGATGTTTGGTTTTTTTCAAATGTATTTTTGAAAAACGAAAATGAGAAAAAAACCCAAATCGGGTCAGAAAAAGTGTCCACACAGAGACAGCAGCTCTGTGACTCTCCAATCCCTCTCACCCATGTCAGAGGTAGAGCTGCTCACTCAAGCATCATCGAATGTGTCGCTGATGTAACTGCATCACGTGTGCTTCACAATCCGGATGGAAAATGGACAATGTGTATCCTTTCTGCCGCCTCCCAAGAACGACAGCAAGTGGTTCATCTTCAGTTTTATTTTCTGAAATAAACTTCAAAACGTTACAAATGAACAGAAAATTAGGAAGAAAATCCAAAGTTAACGGCAGAAACGGAACAAAGACAGGTTTTTGAAAAACTTACCAAAAGCTTCTTTTTATTGAAATAAATCAGGAAGATGGAAAAACGCTGACCTGACGGCAGCTGCAGCCGTCACAGCTTAAAGGAGAGAGGACGTCCTCGGCTGGCCTCCTCACAGCCACTGACACAGCGCTGTGTGTTTACCTTATAACAAGCCTCCTTCACAAAGCCAAAGAAGGTAGAAAAGAGTAGAGCAGCTGTAGAAATAAAGTGTGTGTGTTCAGTCCAGGTTTCCACATCAACGACTTATAAAAGTAGACAAAAGGCTGTGACCTCACTAGTTGGTGCGGACAGGACAACTGTCCATGTGGCAGAAAGAAAGCGGCGTGCTCAGGTGTGATGCTGTGCACTATGGCTTTGACAGCAGTCATGTGACTCAACTGAGACTGGAGGAACAGAAACAATATGGCGGAGGCTGCTGCTGCTGCTTTCGTAGATCGTGTCATTCACAAGATGGTGGCCGATATGGCCTGAGTCCAGACTGCTGAGCCGAGTGGAGGAGAGCTCCACAGAGCAGCAGCAGTCCACTGTGACGACACGCAGCTGCTCCTGCTCCACAGCCCCATGTTGGTCGGGAGCTTCTTCCCCACAGCCCTTGTTGTTGGTACAGGTTCCTGGACCGTTGACAGTTGCATCAATGTGGCAGAGAGGGCAAAGCTTTCATTAGTGAGAGCAGGACTCTCAGTAGGAAGGGAACACGCATTGTGACCGACTCTCTCCAGTCCTGATCCGTCTCGCCTGCCAGGCACCGAGGCAGGACTGCTCTCTCAGGTCCTGCAGGACGGGCCAGTCATGAGGTAGAGGACACCAGCCATCCAGTGTGATGAAGGGCTTCGCTCATCTCCAGTTGGACTCTCTGTTAATGATGGCCCTGAGCGGGAGGATGGAGTTCAGGTCCTCACTGCGGTGCAGCTTCTGGCAGGACTGTGCACAGAGGAGAAGCAGCAGGATCAGGAATGACTGGTGTCCTGCAGGCCGTGGCCCCAGGAGGAGGAGACCAAGGCATGAGGACCGGCACTGACCTCAGTAAACTGGACTCTGATGGCATCAAACTTGATCTTCTCGTGGACCGCCCGCGCCACGTTATTCCTCTCGAACGGCTCTGGAAAAAAAAGCAGATCACCGCTGCAGAAGCTGTGCAGTTTCCTCAAAGTGGTTCTGCCACTCTGAGAGGAAGGTGGCAGGAGTCCTCCTCCTCCTCCTCCTCCTCCTCCTCCTCCTCCTCACCTTCGACACACAAATATTTGTTTCTCCACTCGTGAAAACTTGTCCTTGGCAAAGCTCTGGCCTCTCGGACGGATATCACCTCTTTGTCCCACCTGCACAACAAACAAGAACCAGAAATCACCAATTTACAAGCGGATATCAAACACAGTACACCTCAGCGCACCAACAACTTGACGTTTGTAGCAGTTGAAGCTTCAGGCCTGGTGTGTCATAATGTGGTACACAAAACAGTTGGGCTACAAACACTCGTTTTTTGTCTTCACGCACTGCTCCCTCTCTCTGTCTGACTTTTGAAATGTTGAATGTTGAATGTTTATAGCAACAAACACTGCTCTGACATGTTCCTTGCACAGGACCTAAATGTACCAGTGCACCTGCAAACTGATCGTCCAAGTAAAACAACATACTTTGATGAGTGAAACAGCAAAATGTGCAAAAGTACATGTGTGTGCAGTGAGCTACTTCTCAACTCCTGTGTGGCACGGTAACACACATACTGCATACACGGTGATCATGACATGTCATGCTTGTGCTGTGTAAGGCCAAAGGTCCCAGCTGCTCCTGCCCCTCAGACGGAAACACGACACCAGAGGAGGATGCAGGACAGAGGCAGCAGAGAGGGGAGCACGAGGTGAGGAATAGGGACCGAGGGGCTGGGCAAGGGGGGGAGTGGGGGTGGGGGGTGCAGATACATCTGCAGTGCCAGACTTATTCCTGCGAGGTCCTTGGGAGGTACCTGAAGTCCGTGGCGTAGTATCTGAGGAAGCCCAAAAACAGCTCTCCCAAAGACGAGTGGTTTGTGGATAAGTAACGAGGGATGCGTTTAGAGCGCTCTGGAACACTGTCCAAGTCCACAAAGGGACTGAAACAATCCTAAACATTCAGAAATGGGATAAAGTCATGCACCCAGCAGTGACTGGCACCTTGTTCATGTGTCCACCAATGTGGAAAATCATATTGTAAGATTCAAAGCAAGACTCTGACTTCGCCTGCCTGAAATCCTCAGACTTTAACGCTTCAATCCGACAAAACAACGTTGGCGTTTGCTTGAAAAATGACGTGAACTTACTGGAAAGTCCCTCTGCAGAGAGGGAAGCACTGGTTCCTTCAGAGCTGTGAAGAACACACACATCAAACACTGGACCCAACTGGGTGAATCCTGACTGAACAGCAGCGTGTGAGCACTGACTCTGGAGGTAGTGCAGGACCATCAGCACCAGCGCGTAGCTGCTCAACGTTCCCTTGCTGGCATCGTTGATTTGATTGTGCCGCGCCCATTTCTTGACCACCAGGATCAGGGGTCTTATCCTGAGATCAGCTGGGAGAGGGAGACAACAGACGGGGTCAGATTGTGGGACCCGTCTGCAGCCTCATCATTGCACAGAGCAATGTCAAAAGAAGACGGGCTGGTTTTGCGTCTTTTAGGTCTGTAGTTGTTCAGACTGGCGAGACCTCCTCAGGACTCACGGCCATGCATGTGTCAGAGTTACAGTTATCAGACACAGAGCTTCGACTGTCCCTGAGAGCTGCTGGTGGGAACGAGCTGCTGGTGCTGTCGGCTGGCTCACTCACCATAAGCGTAGCTCCTCAGGAGGAACGTGTTCCTGATGCCCACTGTGTTGTTAACATTCAGGTCAAACTCCAGGAGACTGAAGGCCACAGGGTGACAATGAATCACTTTGGACTGATAACACCAACGTGTTTCTGAGGTGACGTTTGAGGCTTTGACCTCAGCTTCCTCCCACCTGCCTCTCTCTCTGAACCTGAGGATGGGCACTTTGGCTCGGATCAGCTGAGTCCTCTCCACATAGGCTGCAAACGGAAACAGACAGCAGGGCCAGTCAGTGTTTCGCTTTCTGTGAAATGAGAGTGGTTTTCTCTTTACCGAGGAACCAGCTCCATCTAGTGGAGCCTAACGGCATAAACCACTGGAGGCTCTATCTACTCCAGTGGTTAACACGGAGTACAAATACAATCTAAGGAAAAGAAGAGTTCACATTTTACTACTTTGGTTCATGTATGCATGTTGACAGTAGAAAATACCATAACGTATCTGTACTGTATCATTAATAGTGTTTCTTGTTACTCACAAAGTGATTGGAACAGCCTTTGGAGCTGAGACAGGACAGAGATTGCATCAGGTTTGCTCTGAAACGCCAAACAGAAAAACGAACAGATGCTCAGGACAAAAACATCCACCGGTTCACAAAGATGAAATGACAGCACAGGGTCAGAAACGCCTACTTTTGCCCTGATGACCAGACACAGATCAGCATCACTGCTGCGGCAGCCCAAGCCGTTCATGGAGGATCCCGTCAGGTAGAGCCGAGACGCTGTGGGGAGCACACAGAGCGAGTCAGGACCACGACGGAGCGCCGGGGGCAGACGGCCGCCTCGCGCTTCACAAACGCACCTGAGTACACTTGTCGTATGGCTGCTTGGAGCTGAAAGCGACACGACTCCTTCCGCTCCAGATCGACGTTTTGCTGCCGACACGCCTCGAACAGCTTCACCATTTGATCGCTCAGCTGAGGGCACAAAACACAGGCAGCAATCACTAAACCAAGGCCACATGCCGAGACGCTGCGTCTGTCGGACGCAGGCGGAGAGGGTGTCAGCGTACCCTGTCGCTGGCGTAGGCCTGCAGCTCGCTGGAGGCATCGGGCGCAGCCGGCCGGTGAGGGGAGAAGTAGAGCGGTGGAGCCGAGGCAGAGTTTACAACACTGTTGGAGAACGAACTCAAGGCCTCTGGCACAGATGGGTTCAGGTGATGGGGGGGAGGGGGGGCCCGATTTACAGGGAAGCCAACAGCTGGGTGCGTGGGGGAGTGGAGACACTGGCGCTTCACAGCAGGTGGACTGTGGTCATCAAGCTGCCTCCTGAAGGAACAACCCAGAGACAGACGCACGTCAGGAACCTCCGTCTACACCTGCTTCATCCAGAGTCACTCACACCAACACTGGTGGTTCACCCCCCCAAAGGTCCATCAGTCAGTTAACACAAAGCACGGCCATCACATGGTCCGCTAACACGACATACTTCCGCCGGTTGGCTTGATGTTGCGTGTGCGACGAGAGCGTCGTCGATGTGGATGGTGGAGGCTTCCATTCGTATGGAGGCAGCTGATCCAGTCCAGGAACACGGACGCTAGCAGAGACACACGTTGCACACGTTACTCAATACACCATGAAAGAACGCAGCCGGCAAGTAAGCCCTTTGTGTCTCAGTGACAATTATAATGACAACTCGTCAGACCCCATTGTCTCATTGAATGTGTTTTTCCCTTTTGTTGTCGCGCTCTGAAGCACAAGAGCCAAGAGACAGAGACTCAGAACTCTGGCTCTTCATGTTCAGTTACAGACCATCAGCTTTACACAGCAGCCAGAAGAACATCAGGTGTGAGAGCGACTGTCAGTGGAGCTTCACTGTGGTCAACGATACTCGGTGGAGAGGGGACCAAAGGGACGGAGGACGGACACGAAGCAGACAGAGTTCATTGGACGAGAGGTCGACAGATATCTGTGAGGAGACCTGTGCACATGTCAGCAGACACTGGAATCCCCTCCAGGTTTCCTCTTTAAAGGCTTCAGGACATAACGAAGACAAGACCAAGCTGAATATGGCTGTATTCCAGGGTATTCCACGATGGTCCAGGTCACCCCCGGATGTTTGGTTGGAAAGTCAGAGCATCGTCAGAGGAAACATCCCACATCACCACTGGAAGGACACAACCGTCCCCTTTAGCTGTTTGTGTGACTCTCAGCAGACTCCAGGTCTGTCTCGGCCCAAGGCCAGATCTCAGGAAGAGTCTGGCTGTCTGCGTCTCACCTCTGCATGAACCTACACGTCTGACCTGGTGACCCGTCTGTGTCTGTAACCAACAATACCAGCACTGCTCGGATCACAGACACAAGTGAAAACACTGAGACAAAGAAGCGTTGTGCTGCTTATTTCTGAGGACAAAGACTGTCGGACCTCATCTGACGTCCCTTTGTTTTAACTGGACGCCCGGTGAGACGGATGGCGGACGAGGAGACTGAAGCAGGAGTTACAGGAGAACGGTGAGACATGCCTCATTTCAGGGACATCCTTGTGACTGTTGAGGGAGCTGATGTGCTCGCACACTGAGGGTCTGCCAGTCTCAGCCACATGGCGTCAGCTGTGTTTTTCAGGTGATGAAGGAATTCTTCAACAAGTCTGTCTGGGTGAGATTTTCTCAAACAAAATAAGAAAGATTAAAAATAAAATGTTGTTTTTGTGCATCTCCTAAACACCGTCACATCTGGACCGACCTGCTTACACTGCTCGTCATGCAAACCAGAGACAAAGGCAATCACTGGAGGCAGTGAGGATCAAAGGATCACCACCCAGCTGGGGGGTGGGGTGGGGCGTGCAGGGATTGGGGGTGGGGTGGGTGTGTGCAGTTGATTAGCAGCGGATGCTGTGACCCAGAAACATGTCCACCTCAGGCCATCATAGCCAGTTAGGATGAGGTCAGTGTGTGGAAAATGTCAATGTGCTTCAAACACTGTTCAACCCATCCGTGTTAGATCTGAGGGACCCTCCTATCTGGACTGTCCCACCACTGATCCGTCCTTTCACTAACACATGGAACCAGAAGTGTGTCCACTCACTGAATTCGTTGAGTTGTTCTATTTTCATACATGTGAGTAAAGGAACAGACCTCCGAGCGGCATGTAGCTAGTGATGGACTGAGGCAGGAGCCGTGCTGCAGCTCCTGCATGTCCTCACACCACTGTTGCTGTGCTCACACTCAGGTGTTGCTCAGAGGACTCGCTCACCTGTTGGTGCGTGGCAGCCGTTGGCGGTTGCTGTCGTAGTGCTGGGGCTCGGGGCGAGATGGGTACGGGCCATGATGGTGGTAGGACCCCCGACCCCTCGGTTCAGCGCTGCGAGGGAACATGACGCGGGACTCCGCCGACTCCCACCATCAATGTGGCTGCGATACTAAAACAGAGACGAGGCGGCAACGTGACGGCCGGTGAGACGGGCGCAGAGGGCGGTTAGTGGTGCTCCTGCTGCCGTGCAGCGGCGAGTTCAAAACGACTCGTCCCGAGAAGTTGGAGGAGAAAACGAAACTTACCGGTGATCAGGTGATACAGCGAGCTAACAGCTAGCCGTCGGTTAGCAGCAGCGTGCTAAATGACTCACACTGACCGGACAGCGGCCGGAACGCTCCTCACCTGCCTGTGCTTACGGGAACGCAGCTTAGGGATGCAGCTGCTCCCTGGCGGACTGGAGCCTCACGGCGGGCGACACTTAGCGAGCCACATGTAAACAAAGTGGACATGCTAACATCCTGAGCACACTGTTCCGCATTGAAGTCATGACGTAATGGGAGAGGATTTAAAGAGGACGCAGCGCAGGCGACGAACTTGCAGAGTGTTACACGTTACTATGGCAACATTCGCAACAAGGCTCCGTGTGCTTGCTGAGCGGGATGATCCCTGATGGATCCAAGTCACACCGAGCTGATAGATCGTTTAAACAATAACACACGAAGCTTGTTGATGATGCTCAGACTCACGGTTACAAGTTGTTTTCTGTTTAATGAAATAACATCGCGGCTCTGATACTAACGATCCTAAAGACACAGTCTGTCCAGGTCAGCTCAGTGTGACTGTGGGTTGGAGATCAGACTGCACCACAGCCAGGATGGCTGCTCTCACACCATCTATTATCCCTTGTCTGCTGAGAAGCGTCGGCGTTTGGATGACACGTTCACTTCTGTCGCCATCCACTGTTCACAGCGCAGTGTTTCCTATTCTAATGATCACAGGATGCAGCTCCTGTCCGTGCCCCCACCGTCTGATATGGTTTATTTCACATCTGTGTGGACTACTGGTGCTCTGGACTGAGTGGCCTTGCAGTAAGACCTGTTGCCTGTTCTTACTTTAAATCGTAGCGAACTGGAGCAAATGATTTGTTGTATTGGTGTGTAGTTTATTCTGAGTGAGTACACAAAGGAACCAAATCAAAGTAATTGCATGTGGAAATGAGCACATTTCACCAATATTAAGAAGCGACATGGCTCAGATAGCTGAAGTGGTGTTTATTAACTGTATTATCCTATCATCACATCCACTCTGATAAATGAACCTTGGAGGCTTCTCACTGGCAGCAACGCGCTCTGCTTCCAGCGGTTCACAACGGAGATGTTTTATTTTCCTGCATTAAACCTCGGCATGATTGAACGTACCCTCGCTCCTCGGTTTGTCGACTGAGCCACTTCCCAACAAACTTCTAAAATAACAAAGCATCAAATGGCATCAGTCCCTAGGGCACGCAGTGACGTCACTGCGGAGGACGGGCGCAGTGACGTAGGCAGTTCAATACTGTCATGAAGTGAGTGGGAGGGAAGCGGATGCATCAGCCAGATGTGGAGCTGGTCTTTTTTAGGGGGGAGGTGGGGGGGGGGTGCGGGGGCACATGTATATAGGGTCTCTGGGAGACTGGTCAATAAGGTAGTGAAGGGCTCATGGCTGCAGTGAAGCAAAGACAGTGATTTCCATCCACGCAAACTGTCTCACACACCGTCATTGATGAGGGTGACAGGGACTTGTCACGTGACTCAATATTAAATAAATAGGCACGGATTGATGTTGCAGCAACGCGAGGTATGACTTTATTAGGACATGCATTGCTAATATAGCGTGTGGAAGAGCTGAGCAGTGGGAGAGAGAGTGGGGGTGTAGCCAGAGAGAGAGGGGGGGAGAGAGAGACAGAGAGAGAGAGAGAGAGAGAGAGAGAGAGCGAGACGCGGGTGGACAGTGGGATGCTGTGCGTTATCTCCTGGCTAAATGAGGGTTGTCTTTCCCAGTCCAGGCAGCAGGGCTTCTCCACCCATCCAGCGAGGATCTGTAATTTACACCACCACAGCTGGGCGCCTGTCGGATCTCCATTGGACTCTGCGCTGGATCTCCCACAGCGCCGCTGCTGCCTCCGCCGCCGCCGCTGCCGCCGCCGCCGCCGCTGCTGCCGATGCTCCATCAATAAAACGCTCCACGCAGAAAAGCAGGGGGAGAAGATCTGGTTTGCGCCGTGCCATGTGCAGAACGACATGTATGTGTGAATTCACGCGGTGACAGCAGCGGAGGGGAATGGAGCAGATGTCATCAAATTCCTGCAGACGCACCGACGGTGATATTGTGAAGGCTGTCGAGTAGAGCGAGGACCTTCATCCGCAGCAGCAGCAGAGCCCATTCACACTCGTCTTTTTAATTGCCAGGACAGGAGGGATCAGTGAACAACAGTCGCCTTCATGTCATCCACCACAATGGGGTAAGTGCGGGTGTTACCACACGGGCTGGCTGAGTCTCCCTGTCTGTAGCGCACGGCAGCTGCCTCTCAGGCTGTGAACTTGCCTGCCATGGAAACCACAGCGGGCTCATAATGGGAGAAACGACTCGGTTCTATGCGTAAGAACCGCATCTGTTTGTATAAGCCCACATGACGTGTGATGTGCTGGTGGTGGGTGCACGCTCAGGTAGGCAGTGTGACGCGCGTGTGTGATCTCACGGCCTTGGTGTGCTGCACACTGTCAGGTGCCAGTCAGTTGGCAAATTGCACTCAGATCCTGACTCATTCAGTTGCAATAGACAGCGCTGATCATGCTGGTGGAGCAGAGGAGGGAGCTGTCTCCACCATCAAACTTTCAGGCTCATCATGCTGCTGTGATGGGCAGTAAACGGGCTGCAGCGCTGGGCTCCAGGCTGCTGTGATGTGCTCACCAACATCCAGCGGCTCCACAGCACAGAGGAAATGGCTGTTTCTTTTTTCTGGGTCTCTCTGTTCCACTGCTCCCTCTCCGGCTACATTATAGACAGTTATGTAAGTCTGGAGGAAACCAATGCAACAGCAAGCCTCCTCTATCTGACGCTCTGGTCCTGAGACACCTGCACACGTTGTTCCGCTCCGGACAGACACCGGGAGCAGCAGCGGGGACGTCGGCGGCCGCGACGCTGTGCCAGAGAGCGGCTTCTCTGTCTCTATGGCAGCGCGGTGACGGCTGCCTCGCACCTCTCCAGCAGGCAAGCCGACGGTGGAAGCGCTGCCTGGAGAGTGCGCACGCAGCACTGCTCATTTGCATGCCCCCCTAACCCTGAGCTCAGCGGTCCGTTTCCCCCACCAAGCCTGCCGTTCATTACCGCCTGTCTCCCGCAGTTCATTGTGATTAATTGCACAGCAGGAGGCTAACAATATGGCCCAGGCACGGTGCGGATGCAGGCGTCAGCCTGAACTCCAGCATTAACTATTTACAATACACAGGAGGCCTCCCGGTCGCCCACTCTGCCCTCCTACAGTGTGGGCAGCACATCATTCAGCCATGTCCCACTCAAGCCTCGGCTCTCCGCTGGGCTCTGCCATACTGGTGACTAAGTTAGGGTTATGCAACAGACTGAGTGACTCAATAGATCCACAGTGGAATAAATTGTAAACTCTGATTCGAGGCACTTCGCTGCTCATGCCTTGTTTAAGTCTGACTATGCAGGTGTTTTAAAGTCTGTCTATCTGTCTGTCTGTCTGTCTGTCTGTCTGTCTGTCTGTCTGTCTGTCTGGCAGAGAGGCTTCAGTGACAGATAGGGTCATGTTTCACTTCCGGCCCTGCGGCTCAATATCAGGTCTCCAACTGTCATGGCAGTGACACAGAGGGCCACTTTAGTTTGGACAAGAACTGGAGATGCCTATCGACAGGCACGCTGGCTGTGGTGGGCCTTCACTTCCTGCAGGATCACTTGCTCCCTCTCACTGCTTTGGTTGTGTGTGTGTGTGTGTGTGTGTGTGTGTGTGTGTGTGTGTGTGTGTGTGTGTGTGTGTGTGTGTGTGTGT
>JAUESF010000012.1:8813289-8829582 GCA_032274765.1 Malacoctenus tetranemus | reverse complement strand
ACACACACACACACACACACACACACACACACACACACACACACACACACACACACACACACACACACACAGCCCCCCCTTTCCTGTCTAAACTGCCCCCCCAAGGGGGACTGTTGAAAGTCATGTGGAAATAATTGCTGTTAAGACTCAGAGAACTGCGCCAAAGCTGCCAAATCCCCCCAAAATCTTGTCCTGTAACGAGCAGATGCTTCGATCCAAAGTGACTTACAGAGAAGAGCTGAACAGAGAAACCCACGTCTGAGCCGGGCTGCCAGATGAGCGTCACCGGGTGCAGAGAAATAAAGGAGACATATCGTGCTCACACTAAATTTATTCCCTACAAACACTGTTGGGAAGCTGAATGGCCAACACGACATGTTCACAAAGCTTCACACCGTAGGAGATTCTCTTCTTCCTGCTCTCCAGGAACACGATTTGGCAAAATGTGACACGAGCTCGTTTCAGTCTCTTGTTTCTGGACAAACTTGAGAAAAAACAAACAAACAAACAACTAAACAAACAAATAAAACAACAGCTCCTCCCAAGACGTGCTTGAACTAGCCCACCAGCAGCTAGGTCACATTCACAGGACTGGCCAATCAGAGGCCAGTAGGCCGGGGGGGGGGGGTCTGTAAGCAGAGGCTGCGAGGCCCCTCGAATGAGGATCCAGAATAAAGAAGGAACCTTGGGCCCTGTCAGTCATGCAGAGCTCCTCCACCAGCATCCCAGACTGACACGATGAAGCACCAGTATGATATGTCTCCTTTAAAGGAGGGCTTCCCCAGAGCGAGTCAGGCTGACCCACTGGGCCTTGGAGTGACACCACCGCTGACACGCGGTGCTGCTGGGATCTGGAGCTTGGTGCGCTGAGACCTCCGCACACCCACAACCCTCCTGAAAAATTGAAGCTTCCAGAGAAATTTCGAGTCGAGCGCATTGTGAGAAAGTTCCTGTATCCAGACGGCTTCCATCATCACCCACGACCGACCTGTCTTCCTGCCAAACTCAGTGTGGTGTGTGCTGCTGAACGGAGCCCGGCCTTGGACGTAACGTGTGCCTTCAGAGTGCACGTCGAAGTGGACACATGTTTGTATATAGTGTGCGTGCGTGCGTGCATTTGTGCGTGCGTGCGTGTACGTGTGCATGTGCTTTGTGCTGTGAGAGGAAGAAGCAAAGTTCAGAAAGGGCCGCGCACACACACTCACACACGCTTACACTGAGCAATACCAGACAGGATCTATACGACACCTCTTTCCAACTCTATCAGGTACTCTTACTCAGTGGACTCATGCAGATAGGTTGAATGCAACTAAACGGACACCCCCCCCACCCCCACCCCACCCCCAGCCAGAACTCCCACCGTCACCGTCACCACCACCTCCTCCTCATCCAACAGAAAGTGTACTACTGTTGACCGCAAAACTGTGTGGCAGCCCCGTGTGGTCGAAGTAGTGCATGGCGAAGGGCTTACAGAGCGTCATCCTGGTGCCGGTAAACGTCCACCCTCAGTGAAGCTGGCTGCAGGTTTCCACTGCTCACAGGTGAAAACACCACTGCACTCAGTTTCTCTTGGTATTGTTTTCCTTTCTTTACTTTTTTTTTTTACACAGGATATAATAACTGATGATATAATTATAGAAATGTATAAGACAATTTTTACTCATGACTGCATTGTAAATGAATGAATGGGTAACACCCTGCGTTGGCTTATTGTTGTGTATTAACCCATGAGTATCTAGTATGTAGGTAGATGGACTTGGAAAAAAAAACAACTCTGCATAACGACACAATGTAAATGCATATTGTTTCCCAATCTGTACCAAAAATGATGTATTTTTCATTGTATAAAGCCGCGCTTATGTCGGTAAAACCCAAAACTATCTTAAATTCTCTTTCTTTCAATTTGTACTCAAAGACTTCCTGAGGTGCAGCTTCTTTCATACTCTTAATGGAGCGCCCCGTTTGCAGCTCATGTTAGCACAGTGTAATTATGTATTTAAAAGACATTTTGTAGTCAGGTAAACAGGTTAATACACTGGAATAAGACCCATGTAAAGGGACATGTTACCTTTTGTTTCCTTTCTGGTTTACCTTTGACAGTCGAGTGACAGAGATGGATTACCTTAATATTACTGCTATTGTTAATGAATGCCTTTGTACAGTAGTGGATCAGAAGCTTTTCATTCTCCTGTTTTGTAACTTATGGTATTTAAATGTAGGTATTATTATGATTATTATTATTGTATTTAGAGGTATGAGAAGACTGGCAATATTTTTGACTATTTAAAGTAATTTTGAAATCATGATATTAAAGAGGTACCTCAGGCTGAATGATATTTGGAAACTGGTGAAACTTGTTGTGTGTTTGGATGTGGGAGGATTCACTGAACACACACACACACACACACACACACACACACACACACACACACACACACACACACACCAAAATAAATTTCTCCATCCTTTTTTCTACACCACTTATCCCAATGAGTGTGGGACTGTGCTGAAGTAGGTTACAGCCTGGACGGGTCGATCCATCACAGGGCAACACAGAACAAAACACACAGTCATACACACACACACACACTCTTCCAGTCACCAACCGACCTAATATTCATGTTGTTGGACTGTGAAATGAAAACTGATCACCTGAAAAAGAGGTGTGACGAATCGTCCCACTAAACCAGCGTGTTGGTCAGAATAAGAGTTTTTCATCATTAAACACAGAAATACATTACAAAATAAAAGCTCTGTTCAATTTTCAAATATTGCAAGCATAGCACTGCGTTTAAATACCATCTGTACAGCTTTTTAAAATAAATTCACGCAGACAGCAATGAAATAAGTCAGCAAAAAATCTCAGTTTGTTTCAGAGGATTTAATTGAATCGCAAGGGCAAGGCTGTAAAAAGGAAAATGGCAAAAAACAGGTGCTATTGGACCATGTTGTCAAGACACAGTGGAAAGAAAAGTGTCGTGTTTAGGAAGTTTGGTGGTTTTAGGCAACTAGTCTGAGCTCATCACTGCTGAGGCTGCTCCTCCTCTGGTGTCTGTATGTGTGGACACTGCAAGTCTCCAGCGAGTGAATGGGACGGAGGAAGCATGGACTCTCTCTCGTAGTTGCTTGCTGAACATGGGGCGAAACAAACGTGCTGCTGCTGACCCCAACACACTGGAGGAACGTGGCCGGTGCCAAACGTTGGTGCTCTGTCGCTGTCTGGGCTGCACTCTGGACACTTTGGTGACTGGGAAGTCCTGGAAACGTGTGTAAAGTTTGTCTCCTGAAGCTCCACGACATCGCGACTCTTCGGCACAACGCCGTGCTCGCGGCGTGTTTTTCGCGTGTTTTCCTGCAGCCCCGATGCTACTGATCCGGCCAGCGCGGCTGTCCCCCCCAGGGTGTTTCCATGTCGACAGAGCGACCTGGAAACAGCATATATCAAGTCATTGAAAGTGGAACCAAACCTGCTGCGGGAGCTGCCGCGGAGATGCTGGAGCAGCGGCTCGATGAGGAGCTGCGACACCCGTGACAAAACAAAGGATGAGTTGGTGGTCACAGGTTTGCTGAGCACCCGGACGACGTTTCTGCCAAGGAGAAGGAGGTTTGCTCAGGAACTGAGCTCGCTGCCTTCTCTAAACATGATGGGATGGCAAGTCGGCCAAACATCCCAGTGGCCTGGGCGTTACAGAGAGAAACAGTTTGTTTTCAGGAAGTCATCGGCTCTACCAACTTTTTCAAAGCATCAAATCTCCAACTTAGATTTCCATTTCTTTGTGAGGGCCGGGGGAAAGGTGGCCGGGCTCAGCTCAGCCCCATCCTGCCTGTTCTGTTGTTGGTGTTTGCTTTGTTTGTCCAAATCTGACAGTATTTTGTTGACTGAGTGTGGCCAGGCCCAAACTACAGCAATGATGAGTGACTGAGACGAAGGGTCCAACAGTCAGCTGGTGCTGATTACAGCTCGCACAAAGTCTCGCACAAGATTTGGCAGGAGACAAATGGTCCAAAGGAAACGAATGTGGTGCAAAATGACAATAGTGCCAAAGTTATTTATAGTGTGATCGACTGTCAGTCAGGTCTGATCAGGTGAGACAGGGATGGACAAGACGGTTGGTTGGTTAAAGTGACGTTTTTAGGGTGAGAGCGAGGTCGTGCTCCACGAGGAGGGACCCAGGGAAGAACATGGTGCTGATGGCTCCAGCAGACAGGGACCCTCCCTCTGCTCTGCTCTGGGGGTGGGAACCCTCCAGCAGACAGGGACCCTCCCTCTGCTCTGCTCTGGGGGTGGGAACCCTCCACAGGCAGGGAGCTAGTTCAAGCTGGAACACCCAACTTCTGTGGCCGCTCTCTCTCTGCATCAATCTGTGCACGACTCCCAACACAACACCAGAAGCACAAAGCATCTCCCCGGAGGTGTGACACAGCGTGGTTTACCAATCCACAGTTATTAGCTTGACGCTAAGTGAGCTCCTGTGCTGCCCAGCGTCCCACTGGTCGCTCCATCACTCTGATTCTGGTCCAATTCCACAGGTTGTTCGGTGCTTTGAAACCATTTGGACTAAAGTATCCAAACGTCAAGTCATTGTACCAATACGTGTGTGTGTACGAGTGTGTACACACTGTTCACAGACATACACTCTATAACAGAGCTGAGCCTCTTTCAGCTTCCACTGGTCACCATATCTGGGGTGTTTCCATGGGAACCTTTGCCTTTTAATGTCTGAGTTTGTTGAGCATTAAAGAGGTACATGTTTTGAAGAAATGTTGGTAGTTGCTGTCAGTATCATGTTCAGAGGCCTGGCTCCATTTCGTCTACATGGCTTCACCAGAACAAACCAGCTAGCGTGTGGAGAGTCATGGAGGACCTGGAGGCTTTCTGAAAGTGCAACACGCACACGGAGGAGATCCTGTGACATTCCTCCCTGAAACGTCTCCACACGTGCTGACTGTGAATTCACCATGCGAGTCCCAGCGTGCGCGGGCATGTTGTCTCCTCCAGCTCTGAGTCAGCGACCTCCCACTGTGTGCTTCTGCCCACTGAGAGCAAAGAAAGGAATCAGGGGAGATGCAATAAAGGAGGAGAGAGCGGAGCGAGAAACGATGGCAGCAGCAACCACATCAATCACGAGCGCCGCCCGCTCCACGGCGCACACAGACCCCCTGCAGCGTGGCGAGGATGGCGCCTCCCACCAACCATCCATCATTCCAGTTGGCGTGACTACTCTCGCTGCTCCGCCGTGACCATCCCACAGAAGAAAGTTTTGGGAGTCACCACTCAGACCCGCCCACTCTTCAAAAAGACCACGACCTCCACCTCTCCCAATCGGCTCTGCCAACGACTCTCTCCATCTGAATCCTCTATTACTCTTTCTGACCAGCTCCAGTTAGAAGCGCAAAATGATGATGAAGCTTCTGCTATATGTCCCACAAGCCTGGCCATATGCCGCAGTCGAGCAGATGGCTCGATACACAGTCCCTCACCCGGTGAGGGGGTGAGAGTCGGGGGTGGTGAAGGCCGGAAGAGGACAAATGTGGGGGGGGGAGGGCATAAATCTGGTGTCACAGACGAGTGTGTGTATGATTCAAACAAGCAGTGGTGTTCATACGGTCTGATCAGTGGAAGTCAGGAGGGAAGCACAGCTCGGTTTCCTGTGACGACACATGATTGGTAGAAAACAGCAGAGGTGACGTGAGATCACACTGTGGGCAGTAAATCCAGTGGTGCCACTTTAACTCTTTATAGAAGCTGTTTGCAGCTCAGTCTCTCATGTGTTCTGACATTTACCCGCCATGTTTGTTACATATTTATATATGAAGACGATGTCCGATTCGAAACACTGCATCAGAGTGAAAAGACAGAACATAGGGCTTTCACTACTAGGTATCGGTGCAGAGTGTGTGAGTGTTTGTGCAGAGCGTCTCCACAGTACAGCTGATAGAAACACACAAAACAAAATGGCGTCAGTCCAGCATGATCACATGATTACAACCACAGGGACTTAAAGCTGAAATAAAAAGCCCAACAAAGTCCTTCATGATGGCCAACATAATGTGTAAAACATGAACAGATTGACAGCACACTCAGTCTGTGGTGAGTCGGTGATAAGTAGTGTGGCTCTGGTCACTTGGTGCGTGTGTGACTGTGGCTGTGCGAGCTTCAATGAGTGACTAACTGTATGTGTGGTGAGTTCACAGCACAGTGCCGCACTCTGCCGTGCTGCCAGTTCAGAGCGTCGTCTGTGTGTGCTCCCCGCTGAGCCTGGGAGCCTGGGAGCCTGGGAGCCTTGGATCCTTGGATCCTTGGGGCCTTGGATCCTTGGGGCCTTGGAGCCTTGGGGCCTTGGGGCCTTGGGGCCTTGGATCCTTGGATCCTTGGATCCTTGGAGCCTTGGAGCCTTGGGGCCTTGGAGCCTTGGGGCCTTGGATCCTTGGATCCTTGGATCCTTGGAGCCTTGGAGCCTTGGAGCCTTGGAGCCTTGGGGCCTTGGATCCTTGGATCCTTGGATCCTTGGATCCTTGGGGCCTTGGGGCCTTGGATCCTTGGATCCTTGGATCCTTGGGGCCTTGGATCCTTGGATCCTTGGATCCTTGGAGCCTTGGAGCCTTGGAGCCTTGGGGCCTTGGGGCCTTGCGGCCTTGGAGCCTAGCTCTCCCAGTCATGGCTGGCCATGCCGTCGTCGTCCGAGTCGGAGTCTGGCGAGGCCTCCTTGATGCGGCGCAGCGCCTCGTGGATGCTCCTGGTCAGGGGGTCGGTGGAGGCAGGAAGCTCCGCCTGCTCTTTTCTTTCCTTGCACGGGACCCGTCGAAGTTTGACCCCCTTGCGGATCTGTGCCAGGATGCTGTTGGGGTCGTCGTCGTCGTCCTTCGTGGGCAGCAGGGAGTGCTGGTCCACCTTCCTCAGGTGAAAGCTGCCTCTCTTCAGAGAGGCCAGCACCTCATCCATGGGTGAGCTCACTGTGAAGAGAAGGGGGGAGGTTGCTAGCCTGCGTCACAGAAAACTGTGGCCCGTTATGGTCCACTTACCTTTTCTGCTATGGGCGTCGAACTCCGGAGTCTTCCTCAGCTTTTTGCGCGCGCTCACCAGTTGGCTGCTGTCAAAGAAGCGAGGTATAAAGGGGCCGAGCGGGGACAGAGCGAGGTCCTCCCCCGCGCCTTTCACCTCGGCCTTCTGTCCGTGTCGGCCCGGGCTGTGAGACAGCGATGGCTCCTCCTTTAGGGGCAGGGGAGGCGGGGGAGGCGGTGGGGGAGGAGGGGAGATGGGCGACGCCAGCAGTGAAGACAACGAGCAGGGCGAGCAGGAGGAGTCTGCGGGACTGGGCACGGGCAGGGGAGGGAGGGACACGGTGAGGGTGGTGACGGGCTGGGTGGTGAGGGTGGAGCCGGGGCTGGGGTCCGTCTGCACGCTGGTGCTCAGACACAGCGGCTGCCTCTGCGTCTGCACGCACACTGAGTCCGTCCGCTCGTCCCTCTCGTCCCTCTCGCCCACGCCGCCCACCTCCGTGCACCTCCCTCGCTCTCTCCTGGGCGGCGCCACACGGAGCCGGGTGGACTTCAGGATCACCTGGCCTGGGTGCCGCTGCAGAGACCACACACTGGCATCAGAGCGGAGGGCAGGCAGGAGGCGGAGACACTCTTCAGGCACGGTCGTACCTGTTTGAAGGAGCGGAGTCTGTCCAGAGTCCTCTGGCGCTCCTGACTCACTCTGCTGATCCTCCTCTCTTCATCTTCTCCCTCATTCCTCAGCTAAAACATTCAGAAGTGGAGAGGAGACGAGAGCATCATGTTGTTTTGCATTCTTGGATTCGGTGTCTTGTTTGAGGGCATCGACTTATAAACAGAGCAGAGAGAAAGGATCAAACCATCAACATTTACACTGGAAAACAGTCGCTCTGCCAGCTGAGCAACAGTCACCCATTAAAACTTCTGATTCGTCTTTATCGACCAGTGGCGCACCTGAAATCACTTCAGTGAAACCAAACACAAAATGTTTGAGGATTCACGTGCAGGTGTTTCGCCCACAGAAGGGCCACCGTGACCCAAAGTGTCTCCTACCTGTAAGACTTGGTGGGACACGGAGTCCTTGTGGACGGATAAACGTCTCTGCTGTTTCTGGGTGTGATTGGTCACACAGATCTCCTACAAGAGGGAGAGAAACAAAGCATCTGGCACTGCTGCAACCTGAAGGTCACAATCTGAAACACAAAGCTGAAAGGTGTTGATGGTATTTGTTTATTCATTAGGTGAATTGAATATTATTCCGTATCTACAACTTAATAGTAACAAAAAATGCTCAAAGTCGGTCAATCACAGCTTCCACCGACAGCACGATGAACCATGGTGACAGCAAAGTGATGAGAAGCTCAATGAATAAATCAAGCGCACCTTCTTGTTCCTCAGATAGGAGCGCTTGGCCACGATGCGCCCTCTTCGTGCCTCCAGCTGCCGAGCGCTGACCTGAAGTCTGCGCAGCTCCTCTCTCTCTGCAGTGTCATCCTCTGTTATATCATCTGCACTTTCAAAGGTATCATAGTACACCACCTCATCCTGACGCTCTGAAAGCACACACGCATAAATACACAGCCTCGTGTGGACATGTACTTGACAGGCGGCACACACCAATAATTTGCAGCGTGATGCTGTCGTGAAGCAAACTCTCGCTCTCTTCACTCGTGCGGACGAGTTTATAAAAAAATGTGCTTCCACTTTTGTCAGTCTTTGTTTCTAGGCCCCTAATTTTACTACGGTGGTCATTATCCCATCACTAACCTGGCTCAGAGACAATGTGCACGTTGTGAGGACAGAAAAAAAACAAGACGTGTGATTTGAAGCTCGTTTGCAACATTTTACAAACCCAAGAAACTTTAGTTTCATCAGGGAATGTTTCCCAATCTGTGGCACACACAGTGTCAGCTGTCAGTGTGGGGGGGTCTCATCGACTTCCTGTGTTTCTCTGTTTTCATGGTAATCTGTAAACAATGATTGACCTACATACAAACCTTGCACATGTACTTTCTCTCCCTTTCTGCACACATCCATGGATATTTCATAATATGGATTTTAGATGAAAGCGTATGAAAATACCTGTCATCTGTCTGCGGATGCTGTCGAGCTGAGCAGTGAGCAGCAGCTCCTCGCACTGTAGTATCTCTGCCTGGATGTCGTACAGTTGCAGCTGAAGCTCGTAGTACTGAGTCTCCATGTGATCCAGGAGGGCCATGGCGTCCTCGCTGCTGCACAGACTCTGCATCTGGGAGGGAGGTCACAGAAACCATCTGTGTCCAGGTGTGCGTCTTTCCTTGTTCCACTCAGTGTTGAGCACAGTTTCCAACCTCCTCTCGCAGTGTGTGCTTCCTCTGCTCCAGGCTGATCTCCCTGGCCCTCTGCAGCTGGAGGGTTTCCTTGGCAACTGAGTAGCGCAGCCTCTCCATGCGCTCCACAGCTGTGGTCCAAGATGATTTACCAAACTTACGCTGGTCCACTTTCATGCGCTCGTAAACCCCTACACAGAAAGGACACACACAGTTCAAAGGCACAGGGGAAACTTCTGGGTAGAAAACAATGACGTATGTTCTCCTGGGAGTGAGTCACAGGTGCAGTGGAGCATCCTCCACCGGTACAGTGAGTGGGAAATCTACCCACTGTTACTTTTGTTTTGCTGTAACATCTCCCTGAAGCCAAGGCTTTTCTACAATAATGTTGCAAAGGGAGACATCTGTTGGCCACATTTGGATATTACACCTGCTTTTTTCAACCCACAAGAGCGGCAATGAATCTGTTTGATTGGTTTGACTTGAAAAGTGTCAGATAATAAATTGGACCAATCAGTGGTGCAGAGGACAGTGAGACAGACCGTGGAGTAACCCTGCTCAGACAGACTGTGCTGCCAGAGTGGTTCAATCAATAGGTTGTCCTTGTTTCCTCTTGCCCCTGTCAAAGCATGGTTGTCTGCATGGCCTCATTAATACCAAATCGCATTAGCTCTGGGATCTGAATCTAAATACAGGTCGATACTCAGCCAATGGTCCTACTAAATGTGTGTGCTCGTGGGATTATTTCGAGCCAGTCTGCTGCTGCTGGCCTGATTGTTGCTCACCACTGTGATGGCCTGTACCTTTCTGAGCTTTGGCAGTGATCTCAAAGTATTTCACAGTGAAGTCCTGGATGTTGAGGACTGCCTCCTGAGCTTTCTTCTGCCAGTCTGAGTCCTCCTTCTTCAGAGCCTCGATCCGCCTCGGGCCCAGGTAGTCATTGTCCATGGAAATCTGCACGGCAATAAAAAAGGACAGACGTGTGCATCACAGCAGCCGATAATGCAACACACCAAATATCAGTTTTTGTAGAACATTCTTCGAGGTCAGTACAAACTGGTAATATGTTGATGGGGTATCGAATGATTATGGGTGATCTGTACTGAGCACGAAACTTTAATCTGCTGTCAATCTGCAGCCATGCTCAGCTACAGCCATGCGTTTGACAAGAATACCGCTTTCTGGAAATATCACACATTACTGCCACTTAGTGGTGAGTTCACAGTTGCACAGCAACCACCATTGCTTTCCTCCACTTTAGGGTTAATGCAGAAATATTTCTGTTGAGACAGAAAATAGAAAAATCTGTGTTGCAAAGATTTGAAATGTGCAATATTGTGCGATGAACATATACTATGACTTTCCACTTCATTTACTCTGTCCAGTTTATTGTGATGAGGTACGACGGCTCTGCCATTCAGTTTGCCTTTAAAAGGTAACACCAGCACAGAGGATAGCAGTCCACAAATAATCACATCTATGAACCAACGAAACAAGTGTCCAAGGGGGGAGAGTGCTTTCTGCAGAGCTGCACAGCACTCTTCTGACCTAAAGTAACCTTGCTGCAGCTCAGCTCACACTGCACTATTCAGCAATGCACCAGTATCATTTGCCTCCGTGACTTCCTGATGTCTGAGTCTGAGCAGAGCGGCCAGCTTCCTTTTACGTTTTGCTATCAGTGCATGTTGTCTGATTTTACCTTCAAAGCTTTGTGCTACCTGTTTGTTAAATGAACATTTAATGTGCAAAAGCACCTACAATGATTCTCACTCTCAATAGGACCCAGTCAATTACCACTACACAGTATTAAACAAGCACAGTAGCATCGTACAGAAAGCATCAAGTCATGGCCTTAAGCTTTCAGCACTGTGGTTGTTCACTTGTTGTTACACACTGGAGCCTGAATCATATATATCTGAAACCAGATCATTTGATGTGGTTGCAATAGAGCACAAGAACAAACACTTTGCTCACACTGGTATTATTTGTGCTCACTCATCCTGTGGTGCACGAGCACGGTCAAATCCAACAAACCCATGTTATCCACGTCATGTCCATAAATACCCAGGAATTAAACCAGACCCCCCTGTAACTGATTAGGTGTGTGTGTGGAGAGTTCAACACTTATCATGGAAACAAAAATCTCCGCCTCATTTCTGTTTTCTTGTCTGAAAAGAACCTTGGTACAAGTGAGAAGAACAAAGCTCTAACAGGCCGATTCAATGTTCAATGGAGCCAGTCGCTGGAACCAGTTTAGTGTCTGAGATCATGACAATGTCGGAACTCAGTGAGCAGCACAAAGACTGGAGAGGGGCGAGGCTTCACAGGGTCCGACTGTGGGGGCTAAAAATACACTCACAAAGTTTCAGCACTGTTAGTCAGTGGGAGGTTCCATGGTGTAATGGTTAGCACTCTGGACTCTGAATCCAGCGATCCGAGTTCAAATCTCGGTGGGACCTGAGCTTTTCTGACAGCAAACCTTCCTGGAAAAACGTGTCAGGTGGTCTTGTGCTGACATGTTAGTGAGCAAACCCAGTGCTGCTGTAAAAGGAGAGCAGCCACTCATTCCCACTCTACGACTAAGTTTGAAGAGACTTTTGGTTGGATGGTGAATAATCATGGCATCTGTCTCTCATCACCAGATTTCTCCAACATTAACAAAACAAGTTCATTTTGGTGACACAGTGACTTGATGTCAGTGAAGATCTTCTGCAAGCAAGGCCCCTAAAAAGCCATTGGTTTCCCAGTGGCTGCTCTGTTGCAGCACGCTGAAGGTGGATCTGAATGCAGAGAAGACAATTGCCCAAAGGGGATCAATGAATGAGCTCAGCATCCTCCTCACACTGAAGTCTTTGGCTGAATCTGGAAGGCAACAAAGGACCATTTCTGGTTCAACCACACCTTCAAGGCCGCGTCACATCTGCCATGCCCCCTGATCCCACTGTGTCAGCAGCACCCATCTGTACCTGCAGTAAACCTATAGGCCTACCCTCAACATGATTTATTCATGTTCCTGCGAGACGACGGGAAATCGGAGCTCCTCGGGGATCCGTTCCAGCACCCAGCATTTCGCCCAAGTCCCACGTCGCATAAAAAACGTGGAGCCGTGTTCACATCACAGGTGGTGCTGTGTTTTCCCTGACTGTTGGGTGGTAATGTGATAATGAAGAGTTTTAACTGATGTGCTGCATGTGAGTCACGGAGCTAAATATAAACGTACCAACAGTGCGTCTAAGATCAAACAAAGCTTTTCCGTCATCCAGTCACCGTGCTGCCTCTTCCTTTTGCAGCTACACTGAATGCATCTCATCTCCTGTTTCTTATCACAAGCTGTTTATTTGCTGCACAGAATACATCACAGTCACCATGCACACACACAATGACGCATGCACGCACTGCAGCGTCTATTTTAGGACACATGAGAACTTCCTGTGACCACCAATTGTGTTTTATGACCTTCCACATCATTGCCCGCAGAGAAACACAGAAATACATTGGATCTCAACCCATTTGCTCCGGCAGCTGAAGGTATAAATAACTGCAAAAGAAATAAATCCCATGCGGTTGACGTGCTCTGGAGTTATTTCCTCCTTTGATCTTCTCGTACACTCTTTGCTGTTTTTCAGTCTCAGTATCCTGACACCCCTTTTTTCAGTCATTTACAAGTCATCTCCATGACGTGGAGCAGCAGTGTGACTCGAAGGACTCTTACCTTGATCTGCTGTCTGCGCAGCATCGCTAGTTCCCTCATGTCTCTGAAGGGCTGCAGCAGGTACTGGTACAGCTGGGTGGAGGCTTCCAGTAGGCCGCCATAGGCCTGGTCCTCTTCCTCGTATAGCTCCAGCAGTTCCACCATACTCTCCATGGCTCTGTGCTTCTCCAGCACCTGGACGACACAGGGACAAGAGCTTAGATTTAACTACCCACACACACCATCCAAATTTGAACATTTTCCATTCCTTACACTAGTTTGTTTTTGCCTTGGAAAAAGATAATGTCTAATTTTTTCACATACAACAGTTGCAGGCTGTGATTCGACCCTCGCCATTGATGTGCAAATGTACACAGTCCTCATGCATATGGAAAACAGGTTTAAGAACATATGCAACGTCAAAAATCAAGGACTAGATAATAGTGGAAGAAGTACATTCACACCATCTGTGCTCGGTGTGTTCCAACTGCACCTGAGTCTGTTTCCTTGGATTATCCACCTTTGTTGAGCAGGTGTGAAAGAGCACCAAACAAGTAAATCCCAGTCCGCCTGAAAACGCAAGTCCCAGCTCACTTGCAAATGAACCTGAGTGTTTACCGTGTGGATGGAAACACAGTAATCGTGAGCCAGCAGAGAAAAAGTAGGAAATATTCTTATACTGCTCTCGACCCCAACTCTCATTGGACAGCTTGTTGGTTCCAGCCAATCAAGGATCTGAGTTTCTTTCGATTGCTCACAATACTCTACTCTTGGTTGATGAAAGCAACGGCAAACGAACATCTGCTGGGACTGCATGATGTCGTCAGAGCAAGCGGCTCTGCTTTAAACAACTGCAGTATGACACTGAACCCAACCTAATGAAGGTGTGGGATTTAGATGCATTGCACTCCACTCTGGACCACAATCGTCCTGAGACTATCCCGCTGTGAGAGCACCCTCAGTGGTCACTAAGGAATAACTCACTGCAGAGCTGTGAGGATGCTACGTGTAACTGTAAATAACAGCAGTATATCTGGATGCAGTCTTTCAGCCTAAATGAGCACAGTCATTTTCTGCTGCTGGGAATAAGATCAATAGACACATTTTTGCCAGGCTGAACACTCCCGCAGGCTACCAGCAAACACTAAAATAGCCATTAACTCAGCCCTCGAATGGAGCGAGAGAATCGATAGGTCAGTGTGAGAGTGTGCAGGCCTGTGTGTGTCTGTGTGTGTGTGTGTGTGTGTGTGTGTGTGTGTGTGTGTGTGTGTGTGTGTGTGTGTGTGTGTCGTCCTGTTTTTCAATGGACCACAAAGCATCGTCACTGCAGAGGGAAGAGCCTGCCTGTGATTAGGGGCTCAATGCACTTGAATACACCTGCAGATAAACTGGGAAATCCTGAACTGACAAACACTTTCACCAACAACTGGAGTGAATTAGATGCGGCTGGCCGGGCCGCCTTCTGCTCGGGCGGCGGCACTGCCGGTAGATGTGTTCCTCCACGCAGCAAAGGCACAACGGCAGCACTTCCTGTGTCTGCTTTTTACTCCTTCATTCGAAGCGTGTTTCTGACCTGCGAGGACGACAGTGGGTGTGGGACTGACTGGCTGGAGCGACACGATGCCACTCACAAGCCAAAGAAGCAGTTCACTGAAAAGATCAGTCTCCCATCAACCTGCATGCTTGCAGTCTATCGACTCTTAAAAACATTTGCCATGTTAGGAAGGCTACAACCAAACAAACCATGAACTTTATCTATATTCAGCATTTTTTGCACTACCGTTTGGCATCTTACTGCACTTGTACTGTCTGGAATAATCGCCCATTCATAAACCAAGTGGAGGCCTGCCATGCAAATTACACCCCCCCCACTGGGGACAACTATTGGTCTTCATTTTTGCAAACTATCATTGAAATAGTGAAACCTTTTTGTCCAAGGCACCTTAAAAGAAATTCATTCAATAAATACAGGAAAACGCTGCTGGATCAGCTTCCACTGTGATGACTGGGATTAATGCAGTGCAGCGAACCCTTCCATTACAGGTCTCCCTCACCTCCTGTCTCAGAGGACCTTTTGTACCGTCTGGCTCCCCGAGTCAAGGATGCATTAATCTACCACCATTGATTGTTAGGACAATGTGAGAGCCAATGGGCGTCAATACGATGTCTGTTTATATTAGGAATAGCTCATCAATCACAAACTGCTGCTGCTGCCGCTGTGTAAGAGGAGATGACCTGGAGTTTGTCTTCACTGGTAGTCAGAGTCTGTGCATGGTGACACACTCATTCAGACAGCGTCTTACACTGCTACTGTACTGTCCTACACAGTAACTTACTTTACTTAGGTCATCTTGAAGATTAAGCACAAAGATCTGTAAATATCACATCTACGAATTAAAAACACACAGTTTTTCATGCATCACTGAATAACAACAGTATGAACGATTCATTCCAAAATGAGAGTTCAGTCACATACAATATATTTAAAGACCTCAGTGCGACTCCTGCACATTGGGTGTAAAACAGAGGTTCGAGCCGTAAAGTAATCAGGAGAAAGACTTGACCAAGCAGAGAAGGCTGCTGACCATGGTGCTGCACAGAGAGGAGGGAGAAGCAACGCAGCAGTGAGTGGATTAGATGATGGAGCAGACACAGAGAGGCAGCGGGTTTTTCAGCCGAGACAGTGAACAAAACCCATAGAAATGCCCTAAAAGGGAGGATGTTTGCTTTCAAACACTGAGAACTTCTAACCAGCCACACCATCGAACCTTTGCTGAAAGTGAAGTCTCACTACATCAACTTTGATCGGGTTAGTTTTCATCTGAAGCACAAAATGGTTCCTGTGCAGTCAGCAGGTCTCCAGTGAGCAACAAATATCGGCTGGTTGTTGTTGGCCATCTCATTGTCACTGGCTGTCACCTGGTCAATAATCTGGCTAATCTGCTTTTTTTTTTTTACCCCTTTCTGAGGCACAACACAACCAAGTTTCTAGTGTCAATAATACAATAACGTTAGAAAGCTCATATTCTACAAGCTACAAAAAAACTGAACTAGATTACTGTGGGAAATGACACATACATAACCTACTGAGCTCTGCTATGTTTGGTAACGCTGCGTCCTGAATAATGACACTGCATCTAAAGAGAAACGGAGAGGCCACAGTCACAGGAGGAGGGTTTGTGCATCGTTTGAAATATGTCCAGTCAACATGAAAACAAGAGCTCTGTGTGTGTGTGTGTGTGTGTGTGTGTGTGTGTGTGTGTGTGTGTGTGTGTGTGTGTGTGTGTGTGTGTG
>JAUESF010000012.1:8786469-8813189 GCA_032274765.1 Malacoctenus tetranemus | reverse complement strand
ATTTTTATAAATTCATATGATGTGAATTTCTGGAATTTTCTTTGGGATTCTGTCTCCAACTGTTAGAATGTACATATGACTAAAATTATAGATCGTTGCATTCTTTGTAAGTAGGCAAACCTGCAAAATCAGCAAGGGGTCAAACACTTATTTCCCCCACTGTACCTGATCGTTCCTACCTGAGCTGTGATTGGTTTGTTACTGACATGCGATGATCCAACATCACCCAAATGCAGCAAGGCGCCTGAACGTGCAATTTCCTCTCTCCTGCAGGGATCATGTTCAACACGGGCATCGGTCAGCACATCCTGAAGAATCCTCTGGTCGTCAACGGCATCATTGAAAAGGTGAGGAGGTGTCTGCAGGTAAAGGCAGAGATGTGGGGCCTCATCACGGAGCTTCCCCCTGAGCCGAGTCTGTCACTGAGCTGCAACATGCTGCTGTTTGCAGGCCGCTCTGAGGCCGACAGATGTGGTTCTGGAGGTGGGACCTGGTACCGGAAACATGACAGTCAAACTGCTGGAAAAAGCCAAGAAGGTGAGTTTCCACAGAGCAGCTCCAACAGTAGCAACATGTTTAGTGCTTCGTTGGTTTTCAGTGAGCTCAGAACATTGGTGAATATTTGCCCAGATGGAAGGCGCGTCGTTGTGTTACAGCGTCGGTGTGAATCCATCATCTATCTCCAGACCCGGCTTGAACTGGACTCTGTGGAACCCCAGTTTCTGATTAGCTCGCGGCTGTGGGAGGAATGGTGAAAACACTTTGGTCCACACGTTGTGTTTCTGCAGGTGGTGGCCTGTGAGCTGGACTGCAGATTAGTGGCTGAGCTGCAGAAAAGAGTCCAGTGCACGTGAGTGGAGAGACGGTTCGACCGATAGACCCACATGTTGAAAACGCCACACAGAAATGATCTGAAGGCCATTTTGTGTTTCCCACTGGCAGACCGCTGCAGAGCAAACTTCAGGTCTTAATTGGAGACGTATTAAAAACAGACCTGCCTTTCTTTGACGTGTGTGTGGCTAATTTACCCTACCAGGTAGAGAACCTCCTCCTCCTCCTCTTCTTCCTCACTCTGTCCTTCATTGCTCATTCCTGTAACTTGTGTCCTCTTTGTCGTGCAGATTTCATCTCCGTTTGTGTTCAAGCTCCTCCTGCATCGACCTTTCTTCAGGTCAGAAAGGAGCGACTGCCAGGCTCCACCGGGGGGGGATGGGGGGGGTTGTGTAACTGTGTGTTTTGTGTGCACTCTGGTGACTGGTGTTTCCCTCCTCTCAGGTGTGCAGTGCTGATGTTCCAGAGAGAGTTCGCCATGCGCCTCGTGGCCAAACCAGGTGACAAACTCTACTGTCGTCTGTCCATCAACACACAGCTGCTGGCTCGTGTGGATCACCTCATGAAGGTCCGTGTGCACGGCTCGCCGCTCGCCACATCATCTCACGGAGACGCTCTGTTTGTGCTGCAAGTAAACGTCTCTTCATCGTGTTGTTTGTCATCAGGTTGGCAAGAATAATTTCCGCCCTCCTCCCAAAGTGGAATCGAGCGTCGTCAGGATCGAGCCGAAGAATCCTCCTCCTCCTGTGAACTTCCAGGTGAGTGCTGTGTCCTCACCTTCAACTCTGACGCTGATAGAAAGCTGCCACATCAATTGCTGACGTCTTTGTTCCCCCCCTGAGCAGGAGTGGGATGGACTGGTCCGGATAGCCTTTGTAAGGAAAAACAAGACCCTCAGTGCAGCCTTCAAGTGAGTGGTGACCTGCTGCAGCACCACCCTGCTCCTCCAGCTGAAGCTGTCATGTGTGAACGGAAAGAAACACGCTGACGTTTGTCACTCGTTCCCAGGTCGACGGCAGTGGAGCAGCTACTGGAGAAAAACTACAGGATTCACTGCTCTGTTCACAGTGTGGTGAGTGAAAGCTCCAGTGCAGCACAGCCGTGTTAGATGGAGACCCCCAGAAACATCACTCTGTTGGCTGCTTTTTCTCAGCAGGCCAAGAGCTTTCAAAATAAGAGCACAGAATAGTTTCCCCCTATTTGTTCCACATCCTAAACGTGTTCTTATTCGTTTTCACTTATGTTCGGACTTTGATCGTCATCGCAGCGGTTCAGATGTTTCTTGCTGTGTTAGTAACGTCTGCTGCGCCTCTGCAGGAAGTCCCGGCTGACTTCAGCATCAGTAAGAAGATCGAGAGCGTTTTGCAGGAGTCGGACTTTAGCGAGAAGAGAGCGAGGTCCATGGACATCGATGACTTCATGGTGTAAGCGTCTGTCCCTCCTCAGTGAAGTAGAACACTGAACTGAGTTGGTGTGTGCTGACCCGTCGCTCTGTCCTTCGTCCTCAGACTGCTGCATGCGTTCAACTCTGCAGGGATCCACTTCTCTTAGCCGGCAGACGAAGCTGAAAGAACTGGAGCGATGGAGGAGCGTGTGGAGGGTCCGACTGCAATGTCTGAACGACTTGGATGACATGGATAGAAATCCATAAAGGACAGCTCATATTGAGTGCCATATTTTAACTCAGCTCGACTTTTGTCACTTTATTTCCAGGATGACAGGAAATGTAAAATACCATTCAATGCTTACAAAATAAAAAAAATTACTTGCCACTGTCATCTGATGGTTGACTGACATCACTTCAGTCTCATACGGCATCTTAAAAAGTCCATGATTACCAAACCACAGCCTGTCAGAGTCTAAGATGAGCTTTGAAAGTAGTTTGGTCTGTTCAGTCTTTTCCAGCTATCATCATCTTGAGGAAGAGACGGACACTTGGACACTTTATGTCCCCCCACCAGCGAACAGAACAGAGTAAGTTCTCGAGTCCTGTTCGCTGTCGTTATAGCGGACACTAGAGGGCAGCATGCACTAATGACGACCTCTTACAAAGACGGAAAGACGTTGATGATAGCAGTGCCCTTCAAAATAAAGCTATGGCACAGGACAATCCCTCTCTTCCACAGTGTGTCCCCATCACACATGGACACACTGTGTGTTGTGCCAAATGTGAGTTCTCATCAATCCAAGTCGCAGCTAGTTCATCATTTCCTTGTGTAGTTGCTGGGCCTCTAACTGGGGCAGGGTGGGACCTTTAATTAGCTGCCATGTTTTCTCTCAGGTGTACCTGAGGCAACTGGTTAGCATTGAGCTTGCCTGCTTACTTCCCTTCCTGTTTTAAACCTAAAGGCAGCGCTGTCTTAAAGGGCCACACACCTGAAAACACTCAAATGATGTTCATTTCACACATTAACGCAACTTGAATGAGACACATGATTTTTTAATTGTTTCTTCCAGTATTACATCCGGTGCAAACACTGAGCAACAGAACCAATGGTGGGTCAGTGAGCTTCACTATACAGTTGTTAATCGTCTTTTTTTTCTCCCCTACTTTAATTTTTATAACAAAGTGTTATATGGGTGGAAAACAAAACGTGGAAGAGCTTACATCAGGAAGAGCTCGTCAGTCAGTTGCCACCCAGAATGACATGGCACGAACTAAAGCCAGCGACATGTAAAAACCTCCCAAGGAACACAAGGAACAAAACACAAACTGAAGAAGCACAACACAGTTCAACGCTTCTTCTCAACTGGTGGAAACTCAGGGAAGGAAGGAAGAACGACAGAAGAGATCTTTTCCAATGAAGTATGACTTTACAGCGCCAACCGAGGACCCAAAGCATGGAACAAAGGTGTACATACGTAAGCTATCACAACGCGCACATGCAGAAATGTCAGCCAGAACAACCAGAAATTAAATACTGGTCCTGTGTGGTAAACTTTGAAACATCAAATGAAGATCTCTTCTTAAACCAGGTGAAAAATATCCTGTTTAAAGGAAGTACAAACAAGTATAAAAGAAAAAAAAATAATTTAAGTACAGGGAGAGGGACCTAAACAATCTCCATGAAAAAGTCGCCTAAAAACTGAAGGAAATTAAACTATTTTCCTTCCTTGTTTGTTTTCTCTTCTTGAACCAGACTATAGTGAGTGTGGAGCCAGCTGCTGGGAGAGGGGTCGTTGAGCCTGTCGGTACATCACAGTCTTTCTTTTTTTTTTTTAAATGGTGGTTTTCACAGCTGCTCAGGACAGCTCGCCTTGTGCCAAACTAGTGGTTACGTTTGTGTTTGTGCCACTTAAACCTCTTCAGTCTCTAAAGAGCACGTGGCCTCTTGGGGTTGATCTGCTTACTGGCTTGCTCCTCCTCCTGGAGAGCAGAGCGGAATGACTTCACTTTATCTGGCGAAGAGAAGAAGACAGCACAGAAACAGTCAGACGCTTGCTCACTTCACCTCCTGAAGGGATTCAACAGCTGGAACAAGGAAACTAAGTCCTGTTGATGAGACGGCTTCAGCTTTGGTTCATGAGCACGTTTATTTTCCTTGTATGTGATGCAACAAAATGTGTGTTGGAGCTCTGCTGCAGCTGCTTGTAATGTCAATGATATAAAAACTAGAAAGAAAAAAGAACCAAGAGAATCATAAATAAAGCAGTGGGACAGTCACAACGGTCTCACAGGTTCACAGGATGAGGGAACCGGGTGTAGCTAAGACCAGACAAACAAAGGCCTGAGCAGCGACAGGATGTGTTGCAGGTGGTGTCTGTGTGTGCTTCACTCGTACCCCGGAGCTCAGTGAGGATTTCGATCTTCTGGTCTAAAATCTGCTCCAGCTGTGTGGCGTACGACTCCACGTCGTAGTCCACCTCCTCCGTCATCTCCAGCAGCACCTTCTCATCCTCCAGCCACCGGATGGACTCCTGCCCACAGGACCAACACAACGCGTTCTCAGCCCTGTCATTTCTTAGCCTCCGCAACAGTGTCACCAGGAATCAACAGAGCTGAAGAAACAACCAGATGAGCTGGAGTGCTTTCGTTTTCTGACCTGGAAAACAGCCCGGTGGTCCTCCAGGACCTGCTCCTCCATCTCCACTAACTGTGACACGGCCTCATGGAAGGTGAAGAGCTGAGGGGAAACTTCCTCCTCCTGAGAAACATTCAGCAAGAATCAAGAGTGTGACGCACGAGTGGGCGTGGATGCTGACCATGGTCCTGATGAGGAGGAGAGACACCGGTGTGCTTACGTTCTGCTCACAGAGCAGCTTCAGGTCGTCCCTCTGTGGTGAGATGCTCAGCCACTCCTCATCCAAAAGGTCCAGCTGGTTGACAGCGTGGATGTTTGGTCGGCCCCCCTCCATCACCTGGTTGGGGTCCACTGTCAATTCCTTCACCCTGCAGACAAACATGGATACTTTAGCTCCTTCAGTGCCTGTGAGCAGCTGCCAGCTGTCAGACTGGGGGGGCTTTGGAGTTGGTTGTGGGGTGGGAAGCATTCATTGTGCAGCACAGTGTGGCGGCGGTGACGTCATGCACGGGGAAAGATGGCCGCGATTCATCTGGGAGGTGTCAGTCATGGAGCTACCAGGAGCAGGGACGGTCTGAGATCGCGTTTGACGAGCTGATTACAGAGCTGATTAGGGATTACTGCCGTGTGCCCAACCTGCAGGTTAGCATGCTAATTAATGGCTGCTGTGGCAGAGATTACCTGCTGAGAGCTGCCTCAAACAAATGCTCATCCTGCTTGCTCTCACCAGACAACTCGAGTCAAGCTCTGAACAATTCCTGATGTCTCACTCTCCACTTTCACAACCGTTCACCGTCTGAGCCTCCCACACAAACCGTTCCTGGCTTTTCTTGACAGAATATGAACGAGTGCTCAGGACGAGTCAGAGGAAGCGTTTTGCAAAGATGAAAATGAAGCACGAGTCACGGCAGGGATGAGAAGCATGAAACGCAGCACCATGCAGATGAGAAACAGGGAGGACAACCGATGAAACCTTCCACAACACCCACTGGCAAAGTGAATGGAAGGCGTGTTAGGTCCATGGAGGGGGCACATGCACCGTGAGAGCGGGTGTCTGTGTGTGAGCGTGCAGTGCTGTGCTGTACTTCAGGGAGTGCTCGACCTGCTGGGAGAAGTAGCAGCAAAGTCATCGTACTCAAAGGTATTGGTGGGTGAGTGCTCAGGGCGACTCCCCTGACCGCCCTGACAGAAGGGGATGTCTGATGGACTAATCCCAAACTCCTTCACTCTGCACAGTGGCAGCAGAGGAGCAGAGGAGCAGAGGGGAGCAGAGGGGAGCAGAGGGGAGCAGAGGGGAGGAGACCAAGAGGAAAGAAAGCGGGGGGGGGGGGGAGAGGATATACGAGAGAGTCAGAGAGACGCAATTCACAGTGAGTAGAGATCTTTAGTCACACTCACGACAACTCAATTCACTGCAAGAAAAAGTCACTGAGAATACTTCATCGGAGTACATGAACCCACCTGTTAGCATATCGTAGTGTGTTCAGTGTGTTCTCACAGGAGGTCATGCCAGGAGAGATTGTTGCAATCTGTTGGAGCAAATTACAACCATTGAGATTTTGTTTCTATTGAAGAGAGAAACACAGCACGGAAAAAGACCCTAAAAGAAGAAAACCAACTGACCATGCATGTGCGCGAGTTTTCTCCTATGAAGGAGTCTCGCAGGACCTGGGTGAGCTTACTGGCCCTGAACGGCGTGTGAGGCTTGTTGCGGCCCAGGGCTCTGATGCACTCCTGGGAACAAAGCGAGACGAGGACAACGTGTTGAAAAAAGAAAGGAGGATGAGGATTATTGCAGATTTCATTGGAAAAGCAGTAAGAAAGGCAAAGGCAGCAGGATGTGGTAGGAAGCCACATTCTGCTGGGCACGGACCTTCAGCGCCAGCAGGCTCTTGTTGATTTCGGCCCCTTCCAGGCGAGTTTGGCGGTCTGCGCTCGAGGTGTCGGCCCCCCTCTCGTTCCCCGCCAGATCGATGAGGGAGAACTTGCCGTGCATCTTTCCCTTCCGGCGAAGAATGATCTGGAACACGGCGTGGCTGCGAGATGAGTGAGCGTTGGCCGACGTCTGCCCCGATGTTCTACCGCAGACAAAGATGGACATCGAACGTGAAGCAAACAGAAGCAAATTCAGCCAAGAAAAAAAGGGTGAAAAGTCTGTTTGACGGTGCTGCACAGGAACATGTTCCGAAACTGACGGTCATTGACGCAGGTTCTTAACGTTTCTAGTTTCATACCTGCAACTGTTTCCCACTTCAATGAGTTTTAACACATCCTCTGTGCACTTGACTTCCTTCTCCTGGAGCCCCACAACCTGCACTTGCTGCTTGCCATCCTCCAGCACCCTCAGCTTCGCTTTGCGATTCAGCAGGTCAAACACCTTCAGCAGCAAAGAGAAATGCAGTCAGCGTGTCAGACGTTTTTTGGTTTCATTGCAGACCAAGAACAAATGCTGCTGCATCACTCGCCTTTCCACTGTAGATTTCGAAAAAGGTGGCATACACTTGGAGGTCTAACTTTTTGTAGTTGGGCTTCTTCAACATGAGAAACACATCCCGAGCTGCAAGGAGACAGATGAGAAACGTTCGACTTTCCTCGTGATGCTCGGTCCTCAATAAAAACTACGGGGAAGATTTCAAGCCTTGAGGTTACCAGCGAGAGCGTAAACTCCTTTAGAGCAGTCCTGGTTCTTTCCAGAGAAATCTCCACCCATCGTCTGAAACGCCGAACACAGAGCAGTGTGTGAGCATGTGCTCATCAAGGGAAACAAAACAGAAGCTGAGAGCTGAACAGGAACAAGCTCGTCTGAGTCAGCACGCGACTCACATGCGTCTTTCCACTTCCTGTCTGCCCGTAAGCAAAGCAGGTGGCCATGCCTCGCTCAAAGATGGTCTCCACCAGGGGTCTGGCAGTGAACCTGAACAACAAAAAACACTCATTTACTGACGCATCTGCAAAGTCAACACATATAAACCACCAATGTCCCGAACAAGTCGCTTTCTCTTCAGGTCTGATGAACCAGTAAATAAAGAGCCACGTCACCTTGAACATTGAGGTGATGTCTTTACTTCAGCGTTTGCTCAGTGAAAACCATTTTTAACACGTTTCACGATATTGTGAAGAAAATATTTCATTTTCAGACAAAATGCATCACATGTGTGTAAGCCCCTCCCCTTTAGTCTTCGACCACTTTAGTTCTGCGGAGAGGTGCCGACACTGACCTGTAAACCATCTCGTTGGTCGTGCTGTCATCGAAGGCGTAGTCGAAGCGAAACGTCTGGTTCTCCAGGTAGCGAGTCAGATCCACTTTCTGTTTGGGTTCATGGACCATCACCACGTCCTTGCTGGGGATGGTGATCACATCCAAGTCCTTCATGGCCAACTCTGGAACACGGAGTGAGCACAACAACCACATTCAGGTGAGGGAAACTTCAGAGTACAACACATGACTGTGAGAACGTCACTGGAGGTGAAACATTTGTACCTTTTTTGTTAAGTGGACGTTTTCTCACACAAACACATATTCTGTGCTCTTCAATCTAAAGGGTACAAGAAGGACATTAGAACCCATTGTTTGCTGATGAACCTCTTTATCGCTACAAGTCGGAGGGACGGGAGGAAGCACTCACCAGGTCGGCTGTGGTCAGGGGCCGGTAGTCCAGACTGGCTCGGAAATCTCGAATCATGTACAAGATCTCATAGTTAGGGATGGTGGTGTCGACCTCCTGCAGGATAAAATGGAGGGATAAGATGCTACAGCGCAGCACCAACATGTTTACTGATAGGCCAGATAAAAAGACAAGGCGAACGCTTTCATACCTGAGCTCGTTTCTCCCGAAGCTCCTGCTGCTGAAGCCGGCGTCGTTCTCTTTTCTCCTGCAGTTTCTCCACTTCTTTAACACAGTTCGACTTCCTCCTTGCTGCCATTGAGAGAAAAAAGGACACGGTGACTCTTGTATCTGTCTCAGCATCCACCAACAGTTTCTACAAAAAGCTCTTTTCTCCTCTCATCTCTTCCCCAGCCCGTTTGCTTCTACTTCCTCGGTTCCTTCACTCAGCTTTCCTTTTTCTCTTGGCCTCTTTTCAAACAGAAGGGAAACCTTGGGCTATTTCCGACAAAGCACAAGACCAGAATGCAGCGGCTGGCACACTGTGTCTCCATTGTAACACTAGCTGCTTTCTCTATACAGCCAACAAAAAGCCTTTACAGTGTCTGAAACCTTCTGTCCATATTTATACTTCCCGTTCATTTTCTTGAAGACAGTTGGCCCACGGACGGATCAATCACTTTACCTACAATGCAGAACTACACTTCTCGCAATATCATTACTGAGGGTATACGTTTGATTACAGAAATAATGACATTTTATTTTCTCATTCAGCAATAAAGCATCCAGGTGGTTATTCCCAAAATCCCAGCACACCACACCAACAGATTAGTGTTGTTTTCAGGTCAATCTCAAACGATTAGTAGGCACAAGATAACAGAGGTTAGCCGACGAGTGAGTGAAAGCAGCTGCTGGTTCCTTGCAGAGTTCATGAAATCTGCATTATCTGATCAGCCCAGGCCTGCTGCTGCTGCCGCCCCAGCTTCCCACTGTAAAGCCTGGCTGAAGCCCAGTAAAGCAGCCCTGGTGTCCTGCTGGCCCCAGTTGCTGCAAGCCCAGAATTCTGGAGCAGCGGGTTTAATAATCTGCTCTAATCTGGGAGCAGAAGATGGGGTGGGTCAAAATCAGGACAAGGAAGCACAAGAAATATGCAGCACCGACCCGTCAGTTAATGAGTTTCACAGTCAGTCGGAGGGGGGAACAAGGCACCTCAGTCTTTCGACAGGCTCATCGTATGACAGCGGTGAAGAAAAAGGTCATTGTTTCTGTTTGAGCCCAGTAGAGTAACACACAACGCAGAACCACAGGCTGTACTTGGTGTGACTCAGCAGAAATCAGAGAGAAAGGCAACAAAGCCACAAAGCAGCACCATGTTTTTTGTCTGATTAATACCCAGAAAGTCTGCCTGCTGGACGGATCGTCTCTGAGCCACGTCGGGTTCACATCACAGCTCTGCTGAGCATCTGACTGACAATCAGGTGCACAATCCAAAACACTAAAGGAGCCTCGGATTCTATTGGGGACTCTATGAGAATCACCATGAAGCACGGAGGGGCGGGGTGACATGCAGGTGATACATACAAAGCTGTCCATACTCCTTTCTGGATATCGGCTGATGTGAGGAGTCTGTGATGAACGTGATCAACAAAAACATGACACATTAAAGGAAAGGATAGAAAGGTGTTTGTGCTGAGTGAACTATTCCACCCATTTTAGTTTTGTTGCAAGTTTATCATTGTTGGTTGACATATTTGAAACAAAGAAAAATCACATCCAGGTTCTGCAGGGTTTGTCTGGGAAACGTTGGAGAAATGGCCAAAAACCAAAACTCAGAGGAAAAAAAGGTATAAATTACGACATGATGAGAGTTAAAAGATGAGACAAGAACTTTGTGCTGTCCGGTTACCATTCTGCTGTTGCTGCTGTGTCTGGGCTTGAGTGGGCTGTGCAGGCTGCTGCGATGGAGGAGGTGGAGCAGGCTCTGGCTGTTGAGGTTGCGGAGGTCTGGCCCGGGTTGGAATTGCTTTAAAAAACACACACACACACACACACACGCACACACACAGATTATTTTCTCATTATGCCTTTCTTCAGCCGGGCCACCATTATTGTCGGTGACATGACTGTACACATTCGCCACAGCATCTTATGTAACAAACCTCTGTTATCCCTGGACGGCGTGTCATTCTTCACAGGCGCTATCGTCCGTCGGTTCTATAAGAAATAAACATCAACACTGAGACTCTTAGTCTGCTGACAGGTGTCCTGTTTCCTAGCTGCCCCTGAGAAAGGAAATGCACAGTTAGCAGCTACTTGCTTTTTGTGACTCCTGTTTTTAAAAATACAGAAACAGACAAAGTTCACCAGTCACATTAGTGCCGATTACAAAGGTCTGTTGTGCTATTCATCACTATATTTTTGTTACTTTGGAATAAGCATTTTATATCTACACAGGGGGCAGGTCGTCTTCCACAGAGGCCACCGTGATGGCCGGTCATGTTTCTACAGCAGACAAGAAAAGACAAACCAAACACTAACTCAGCAGACGGCCTTTTGGTGAAAAAGTTTGACCTTTAGGTGCTAGAAAATTCTTTTCTGATGATTTTCACACTTGAAGTTGTGTGAAATGAGTTTTACTAACACTGTGTATTCAAAGGCTCATCATTTATGCCTTTATTCACTGTTTAACAATCACAGTTTTAACTACTACAATATTCACTAAAATAATCCCACTCCTAATCCAGAACACTCAGTGTACTTAACAGAATCAATTAGCAGGTTGCCAAGAAGGATCCAGGTTCTATGTTAAGAAAACTGAGCTGCACGTTAGCGACATGGGTGAGACTGAACATTGGACATGCAATGTTTTTGTAAAGACAGTAAAACAAAGTTAGAATTACACCTTTATTTCCCCCTCATGGAACCTGATCGTGGTACATTCATAACGCCTAATTAAATGGTTGATGAAGTAGAGGAGCCATCCTCACCTTTGCAATTTTGTTGACCTTCACACATGTTGGTGTGGGAGGAGGCGGAGTCTCTGGACTGGGAGCTATTTCTTCATCAGGAGCCACATCTGGATTAAGTGCAAATATGCTTTCCAAGTCAATCTGTCCCAGGGAGAAAAGGAGAGCATGTTAAATCCAATCTTAAATCATCCACCTGCTGCTCCATGTAGTCGCTGGCTAATGAATGATGGCTAAAGCTAATACTACTACTAGCAAGACAGTCGAGCTTCCCTTGTTGTTAGAACCTCACAGAGGAGTGGCCCATACGAACCACATTATACTGTTGGGGTTCGCAGATTGTTTGATGAAGAAAAACAGTGTATGAAATATCTACACTCACAGCTGAGTGTTTAATCGTCATGGAGACAGGCTGGTTGAGCAGCGTTCATCTTCACCCCCATCAGAAACACACCAAGCTGACGTCACATCATTTCGGTCACATGTATGGGAGCATGTTTGGCAACCCAGAAACAATTAATGAAAGGAGCGAGGATGGAGCCAGCTCTGCCTTAGTGAACCTCTAGGCAGCTGGAGATGGAGCTCGTCTTCTTCATCAAACAATCCTCGGACCAAAACAGTACAGATTGATCTATGCGAGCCAGGGAACAGTGGTGGTAGAAACACAAGCTTCCCTCTTTTGTTTTCTCCAGTGCTGATTTCACAAGAAATGAGAACTGTAACACAGACTTCCACAAATCTAAAGTCCCAAATTTTTATGCCCACGTGGAATCACATTTTTTGGGTTATATAATGATGGAATTCTCACAACGGTAATAAATGTGCTTTCATTGCAGAGATTTGTGGAAATGAGAAATCAGTTCATCTGCAGTGTGTCAGATGTGATAGGAAGCATTGGAAGTGTTGGCTTATGAACATCCATGTGCAGACGTTGATGTCTGGTGGGACTGGCTGGTTAGTTGCATAATCGCAGCAGCTCCAGAATGACTCTGAATGCATTATTCATTGTCGTAAAACATAAAAGCACATGCTGCTGCTACTGCTGCAGCTGGTGGTGGAAGTGCTTTAAGAGGTAATAAATGGTGGTTTACCTCTTTCCCTTTTGTATCTCCATTTTCTATCCATTCCACAGTGACGCTCTCATTGTCCTCATTCAATGAGGTCACCATTGCCTGGTGTATACGTCCTGGAAAAACAAAGTTGACAATTTAAAAAAAAAATCAACATCAGATTGGCAGCATGGCACTGAACATCTGTAATGATCTGGAGCAAAAAAAAAAATCGGATTCTTTGCCAAGTGTCATTGAAAACGCGCAACTAATTATTACACTCCCAAAAAATGAAATATATATTTATTCAGTTTTCTTATTTTTTTCTTTCTTGATCTGTAGCAGAATTGTCAGAAATTATTTTGCTATTTCACACATCAAAGTCCACACTTTTCTCTGTTTAACAATGTCAAACACCCGATGACTCATCCTGCACTCTTCTGCACCAACTCCAGTTACAGCCTCAAATTATTGCTCATGATCGCAGTGTGTAATGCACAAGCATGCACAATACTTTTCAAAATGTCATTTTAACCCGGGATGTACCCCATCAATTTCAGCTTATTTTTTTTTCACAGAAAATTTGTAAATATAAAAAAAGCAATTTGACTCGAGTGTTTTACTCTTTTCATCCAATATATTCAGGTGAAAAAATCAAGAAGAACTGAAAAAAGCTGAAAGAGCTGAGACCGAACCTGATGTGTCTTTGATAATGACCAAGAGTTTAACAGACAGCACAAGCGGAAGGCGACAGCTGCTGTCGCCTTCCGCTTGCCTTTCTTCACCCTTCAGTTTGCAGTCTGATAGTAATAGCTGTAAAAAGCTTGGACCCCCCCCTCAGCCCATTTTGAGTCCACTGTGTGAGGTAAGTTCCAAGCACAATGAAAAAACATGCTACACTATCTATTATTTAGAGATGTACAGGAAAGTAGTAGGCAGATGTGATTTCAACATCCTTACCTGCTGAACGTTTGATTTACTTTACAAATGTTTCATGTTGGCAAAACACAAAAAGGTACATCTGCTATTTTTAGACAGAGTTGAAGAGGTAAATTTTGTCCAGTCAAAAATTTAAAAACCTTTCAGACAAAATAATTCACTACTTGTGAGCATTGTACACCAGTGGTCCACTATTTGGTAAGAAATAGGGTTAACCAGTGAATTCGTGTTTTGTTTTATTAAATAAAGGCTGCAGTGCTTCTTCATTGCCAAGCACATCAGATACTTTTTCAGATATTCCAAGTACGCTTTGCAAAGGTTCAGGAGCACTTGTATTCAGACATGAGCGAAAGGTTGGGTCCCAACTCCTTCAGTCCTCAGCATGCAGATTCATGTCTGACCTGTGTCATGTTGCTTCTACCTACATTTGAATCACTCCTTTGTGATCATGTTTTTAATCATTCAAATCTTCATACCAATATTGATTGTGTTCCTCATCACAAGGTGGACTAAGAAAGGCATGTAAAGGACTGAGGCAACAACCTCAATAAAACAATATACAAAACAAAACACATGGGGGGCTGTCTAACCTGTTACAGCCACAGGCTTTAGGCCAGAGCAAAGTCAACACCATGAGAGACCTTTCCCGTTTACTGTAGTTACAGTAGGAAACACAAAGATAAACTGTCTGTTTTTTATAACACAAGGTGGAACGTTTTCAGATGCATTTCAGAGGCTGAGCTCAGGTATGTGGCAGGTGCAGTATAAAATGTAGATTTACTTTGTGTTGCTGCAAGTGTTGGCATGGCTGATGGAGGAAATGTGCATAAGATTGCCCAGAATATAATAAAGTGGCAGAATTACGGCAGCAATGCATACGTGCTCCATTTAACTGTGGGAGCAGAAATGAAGTTGTACTGTTGGTTAACCAGTACTGTCTTTTGAATGCAGCAAAACATCAGACATGCCGGCAGCCTGTTCTGACTTAGTATCCAAACAGCTAGTGGAACTGAAAACAATGACAACAAACTGAATGGCAGGTGTAAAATAACAGGTTTGTTTTCCTGCGATTTTGTTTTATAAGATCTATATTAATGTCAAGTAACAACAGGAGGATACACACATGGTGCCGTCCTGTAACCACATGGCTTGCACTACACTGACTCCTCTTACAGCAGCTGATATGCTGCTTTTCTGTAACCAGATGCTGCACCCACAGTGTCCCACTTCCACACTAAAACCAAGCTCAATGGATATGCTGTCAACTCCCAGTAGCTTTGGGGTGGGGGGCTTAAAGGGGGGTACCTCTTTGCTAAGCCTGTGAAACAAACAAAGCCTCCAAACCTGCAATTTCACTACAAAACCAAAGACACAATAATGAAACTGTGTCAACATGTCACAGATTGAGGAATAAAGGCCAGGCCAGTACGAGGCCAGGGCCTCTGTAGCGCACAGCTACAACAACACAAAGCTCTGTTGGATATAAAACCAACAGCTGACACAGGTAAGACATTTCGAATAGTGGAGGGAAACCTTATATCTTAAAAACACGGATGGAATTATCAAGCACCTTATACAAACTGTGCCATAGCATGAAGACATTTTCTGTCCAACAGTAATGAATATGAAATTGGGGGGAAAACACACTCAAAGGACTGAGTGAGAGTCATTGCAGAATAGAGAGAGCTGGCTGCAACAGATGGGGTGGTGGCTAATAGCCTGAATCTGGCTTGATTCTGAACCAGCCCTGCTGCCAACCCCCAGAGAGAGAAGGAGAGGGCAATCCCTGCTCTGGATACAATACAACATCCACTAGCAAAAACACCCAAACCTGATAGTACTGCTCCTCCACACAGACCTGATCTCAGGCTGTGGACAGTTTGAGTAAATGTCTCAGGGATTTCGTCAGCAACAACTAGTAGAAAATTACTCAAACACACCCTTGGCAGTGGCTTTCAACAGCTTGCTTTCAGATGCTCTATTGAAAAGAGTATTTGTTGTTTAAGGGGTTTGTTATAAAACATCATCACTGGGTGTATCCTAATCCTGGAACGACCTAGTAATGACAAACTTTTCAGTCATCTTTGGCTGCTAGATGTAAGGCAGAACTCAACAACCACACAGCAGAGGAGGAATAAAGCTAACATTCACACTGAGAGGGAGTCATACAGGCAGCAGCTTCTCCTTCACTCCGTCTGCTTGTCTGTTCACCTTCAAAAACAAACTGAAGCTCAAGAGGGAGAGAGCAGTGTAATGCCATTCAAGAATCACTACAGCTACATCATGGAGCCCCTTTAAAAAAGACGCACTGCTGGCTTTTCACATTACATGTGACAACAAACTTTGTGTTTTGTGAGTGTAAGTTTTGGGACGAAGTTACATTAGCTGAAGCCTGATAGCTCGTACAGAAGGGATGAGCTTGTCTAATGAAGTCACTGGAGCAATAAGATCAGTTATGACCTTAATCTACACAGCCAGACGCGTCACAGATTCAGCAATACATGTATGAGTGCATAACGTGTAAAACTCAGCGCCACTTTTACGAAGGAAAAACCAAGAGCTAAGGTTACTGTAGATGATGACTGCCCTCTACAACTGACTGGACGCAGTTATTCATTCGAGTGATTTCGTCACATGATTTCATCTATACTTTCCTGTCTGGATGTATTTACAATGACAGTCAGCCTGCACAGGGACAAATGGTCATCATAATAGCTAAGCCACTGTTCCCATTCACTCAATTCTCTCTGCAGTTGCGAAAACATGATTGAAAAGATGAATGCACAGTTTGATACCATCTTTACCACAAGACCACATCTGAGAAATTGTCTGAATCAGTCGCTTAGGGAAAAAACATCCATTTAAATATTTTTGAACAAAAACAAGCAGATATTTGGAAGATATCTTAAAATCATTTATCCAAGATTATTTCAGTACAGGAAAAACGACTTTAAACAGATACATTTTCCATTCAAATGACCAGTAAATGTCCAACACTTTTTGCTTTGAGCACCATCAAGATAAAGATAATATACTTATTGAACATGGGTGACACTTGAATTTAGGCTGTTTCAGTTTCTAACAGCACCCAGTAATGTGCTAGTGGGCTCTGTAAAAGACAAGATCTTGTTTGAGACACGTATAGCAGCAACTTAGTTAATAACTTCATGTAAGTATTATGGTCCAAGTGCTGTCCTGCTTCATGACAGCCGAGCATCAGCAGCTAGTGCTAGCAGTTAAGCTAATAGCAAGCTAATGCCGCCCTCTTTTCAACAGAAGCCAGTTAGCCAAGCTAGCCCGGCTAGCATTTTTTGCTAGCTTGGCTTATTCAAGAATAGACTTCCTCTTTACAATCAGATATTGAAAGGCTTCACTGAAATTAAATTATTCGTGGTTGGGTCTTTCCTCGCAATCCACATTAGATGCTACACAACGTTACAAATGGAAAACTGGCATCAATTATCTCCTGAAATGGCACAGCAGCGTGCTAACAAAGGTAGGCGCCCATTCAAAGGCTGCTAGGCCGTGTGGAAACTCCGCCCTGAGTGGAGCAGCTCTGTTTTCGGTGCAGACAACACGAACGTGGCCGTAACGCTCGGCGGCTAGCCCCGGGAACAACGGTTGCTATATCCAACAGCAACCGCAGCAACAAAGATCCAAACAACTTGCTCAGAGCGACGCGAGACGAAGAAGACGGACAGACGCGGCGAAACTTACCATCGCTGCGCTTTATCTCCACATAAGTACCGACGACGATCTTCCCAAAACAAGCCGCCATTCTACATCACTTAAAACGTGGACAGATACAGAGTTCACGGTGAGCCGGGTGAGCGCAGCCTCTGGAGCAGTCTTTGGTTTGGGAGGAAGATGCAGGCGGCAGGACGAGGGGATGACGTAGCCTCGGAGAAGCTTCCCACCGGCGTTTTTTCAAAATAAAACAAAGACGCATGTGTGACACCGCACGGGTCGACTCATGTCGAGAGAAGACGTCTCAAACGTACTTTTGATTAACACCCTGTGGGTCTCAGGTCATTTCCATGATTTTTTTCTAAACTTTATATATTGTTTGATAACATCGAGTTTGGCAAGTTTTGTGCAATATACGCCTTTAAAAAATAAACAGAGCAAGCTGTGCTTATTTTATGACTCTTTGGTTTTTGACTTCCAACCAGAAGGCAAAATTGCTTTGACACAATCACTTGTTAGACATCCTATAAATGAAAATTACAATAAAGATCAACTTTCCTTTCCTGATTAAACCAGGATCACGAGACAACTGAGCTGATTTGAGATGTGATGAAGGCCAGGCTTGGGTTTGGTTGGTGAGACTGAGGGGCTGGCCCACCACAGGACAAATGAACACAAAACCATAAGCAGACTCCTCATCCAACAGACAATTTTGGGTCATCGATTGACTTCATGCATGTTTTGGGGTTTCATCTGCACTAAGATCATCTCCACACAGAGAGAACATGCAAAGTCACATATTGAGGTCCCACCCGGCCGAAAACCTGTGATCCATTCGATGTAAAGCGAGAGTATTGGTCGAAGTATTGTTGCCAGATTATAAAATTAATTTAACACCACAGGGAGGCGCTGATAAGCCTACAACCAGAGTGGTTCATAGCTGCCTCCCAATATAGAAACCAGTCAAACACTGGGCAGTTTGACCCGTTGCTGTGAAAAGACACATTTCCACAAAAGAAATGCGCTGTGTCGATTCACTACAGGATGTTTGGTGGTTTGTTTCACGTTTCAATAAAAGCTGAGCATATGCAAGAATTGTGGCCTTGATTAGAGAAACTTGTGATTTCATAAACAAAGATGGAAACTTTAAAAAACGGTTCTTCTCCAGCTGGATGCTTCCTCCCACCTCCTCCTTGCCAGTTACCTCTGAGAGGGGATGTGCCGTGTGCATGAACAGACCTACAGAATGGATGTGATCAGTTTGTCAATATGTAAATGCTCACTGCTTTGAGATTCAAATAAATAAAGTGACCGTTTTACTCTGGTAATGTTTTCTTCTGTGTCTGAAGCGTGCAACATTTCATCACTCGCACATAGAAAAAGAATAATCATGCAGATTAATTTGCACTTGGACACTCTGGACTGTGACTCATTGTTTGGTCTCTGACTCAGATCACGATCTTTCTAGAAGCTGCGAGGTTCTTCTGTGGTCCTACAGCTGTCCCCTTATACCCCCCCCCCCCACACACACACACACACTACAACCCCCTTCCAACAGGCATTTGCTCGTAGGTTCCCAGCTGTCTGCTGGTCTCTAAATAGACTTTATCAGGAGCAGACCAACTTTGAGGGGCCACTCTCTCTTCATTTGCAAAATAAAAAACAAGTTTCCTCATTCAGTCGGAGTAGTTCGTTTAGAGGAAGAAGATTTGTTCCAGCTAAAGCACCACACCTTTGTATTAACCCTGTTCTCTGAATAGTTTTTGTGAAGGGTTGGATGTTGTGGAAGGGACCCCCTACATGTCATGGGTGGTCCACCGTAGCCCTGTCCCACCTCATTGCGACCCACTATATATAAATTGAGGTGTTGGTGGGGAAGGTTACTTAACCAGAAGGTTTGGTTCACTCTGTAGTGACGAGGTCCAGATCATCTACGCAGCAGGAATACGCCCAGGTTTTAAAACAAAGAGGACTGGACAACACAGACAAACAATCAGAACATTAAAGGTACGGTGCAGTCCTGTTGAGTGGTAGTTTGGCAGGACTATCAGGGGAGCAGGAGGGGATTGTGTCTGTCATTCGGGAAAGTGTCATTTGTTGCGAGGCTCAGACATGAGGTACGAGACCATGGCCAAATAAGGCATGAGGAAGCCATTTAAAGCTAGAGATAACATGTGCATGGCCATTTGCTTCATGGAGACTGGTCATTAAGAGCAACAATGGTAAAAGTGAAAAACTTTGCACTCCACAGATGTGATACGATTTTGCTTTTATGGAGCTACTTTATGATTAGCACTGCTCACAATGACTGGGAGCCAACACAATCTGTCCAGTTTGACGTTCCAGTTTCTTTCTGTTGAAAGATTGCTCCCAGATTTTCTTTGGCCTGTTTTTTATCAGAGTGTTTTGTTTTACATTTTGATGCTTTGAGCTTTAGAAGCAAAACAAGTAGATTCAAATTAGAACGACTGACTGATTCACTTGAATTAGCACTCTAGGTTTTGAGTTGTGTGCAGTTACTGCCGCAAAAATTGAAACCGTGTTGAATCAGAGTGGGAAAACACATGCTATGTGTATAAATGTATATGACTTGTACATTTAAATCACCAACAATACTAATCTCTGCCTGTGCCAGATGGGAGACCCAATGCAGTTGAAGGATGAAGGAAACAAACACTTTCAGGCAGGAGATATTGACAAGGCCATTGAGTCCTACACCAAAGCCACCCAGGTGTGCAAAGACAAGAAAGTGCTGGCGGTCATCTACAGAAACAGATCTGCATGTTACCTGAAAAAAGTAAGCAGATTTTTCTCTCTTTCTCTCACTGTTTTATTAAGTCACACACATAGTGACATGTGTTCAAAGTTTGCATGACGGTGTCTGTTTTTCTCCCCAAAGGAAAACTATTCTAATGCAGCATCTGATGCATCTAAAGGTAGAGTCAAAAGATAACAAATGTGGGCAGTTTTCTGTCAATGAAAGCAGAGAAGCAGCAATATTCATCACAACAGCTTCTTCCCTCCTCACACAGCGATTGATGTCGATGCAGCTGACATTAAAGCATTGTACCGCCGCTGTCAAGCCCTGGAGAAGCTTGGCAAACTGGATATGGCCTTCAAAGATGTGCAGAGATGTGCCACCATTGAACCAAAGAACAAGATTTTCCTGGAGACTCTCCGCCGACTGGGAGCTGAAATCCAGGTCAAGGTTGGTATGAGGCCGATCTGCTCAAACAATTGATTGGGCAACAACATCAAGACCAATTGTGCGATAAGTTCACAGCTCTGTGACACTGAGCAGGAAGGTGAAATGACTGTTACTGAGATAATAGGAAAGTCACAAGAACTCGCTGATGCTCACTCAAAGTGCCTTTTTCCCTCCTCAGCTCAAAACAACATTCTCCACAGATTCAAGAGTACAAAACATGTTCGACATTCTGCTTGATGAAGAAATGGATAAAGACAAAAAGGAAAAAGTATGTTTTTTTCTCGGGAAACTGAAGTGCTGACTTCACAGAGTTTCTGATGGCAACCACACTCCCCATTCATGTGGTGTCGCATCTCTTTACATGTAGGCTGCCAACAACCTGACTGTTTTGTCAAGAGAGGATGCTGGTGCAGAGAGAATCTTCCAGAACAATGGCGTCTCACTGCTACTCAACATGATCGAGACGGGAAAACCAGAAATGATCCTGGCTGCTGTTCGTACGCTGTCAGGAATGTGCACAGGACACAAAGCTCGGGTCAGCCAAGATGAAAGAGATAAAATGAAGCAAAGCCAATCGCATTGTTTGTTTTCTCCACAACACATGGAAAAAAATGTTTTTCCTCCCCAACAGGCCATGGCCATTGTTAACTTGGTGGGTGTTGATAAGATGTGCAGCATCATGGCTGTGGACAATGAGGAGATCGCACTGGCAACCTGCAACCTATTCCAGTGCATCAACGACTCACTCTGTGGCGGAGATAAGAGGGAATACGGGAAAGAGGCTTCCTTGGTTTTAGGTGAGTCGAGATAAACATCCATCCATTTTTACACACTGCTACAGTTCCATCTCCACCCCCTTTCTCTCAACGGTTCCCACTTTAATTGTGAGGCTAAATAATTAGACACATAAGGTACACAAAACACAGAACTGCTTATCATCCTTAACTAATCCATCATTTTGATTCTGAGATGGACAATTAGTAATGTTACATTCATGTAATTTATCATGAAATTGTGTCAGCTGAAGCACTTTCCCCCAACATTAGGAGTTGAAATGTAATATAATCTGTTCCCAGATGCAGCAAAAGACCTAAAAACCATCCTTCTGTCTCTGCTGGAGATGGTCGCGAGCAAGAAAGTGTCTGGTCATGGCAGAGATCAGGCTCTCAACCTCCTGTGCAAGAATGTGCCCCGGCAAAACAAGAAAGACAAAGACAACTCTAGAACCCTCTTCACTATTGACAATGGTGAGCAACACAGCTGCTTCACAGCTGTAAGTCATGGTGTGCATTCAAGCGGTTTGTCGGGATGAAAAGGAGTCGGTTTTTGCAGGGCTGAAGAAGATCCTGAAGGTTTGCGGACAGGTCCCCGACCTGCCCGACCAGCTCCCCCTGACAGAGAACACACAGCTGATTGCCAGCGTGCTTCTCAACAAGCTGTACGACGACCTGTCATGTGACCCAGAGAGAAACAACTACAGGGACCTGTGTGATGAATACATCAAGTAAAAGCACTGCATCCAGACACAATGTCGACAGACGTTGCAATAACAGAATAGAATAGAATAGAATTAAACTTTATTGTCATTACATTGTCACAAGTACAAAGCAACGAAAGTAATAAAAAGTAATAAAAAGCAATAAAAAGCAAAATGCAGTGATGCAGTCAGCACTGTGTATGCAGCTGAGGGAGCTTCACTTTGTCTCACTTCTCCATTAAATTTACACAGAGCCAAGATTGACCCCAACAACATGGACAAAACCATCCATGCCATCAACACCATCTCAGGGCTGCTGCAGGGTCCCTTCGATGTGGGCAACGCCCTGATTGGGCACCAGGGCATCATGGAGATGATGGTGGCTCTGTGCGGCTCCGAGCGCGAGGTGGACCAAATGGTTGCAGTGGAGGCGTTGATCCATTCCTCCACCAAGATGAGCCGTGCCACCTTCATCATTACCAATGGCGTGTCGCTGCTCAAGGACATCTACAAGAAGACCAAGAACGAGAAGATCAAAATTCGAGCGCTGGTGGTGAGTGTGTTTGAGGGGGGGGAGTTATCATTCCTCAGCGACCTGCTGGGTGTTAAAAGTTATATTCATACAAAAAAATCTTAAACAGTTGTTTGCACTCACATTTGAGATCTCTGTGTTTCGCAGGGTCTCTGTAAACTTGGCTCAGCTGGAGGTGACGATTACAGTTTGAGGCAGTTTGCTGAAGGATCCACAGAGAAGCTGGCCAAGCAGTGCAGAAAGTGAGTACTCACCAAGATAAAGCCTTGAAAAGCAGTGAACATCTGCTACTTTCTATCATTTTGTACTTGCTGAACACACAGCAATCTATTCTGAACCCTCCTGCTTTTTGTACTTCAACTGCAACTCCAGTGTCTCCTCTCTGAATGTCCAGGTGGCTCTGTAATCCCCAGATTGATGCCAGAACGAGGAAGTGGGCTATTGAAGGTCTTGCTTATCTGACTAACGATGCTGATGTTAAAGATGACTTTGTGGAGGATGAAATGGCGCTAAAAGCTATGTTCGACCTGGCCAAGGTATAACCACAAATATACAATCAGGAAAGAAGGCAGGCAACTACATGTTTTTATGGCTTATAATATGACAACAAAGTATAACCTGTGTTTTGACAGTTCAACACCTAAACACAAAGCACACATATTTATGTACATTTTTATTTTATAGCTCCTTGTGTTTTCATGTATATTGTGTTCATTTTCACTGAATGTGATCAGAATTTACATGTTACACAAACAATACTTTCCCACAACAACCACTGAAGATATTAAAGTTTTTCTCAAAGGTTTGATCAACAAACCATTGTTAGGATGATGTTTCTACCGTTCTTATTCTGAAAATTGTGAAGCATCAGTTTATGGTTGCGTTTTGTAATTCAGGAGTGATAATCAGATCCTCTCTCATTCTCTTTTTGTTTCCAGTCAAATGACAAGACCATCTTGTACGCAGTCGCTTGCATACTGGTAAACTGCACCAACTGCTATGACAAAAAAGAAATCATCCCCGAGCTGGTTCAACTCGCAAAGTTCTCTAAGCAGCACGTACCTGAACAACACCCCAAGGTAAATGTGTGGATGGGAGGAAAGAGTCAACTCAGAGTGAGATCTGAGACAGGAAATATTGCTTGTTAGTGCTCATGGGCTGTCTGATTACTCATCTACTCAGGACAAGAAAGACTTTATAGACAAGAGGGTGAAACGGCTGCTGAAAGCTGGAGTCACATCAGCGCTTGCTGTCATGGTCAAAGCTGACAGCTCCATCCTGACAGACCAGACCAAGGAGATGCTGTCGAGGTGAGATAAATACAGCTGGAAATGGAGAGCAAGTGGTGTCAAGTGTGGACACATCATGGGAATACAGTGAAACCCCCTCTATTTACCACCTCCGTAATGACGGTTGATGACTACAACTTGTGTGTGTGTGTGTGTGTGTGTGTTTCATCCTCAGGGTTTTCTTGGCTTTGTCAGACGATCCAAAAGATCGAGGTACTATTGTTGCCCAAGGTGGTGGAAAGGTGAGAAACAGACATCAAATCAGAGCACATGTGACTCTGTCACACAACAGGTCACAGTACATCACTGCAGCTTTTTTAAAATGTATGAAAACCAAATGTTACCTTCAAGAACATGAGTACAACCACAAATCCTTCTGAGTTTTGTTTCGTTGCTTGTCTATTTTCCGTGTTTTGTGCTCTCTCCACTGTTGTCCATGAATCCTGTCTCAGGCTTTAATCCCGCTCGCTTTGGAAGGAACGGACGCAGGGAAGGTGAAAGCCAGTCACGCGCTGGCAAAGATAGCAGCTATTTCCAACCCAGAAATCGCCTTCCCTGGTGAAAGGGTAAGAGACAACAGGCGCCGCTGAGTCTCAGAGGCCTAAAACTGACTGATTACTCTCTTAGAAGTTGTCAGCACACACGTCTTTCCTCTCTTGCTACTTTTTCTATCGATCTGCAAAAAAAATGTCACCATCTCTCGAGTTGATGCCTTTGTTTTTGTGTGTGGTCTGGCAGGTGTATGAGGTGGTGCGCCCTTTAGTGAACCTCCTTCACACAGACAGAGAGGGGATGGAGAACTTTGAAGCTCTGCGAGGCCTCACCAACTTTGCAGGCTTCAGTGAAAAACTGAGGTAACACTTTTAATCATGACAAGGACGTTTTCTGAGTTGATTGCAACTCACGAGTTTTGCCTCCACGTGGGGTTTCTTCTCATTGGGACCGTTACCTCTTCTGTTTTTTTTTCAGAGTAAAGATCGTGAAGGAGAAAGCTTTGCCAGATATCGAGAACTACATGTTTGAGGAGCACGAGCAGATCAGACAAGCTGCAACTGAATGCATGTGCAACCTCGTGACTTGTAAAGAGGTGAGGACACAGGACGTGGTCGCCAGTGTCTCTCAGACGCTGGGTGCAAAATGTCCCCGAATCAAGTTTCCTGGTTAATGAGTGGAGTTCTCTGTAATCAAGGTTCAAGATCGCTACCTGGAAGATGGAAATGACAAGCTGAAGCTGCTGGTGTTGCTGTGTGGTGAAGATGATGAAAAGCTTCAGGTCGCAGCGGCTGGAGCGCTAGCGATGGTCACCGCTGCAAAGAAAGAACTGTGCACCAAAATGACCCTGGTGGTATGTACAAGTTCACTGTGTAAATGTACAAGTGTGACTTTTCAGCATCAATCATGTCTGGTTTGCACATGTAGCTGAGGCCACTCGTGAAACCATTAGGAACTCTTTTTGAACATGCTTGCTGAAACTCTCATGCACCATTTTGTTCCTGCGATATTAAAAGTGTGTCATTGAGTGAATCGCTCTTTTCTCCCGACAGACTGCTCAGTGGCTCGAGATCCTGCAGAGGTTATGTCTCCACGACAACCCCTACATCCAGCACCGCGGCCTGGTGATCGCCCACAACATACTCGGCTCCGACGACGGCGAGCTGACCAAGAAGCTGATCGAGAGTGAGATGCTGGAAATCCTCACGATCATCGGCAAGGCGGCAGACAATCCCAAGAGGCAGGCGCCCATCGATACTGCCCGCGCTTGTCTTGTCAAAGCCATGGACCTCGGTCTCATCAAACCCTTCAGCACTCCTTCCTAAATGCTGTCAGTAAACCAAACAACAATGGACATTTGTTCGTGCACCCTCTGTTAAATAAATGTGTTTTTTGAGACTGCTCTGTTTTTTAACTTCCAGGAACTTCAAGTGTTTGTGAACCTGACTTTAAACCTCTGAATACAATCTTGATCCTGTGAAATGTTTTCACCACAGTTGTTTTGGGGGTTTTTTTTGACTGCAGACTGACGACGCATGATGGGCGCGCTGCCGTAAAAAGTCCTCCTGTAGAAATAACTTGTCCATCTGTGCTCACATGAAGCTGTGAGTGAACACTGAAAGGCGGACTTGTTTTTATTTCTTTATTCGGGACTCAGTTTTAATATTGCTACAGTTGGATGAGCACAAGTGTGAGAACATACAATCCAACTTTTTTCTTTTGGATCCTCTTTTTAAAACTGTCAAACCAGCAGCGAGCAGAACTTCCAAAGAGAGAGGGAGAGAGAAAGAATGATGTGAAAAACAGTGTGAAACACTTGTGTCTTTACTGATTCTGGCAGCACAAACAGGGACATCATATCAATGAGAATACATGTGTATGCAGTATGACGCTCTTATGTGAGGACCAGCATTATTTACTGTCAACAAAGCCCTTTTGCTGCCCAGACCAACTGAAAAAATTGGCCTGGAGTCACAAAACCTGATACACCTTCCAATGTTTAATACTTTTTAATGTTTCTCTATTTGTCACCTGTCGTGTGGGTTACACACACTGTCGCCCGCACGGATACGTGGCTGTTTGTTTTTGTGTTTGTTTGTCGTTTGTTTTTTTCATGGGAACTTCCTGTAGACGGATCCACTACAGGCAGAACTGAGTGTGAAATACGCAAAGAAATACAAAAGGTTAAAAGTGAGTGCAAAATGAAGATGAATCGCGCAGGGGTAGTACGTGGCCCCTGGCAGCTCATCGCCACGCCTGAAATCCTGCATCCAACAGGTGGTCAGCAGGCGAGCTCCGGTTCACCGGACGTCCACCCAGTAGGATGTGACACGGCCAGCGCGCTCTCCTGACACAGAGAAGTGAGACAAGTGTCAGTCAGCCTAATTAGTTGTTTGATGCGATGCAGTGGAAACGGGGAGTCACCCTCCAGCCAACCAGGAACTGCTCACTTGAGGGGGATGCGGCGGAAGTCGCCCGCTGAATACTCGCCCGCGACTTCGCTGTCGCAACATAGATCTGCGTCAGCTCAGGTAAAAAATTCAGGTAAAAAATGTGTGTGTGTGTGTGTGTGTGTGTGTGTGTGTGTGTGTGTGTGTGTGTGTGTGTGTGTGTGTGTGTGTGT
>JAUESF010000012.1:8769024-8785707 GCA_032274765.1 Malacoctenus tetranemus | reverse complement strand
TGGTCCCTACCGACCCCCCCCCCCCCCCCCCCAGTAAGCAGACTTACTGTCGTGTGCTTGACCTCTCAAATGCATTTTTTCATCTTCCTCCAGAAAGTGGAGAAAACCTTGTACTAGTCAGAGCGCAGTGGAAGGAGATCGTCTGTGATACTTCATGTCCAACATGGCAGGTCAGAATAGTTTTCTCTCAACTTTCTGTGTTCGGCATCTTGTAAATATCTGTGTTTGTGACCTGACAGCAGTGATCTTTCTGCTCTGTTTAGGCTTTGTACTCTGCTGTCGCCACACTTTTATTCATGGTTCAGTCCTCACTCTTGACCAACCTGTTACAGCATCCATTCTCAACAGATGTTGTGGTGTTGCAGGTGGAGCTCTGCAGACCTTCTTGTGCATCACTGAAAGATGTGCTGACAATGTGACTATAGTGTTTTGCGATGATAAACAAAAGTGGAACAACACTCTTGGAATGAAAGATTGTGGTGGTCCACCATCAGCCAACGAGGTCTGCCAGCACAAGGGCCGTATGTTTGCATCCATCATCACAAAGGCCACATCAGTCATGTGCGACTTTGAAGGTGGAGGAGTTGCTTTTCCTGCTGGGAACTGTAAAGGTATTTGCACCTTTTCTGCCAACACAGTCTGAACCTCTGGTTCCACTTGAGCAGCTTCATTTTAACACTTGAATGTCATTTGAGTAACAATAAACAAATGCAGTCAGATTTTTGCTTAGGAAAGTTTTAGGCAGAATAAATTACCAGGATTTGTTTTGCAAAGGCTCTGACATTTTCTTTGCCTCTCACCTGCTCTCTGTTTGCTTGTTAAGAGCCCATCCTTTAACAAATGATGATCGAACCCTCTGCATCTGTTTGGTTAGAGGACTTCTTTTTTCCCTCTTTTGCGAGAGAATTGCATAACTTTTAGTGAAAGTTTATCAAACTTTAATGTAGTTACTGCTGCAACTGAGTGTATCCTTAGACCTACAGCACATTCATCAATTGCATTGGAGTTACTGTGTCATTCCTTTGTTTTATCAGACCACCAGGACCTTTGTGATTTTGGCAGTGGTAAGAGTTTTTCAGCGAAGACTCTTCTCGCTCCACTCAGCATCTTGTTCAGATTGACCAAGTAGGGATTTGTTTCTCCATTTTTGTCCAGCTTCCACTGAACAAGTCCACCAAAGTTGCTGGTGGTGGCTACTTCTTGCGTTTGCCATCATCATCATCATCATAGCTGGTTTGCTTTGTCTGATCATCATTTGTTTAATAAATTTTCTGCATATTCCTCTTTTGAAAAGCACCTGCTGACTGTAATTAATGGTGACTGTGTCTCTTCTTATTCTTTGTAATTGACAGGGTTGGTCTGGTGTCACAGAAAGTGCCACAGCAGACAGCCTCCAGAAATAAGGTTATTTGAATTTATGTTTCAGAATTTAATTTAATGGCTGACGAGCCTTTTTATGACAGCTTTAAGTTATTTCAGAGCTCCTGCTGAGGACCTGCTCCTACAACACCTCCAACAGCCCGGAGTCGCCGCTGAGAGGTCAGTGAACATGAAGCATACAAACTAACAGAACATCTCTACATATCCTCAGTTTTACAACCTCGTTGTTCTCTTTGTTCAGGGACGCTGAAGCCAGCCTGTAGATGGACGACAGCAGCTCTCCTCCCCCAGTTTGGACGGGCTCAGTCCTTCTCTTCTTCCTGCCTGCTGGAGCGAGTCACATTTTGTTTAATGTGAGTTCGGTTCATCAGATTTTAGTTTTGTGCCACCACCAGTAACTCGCCTATCCAACTCTAGCTTTAATTCACCCCTTTGCAATAAGATTCCCAACAGTTGTGTTGGTCACACGGTGGTGTATTGTTTATTGGCGCCTGCATCACTACACCCAGCCAGGGCCTTTTCTGTCGATATGGCCATTATGTAAGATCGTGCCAATAGGGTCAGTTGGTGTTTCAAGCCCTTGATAGGTGTGAATGTGATTTTGTGTCTCTTTGCGTTTGTCCTGTGATGACGAATGTTTTGTCCAGATTGAAACTTCCCCTTGCCCCCCCCCCTTTCCAGTTGTAAGCTTGGTTTGGCTCCTGCCCCCCGCAGTCAGCAGCACGCAACTTCAATTCTTATTTACGTGCATTTACTTTTATTTTGACAACTTTTGCCAGTTTGTTCCTTTCTGATCAATATTTTGTTCACAAGTAGTTTTAATTTGTAGCCAGTCATTCCATCAACCTGTTTCAGCCATGACAGTGAAATGTGTATAGAAACGGGATCTCTGGGTTTGAAAAGGTGCCAACATGTACAAGCTTATTTCAGAGGTGTCCTAGAACCAGCACTTGTGTCTCTGGTACCTCCTGACCTGACAAAACGCCACCTGACCTCTCTGCCACAATTTAACCAAAATCAAGAGGCTACATTCTTTAACCAGCACGTGAAATATCAAAAGGATCAGTTAAGAGCTGCAGTTTGTTGAGCGTTCACAGGAAAATCTGTGACTGTGTTACAAGCACAAATCCAAAGTCCTTTTGGAAGTATTAGGATTTTCAGACTCAACCGGCTGGGGGCCGATGTTTTTCTCAGGGATTGACAATAATGGTGCCATGGATTCAGGAATTTCGAAAGAAAAACAAATGTGTGCCAAACCTTTGAAATAAACATTTGGTTTATGCCCAATTTCTTTTGGTGAGCCTCTGAGTGTCTCTGCATGTCTTATTGTTTTACCGTTTTAGGGATGCTGCAGATGTTTGTCCAGCTTTTGTCTTCACAGTTCCAGTGAGCTCCACGAATCAGGGCCAGGATCCCTGTCACCACGACCTGCTCTAATATCCTCCCTTCTCAGTTTATTGTCACTTCTTTGACCAAGGAAAAAAGGAAACAGTACAATGATGTAAATTTTAGAAACAAGAATTTTGTTAGAAATGTACTAGTACACGATTACTGGATGATTATTGATTAAACAAAACGAAATTGAAATAAAATGGAACGACACCAAATATACAAGATTCTAGTAGGTTTACATAAGGAAACTGTTACAGGCTGGTTCCAAGACTCAAGCGCAAGGCAACTCCACACAACAGGCAGTAGTCAGATGCAGTGTTTATTTAGCGGCTTGCACCGGAGCCAATTCACCGAAAACGGCGTGACAAAACAATGCCCACTGCGGGACTCACAAAAACACACTATCCAGACAAACTCACACTAAACTACACACAGACTGACAAACAGGAACACACTTTGGACAGGCTGCAACTGACTAACAGAGGTGGTAGAGAGACAGACTAGTGGACCCGGGAGGCATGGACCGCAGAGGAGGGAAGGGTAGAGTGCAGGATGGACTGGCCGAACTGGAGTGAGGCGCCGGGGGGAAAGTGACTAAGGGAGATTCAAAATGGCCCAGCGGTGTATTGAAGGCGGTCTTCTATTCATCCCCCGGACGGATTCGGATCAGATGGTAAGCGTTCCGTAAATCTAGCTTGGTAAAGATGGTAGCTCCATGAGGGGGGTTGAAAGCAGAGTCAATCAGAGGCAGCGGGTACTTGTTCTTAATAGTGATATCATTTAAACCCCAGAAATCTATGCATGGTTGCAGGGAACCATCCTTCTTACCCACGAAGAAAAACCCGGCCCCCACTGGAGACGACGAGGGACGGATGATCCCAGCGGCCAGGGACTCTCGGATGTAATCTTCCATAGCCTGCTGCTCGGGTTTAGACAGGTTATATAAATCGACTAGAGGGCAATGTGGCTCCTGGAAGCAGGTCGATGGCAGTCGTAGGGACGGTGCGGGGGCAGGGAGAGGGCATCCTCTTTACTGAACACCGCTGCTAGGTCATGGTACTCCGGGGGAACAGTGTCCAGCTGTGCGGCCTTCTTGGGCGTGCCTCCAGTGGTCGTGGGTGTCAGGGCAGACAGGATTCGTGGCATCGGGGAGCCCATGAGATTACCTGACCCCTCCGCCAGTCAATATGGGGATTGTGCAACCGCAGCCAAGGGAAACCAAGGACCACAGGAGTGCTAGACTGATCAAACAGGAAGAAGGTTATTGTTTCGCAGTGATTACCTGCCAGCACCACCGAAACGGGCGCTGTTCGATGCCCGATCATGGCCAGCGGGATGCCGTTGAGACCCCGAACCTGCGACGGTGCTTCAAGGGGAGTAATGTCCAGGCCTAGCTGCTCAGCTAGTTGGCGATCCAGGAAATTCTCCTCGGCTCCAGAGTCGACCAGGGCCTGGATGGTAAGGACTGGGATGGAAGGCACAGGGTGACCGGCAACTGTAAGCGTTGGAGGGGGGATGTGGTCGTATGGCTCACCAGTATCTCCCCCGTTACTGGTGAGCCCTGCCTTTTCCTGGACGGAGTGGACAGGTGGAAATAAAGTGTCCTGGCTTGCCACAGTACAGGCACACATTATCATCCCGACGACACTGCTTTTCCTGTGCGGATAGGCTGGTGTGGCCCACCTGCATGGGCTCAGCCTCCCCCTGGGACTGGCACAGTGGACTACCTGACGGACGGATCTGGGCGGTTTCGGTTCACTTCCAAGTGATGACCTCTCTCACGGCGTCGCTCTCAACCGGTTGTCGATCAGGATCGATAGGGCAATCAGTTGGTCGAGACTGGAGGTGTCATCTCGCACAGCCAACTCGTCTTTAATTGTCTCTTGCAGGGCCGCATAGAAGACCACCTGAAGGGATTCATCATTCCAGCCACTCCCTGCTGCCAACGACCGGAATTGGATGGCAAATTCTGCCACACTTTGATTCCCCTGTCGAATGTTTGTCAATCAATGTCCTGCCTCCTTTCCTCAGACGGGGTGATCGAAAATCTTCCGCATCTTACTAGTGAATGCCTGATAGGAGTTGCAGCACTCCGGCTGGGCCTCCCACACACTAGTCCCCTACTCCCTTGCAGAACCAGCGAGAAGGCTAATTAAGTAGGCTATCCTTGCCCTATCGGTAGCATACGAACAGGGCTGTAAATCAAAAACTAGCGAGATTTGTGTGAGGAAAGCCTGGCAGGAACTGGGATCGCCGTGATAGCGTTCGGGAACCGGAACTTGGGGCTCACAGGGGGGGGGGGGGGGGGTAAGGTCACCGGGGGTGCCATAGTCGCGGTGGGCCTACTACCGAGGCATTTAGGGCAGTCAACTGATTGACCTTACTAGTCAACTGGGAGACCTGGTCTAACAGCACTCTGTTATTATCCAGTAAGCTGCGCAGAAGCTCATCGTGATGGCCCAGAAGCGTGCCTTGATTTGTGATGACTTGCTCAATAGAAGCAGTGCGAGCGGCTGCCCCAGCGTCGGTCTCATTGCCTGCTGAATCCATCCTGGCCGGACCGTACTGTTACGGGCTGGTTCCAAGACTCAAGCGCGAGGCCACTCCACACGACAGGCAGTAGTCAGATGCAGTGTTTTTTTAGCGGCTTGCACCGGAGCTATTTCACCGAAGACGGCGTGACAAGACAATGCCCACTGCGGGACTCACAAAAACACACTATCCAGACAAACTCACACTAAACTACACACAGACTGACAAACAGGAACACACTTTGGACAGGCTGCAACTGACTAACAGAGGTGGTAGAGAGACAGACTAGTGGACCCGGGAGGCATGGACCGCAGAGGAGGGAAGGGTAGAGTGCAGGATGGACTGGCCGAACTGGAGTGAGGCGCCGGGGGGAAAGTGACCAAGGGAGAGCGAGGGCAGACCGGAGGTAGGTGCGAGGAGTGCAGGGGAGCTGGTGCCAGCGGAGGGTAAGGCTGCGGCTGGGGATCGGAGTGGCAGCGAACTGGCTGACGGGGACAGGCAGGCAGGCAGGTTGACAGGAGGCGATCCAGTGCTGACAGACGGGCAGGAGAGCAGTGGAGATGTGGAAATCCAACTGTAGACAGGGAACAAGATCAACGCAGGGCACAGAATATGAGGCTAGGCACAAACAAGCACGTCAGGACTGACTAGAGGCTGTTTACAGTCTGGCGACGACTTGTGGACTGGAGGCGGCTTAAATCTTGTCCTCCTGATGAGCCGCAGCTGTGATCCTCCTGCGCCTGCAATCCCCTGATGGGAATCACCTGCCCGTCCTCCTCTGCTGCTGCTCCTGATCCCGCCCACCAGAAATCGAGAGAGATAGGGAGGAAGCAACTTGCACTACCTGGCTCGACCAGCGGGCATGACAGAAACAGGAAATAGTGAGTGAGTGAGTGAGTGAGTTTCTTTGGAGCGTGTGTGTGTGTGTGTGTGTGTGCGTGTGTCCTGCAGAGGGCGGCTTCGTGTTGCTTTTCAGCGTGTTGGCTTCAGTGGTGCACTGACCCGCGCGGTTGTAAAGAAGGCAGGGCAGGGGAAACACGCGCACGCACACACACACGCGCGCTCCCTCACACGCTCGCACGCGGGGCTGGAGCTGCTCCCGGCGGAGGAGACTGTCTCCCTTCAGTTCGCAGCGAGTACGCGGTGGAGGTAACCACTGCGCCTGCCACTGTCCGCTGGACGACCGTCGCTGTGAGGACCCCAGCAGCCGCGCGGAGACACAAGCGGCTCATCTCAGAGAAGAAACATATCAGAGCGACTCCACAGTGAGTGTGACGCATGTGTAGTTTACTGTCACTCAGCACATCTGGACGTGACTGTCAGCGGTGAGAGCACAGCTGGAGTGAGTTGTGTTAGAATGGGTCATTCTGTGGGACTGTCACCGATCACCTGGAGTCCAGTTCTCTGTAGCAACAGGAAACAGTTGGAACCTGACAGTCGGTGGTGGTGGTCGGTGTGGGGGGGACTCCACCCGGAGATGGTACTGTACTGAGGTGGTGTGCACACGAAGTGAGGCTCGTTTGGACTCGGAGCGTCAAGTTTCTCCGATGTCTTGGGGACTGAGGGGCTGTTTGCTGTGTCAACATTTGGCCACTGTTTCCTTGTTTAGGAGGAAGTGTGTTTGTTTGTGTGTCTGCAGCCGTGTCTGGCACATTCAGTCAGAAACAGGCAGCGGCTCCTGCTCAGTGGGAAATGAAGCCAGCCTGCTTTTCTCACTGTTGCAACAGATTAGTCATTTTCTTCTCTTCTGTGACTCAGTCTGATTGAATCACCTTTGTCTCTCACACTATGATTCTCTATGGTTTAAGTTGATTTTTAGTGGATTCACTTATTTACAGCTCCTTCACGTTTTTGGTTCATTTCTGTTCAAATGTAAATTCTTTATTTTTGAACGATTCATCTTCTTTGAAGGGCTGAAAAGACCAGATGAGAAATTTGTGTTTCTTTTCACGGTGGACATCAGAGGTCATTTTCTTTACAATCGTCTTTTAAAACAGGGCAATAATTCAGTGAGATACATTACAAATGATACCGTGGTTCTTTCGGCTGAGTAAAGGTCCCAAACAACTGTAAGAACGTCATTGTTCATGAGTGGAAACGTGGTTCTTATGGGAAATCCGACCCTTTTAACCTTCTGTGTGCAAATCATGTTGGGAGTCGTACACAGACTGTAACTTTACCCTGCTGTAAATCCTCTCCGCACATGCTGCAGGTCAGATGACAGATTTTGTGTGTTTCACTCTCATTGTGAGCGTGACGATCATCGGCAGCCTCGGTATCTGTCACATTATCACTGGCCTTCACAGTGGGGTGCCACATTCCTCCCTCCCTGGAAGTCGCTCCGTTCACAGCTTCCCTCCAGCCCGATCCATGCAGCCCACCTCCCACTGAAAACAAACGGCTTCACCAGTTCAAAATAGAAGTAGAGACAACAAGACAATGTCCAGCAGCAGTGTCCAGTGAGAAATCTGGATTCTTTGAGCAACGGTTCAGCTTTTCAGCACGTGACAGTACAAGCAAACAAGATAGACGTGACGAGCTGCTTGTAGGCTCGAGGAGAAGCATAATTTGGTGTCGCTGCCAGTCATCAGTAAGTAGCACTTGTGGTATTGTTCCTTTTATTTGAGCTGCTGTGTGGTTAATGCTTCCTATCAGGAGTGCTTGAAGGTTAAGGTGCTTTTCTGCTTAATTTTTACCTTCTGTTAGACTTTGACCTCGTCCATCTGTCTGAAATTAAAAGTTCAGATGATGTTGTGCTGTGACTTTTTGTTCAAGTGTGGAAAAAACAGCTCAGAAAATGTGTTCAAACATTTCAGGGTTGCCCCTCGAAGCAAAGCAGGAAAGGAAAACCATTTTCAAACTTCTGGATCTGGTTCATTATCTCAACTCTCTTCGTACTATGAACTCAGTGACACTCAGCGATGCCACGTTTTTGAAAGTTGAAGCCATTTTGGATAAAAACAGGGCACAAACTCAAACTCGCAGCTCATTTTTTGACCTTCACAAAGCCATAAACTACCAAAGCTCCAGCAAGCCTGAATATACTTGCAGTCATTAAAGGATTAGGAAATGGGACAAAGTACAACTGGTGATGCAGGACAATGAGAGGCTAATTTCTGTATGATCTTCCTGTTTCGTCCTCATTTGACTGGCTGGCGGTGGACTCGGTGCGGCGCGGTCAGCCTTGTATTTGTCAGGGAAAAGGACGCATGCAAATCTGCTGCTCTCCCTCCCCGGGAGTAACACCTGAGCTCCTATCACGCGGCGCCTGCTGCTCTTTGCGCAGATATGTTGCTTGTTGGAGAGAGAAGCATCTGCGTATTATGTAATCTTCTCCAGCAGCAGAAGTACCACAGCACTGCAGAGGCACAACCTTGCTGACACGAATCATATTAATTTTGTGACTCGCAGCTCTGTCGCGTCTTTTTCCACTCTGCTGCATCTTAATCTCGAATCATAACAAGCTATTGTTTCAACAGTAAAACTGAGTAACCTTGTTGACTTATTTGTCTTTTCTAGTATGAGTTTGTCGTGCAGAAGTTGCGCGGCTATCAACTGCTGTAGTTTTTTTTGTGTGGTCTTGTGATTTTGGGTCAAAGAGCACTCTGTGTACTGTGCTCGTACTGTACCATGGGATCCTCGTAGTGATAGGACCAAAATAACAGCCGTACGAGCCTCATTAAAGCTCGTTGTTACATAAGTCCGTGCAGTTGTTCTCAGCCCTGTTTCTCTCTCTTTCCTGATAATGGTTCGACTGACCAGTGTGTCCCCGCAGGGGTGTGGCTCCGCGTTGTCTCCAGTTACATTCAGGATGGCCCAATAAAACTAAATGGCCCCTCTGTGTTGTCTCAGTGAAATATGGCACCATACGACGTTTGTTTGTGTTCAATGCTAATTCCTTTTCTGCTGCAGGCACTTGGGAAAAAATATATTCAGCCACTCCAGTGGCAGCGTGTTTGTATATATGCAGGTTAATTGTATTTCTTGTGAAACATCAAATGTTGTTTATTGTCTTATATATTGTTTATTTATATGTTACTCTGGTTTTGAAAAAAATGTCTCTTTTTCATATTTTCTTCAGGAGTTTGTTATTTTGCAGTTTTAATTTGGAAGCTCTGTGAATCATCCAAGACTTTGAACACTGAAAACAAGCTTTTCAGAATAAAACGTGAACTGGTCGCACATAACAGGAGCTGTGTACATTTCGAAGCAGAATCCCTCAATACCGCTTCACATTGTTGTTGGACAGTATTCGTGTTTTGCTCATCTGATCACATGAAAACAACTTATCAGATGAAAAAATATCATGCGCCAGTGAAGCGCTGAATCAGACCAGTGCAATAATGAAACTGGGCGAATGAATCCGAGTCAGATGCAGCCGCTCACATGTGAGTCTGAGCTCAGCAGGAGAAGGAAAGAGTGTGTAACATCAATCTGACAAAAGGGTCGCTTAGGTTTGACCCATATGCGCTATTGATCTGAGGAGGCTCGGGCTCCTCTGCACAGCGCTGCTCCTCCAGCAAAGCACAGCAGTGGGCCGCTCTCTCTGTCTGTTATCTGTTTTATTGTCCCCATTCACTGGCAGCTGCACTCATGTCAGCACATACCACATACTACTGATGTCCACCAGGCCTCAGTCAGGACTTTGTAATTAACTTACCGTGTGCTGCTCACTGTGAGAAATGTTCAGTTCAGATCATGTGCTCTCTTTTATTCGAGGCACCGTTCCCCTTTTTTTTTTATTAACAGCAGCACATAAACTGTAAGCTGAAGTCATTCCTTTCAAATTGGACATGAAACAAAAGAGCCAGTATGTAGTAGATTTTCAATGTTGACTGACGTTCCTCCCTTGTTTTTCTTAGGTTAGGATTCATGAATTAAGTGTTGCGTTGTTGAGAAGGCCACATGTTATTTTGACGAAAATCGTGACGTCTCAAATATAAAGAGTTATGTTATCAGTGATTGCTCGAATTGTTTTCACTCTGTGGTTTAAACATCTGCTCCTCTGAAATGAAAACATATGATCATTGGATGCAGACTAAATGCTGCATGTAAGCAGAACCGAAAACAAACAGCTTCGACTTTACAGTTTTGAAATATGTTGTTGGAATGTTACTGACAGTATGTTAACACTGTGACCTTTGTTTATGTCACTTTTGTAAAATCAGAAAGCACAGGTTGACGTGTCATTTGAGTTCTATCACTAAATGAGTGTGTGAGTTGAAACATCTCAGCCTTTGTTCTTTCATAAGTAAAGACACTAATCCTCACAGTTCCTCATGTAGCCTAATCTTTATGTTGTGACTGGACACATTCTTGGCTGTCGATGGAGCGTTTTTCAGCTTCACTGACTTCTTAATTTCCGTTTCATTGGGCAGTGATGTGTTGATCTGTCAGCAAACACCCGTGTGAGTTAGAAAAACCCTCTCGTTGACTCTGCGGCAGCTGCAAACGGATGCAGAGCTTCTCACCATCATTGCGTTCCCCATCGCGATGACCTCCAAAGTAGTGCTCCTTGCTCCTTTGCCTCGCAGCACGTCGACACAGCCTCTGAGAGGGTGGGGGAAAAAGACTCCCAAAGGAGGCCTGCAGTGATGATTGGTTCATTATTGTTGTTTGCTGAGAAACCACTAGTCGTTTACTGGCCGCTGTCCAAGCGATTATACGGAGGTTGTAATGTTTGTTGTTGTTGTTGTTGTGGTTGTTTTGGCTCTGCTGGGTCTTGCATGCCTCCCTCCTTCTTTCCTGCCCAGATAGTTGTGAGGTTTGCAGGGGCCCACTTAGGGGACCCTTGGGTGATGGAGCGGGGAGGGAGACAGAAGAGGGTGGCTGAAGACAAACAGGGAAGAAGGGAAAACAAAGAGAGCGGAGAGCTGACGGGATGAAACATCTCCTTCCTCCTTTGGCAACCTGTGACCTCAAATCAATAAAGGCAGGGCAGCGAGCACCGTGCGCCCTCCCACGTCCCGCCATTTGTTTGAATAATGCAGCAATTTGAGTGGATAGTGAGATAATCAACCCGCCGGTCCGGACTGAGAGGACCCTCGTCAAATGGCAGAGAGAAAACAAGATGGGCAAGAATGTGTCTTGTTGTTTGTGTACATGTGATCACGTTGGCCGTGGACCGTGACGTCGGGTGCGTGTATGTCGCCACTGAGCATAGTGAGCCTGCTGTCATGTGTCCTCATCAGGCAGAGCTGCATGGCTCCATCGAGGCAGCTCGGCTCTGTGTCTTCAGAGAACATCGTCTCTGTTTTCTCTCTCTTCGTACTCCTCCCCATGTTTTTCTCACCCCCACCATTCCCTGGGCTGAATCATGTGACTCTCTGGACACAGAGGGTGACCTCCTCCTCGCTGCTCCTCATACAGAGTGGAACTGGAGTGAGACGCTCTTTGAATTACAAATACACCGGCTGAACCTCCCCCTGGAGTCTCTGTTATTCATGTCAGAAATGAAGCGTACTACTCTGTGTGAGTGATCACTGTTAACTTTTGTGGAGGATGAGATAAATGCTGCTCATAATAAAGTGCTCATTCCATTCTATGTGCTTATTGAGCACATCTTAACTCGAGCAACGTGAATGTTGTAAACTCGATATTTTGGAATTCATTCTTGCTTCCTCCCTGTGTTGTTTGCGTGGAGCTGAGAGTTTGCCTTTATTTAGTTGCCTCAAACCTCACAATTTTCATGCTTTTTTGGTGTTGTGGAACAAAATTAACTGTCGGTATCCACTGGCTAAACACAACATCCAGCTGTGAGAATCTTCCGTTTCGTTATCCGATGATTTTTCATTGAGCCCTTACAGCTCTGTGAAGTTTCTCTGAGTGAGTTCGTCCATGACCAGAAGCAGATCCAATGAGCCTCTCTCCCAGGTTGCTGCCAGTAAAATTTTGTGTCCACGCTTGATGTGTCTCAAATTCATTGCAAAGTAAATGGGATCGCAGGAACTGCTGCTTTCACTCTCTAACAGAAACCTTTTTGTTTGATGTCGTGATGCGTCATAAGAATCAGTCGACAATGTCCACGAGTCGTTCATCCAAACACATAGACAGCTTGGTGGGATTTCATGATATGACTTCATCATGTTTATGTGCTTTCGACATGTGGCCGTGCAGTGTGAACACACAGACGTGTACACACTGAGCTCTGCAGTGCTGCAGCCCGGCCGATGCTACTGTGAAGCTGCAGCGCAGCTTGTCCCTCAGAGGGTTGATGAAAAAACAAACATACCTCCACAGGACAGTGAAAAATACTCAGCACAGGACATTAGGAACAACCTAAAATAATACCTGCCTGCTGTTCCGCAGCCTCGTCGGCTGTGAGTGAGGGTGTGTGTGTGTGTGTGAGTCTAAGGTGCGTGGCATCCTGTGCTTTACTGTGTATACATAAAGTACGTAGAGAAACTGTGTGTTGTGTGCTTAGCTCCTGCTCGGCCCGCTGCACTGAATGATTCCGGGAAAATGAAGTATTTTTCCATAATGTCCTGGGATAAACTGTGTTTGTTTTCAAGGTGGTGGAGGACGACGTCATTTGTGACTTGCTGGACTTTTGCTTGGATTGTAGAAGCTCACAAGTTCAATGTTTACTTTGCAACCACAAGAGCCAATAAAGATGTTAGCACATCTTTAAAACAATTAGGCCATATTACACAGTTGAGCTAATCTGAATGTGCATCAAACCTACACCAAAACAAAACTACCCATGTTATGATAATGTAAAGACACTTTAATTTTACTGGCCGATATGTTCCAGCTTGTTTCATGTGACAGAGGCTGTAAGAACCCTGTTTACTTGGTTTTTTCTGCTGTGTTCAAGGCTGAGAGCAGCTGAGTGGATGAAGCCGATCCTCTGCTGGCCGAGCTAATCTCACTCCTCCTGCATCTCTTTGATTGTGTCCGTCCAAATCCAGATCACTGTGCTTATCTAACATCTCAGTGTGGGATTGTGGAGGTCATGAAAGCCCAGCAGATCGGTCCTCAGCCTCCTGCATTGCTGCTCTTCTATTGATTCTCCATTATGTCTCCAATCTGCTGCAGTAATCCAATAGTATCTGGGGACTTGAAGCAAAGCAGAGCGCAGAGGGGAAACTATCTGAGTTGTCCAGTTTGACTCGCCGCCTCTTAGTCCCGATGACGAGTCGGGATGTTTTGAAAGTGGTTGTGAGAACGCTCTGGACAAGATAAACCACCGTCTCTCTGAATCGATAGAAATCCTGTGTTTAAGTTCAAGCAGTGTTGGTGCTGGTTGATCAGTCTGACACGACTTCTTAGCTCAATCAGATCACCTGGGAAACATCACTGCAACTACTCAGTTCGAATCCATTCGATCTGCTTAATTATAACACCAGACGCTCCACGTCTCGGCGCAGGGGCACATTCTGTATATTATGCACCGCTGGACGTGTTTGGCTGCAGGCTGATTATTTGACTTACACAGAGGCTGAGTGGCAGCGTTGTCAATAAGTGTGAAACCTCGGAGTAGATTATGGCACGAGAAGCTGTGTTTGATCTGCACTCAAGTGTGTTTGTTTGAAGGGTGGTTGAGTTTCTGACAAAGCCGTGCTGACGGCTGGGAACGGAGGCGTTCAGGAACAAAGAAGCAGCTGCTGAGGAGAGCTCAGGAAGCAAAGTTAGTGAATATAAAGCACCTTTTTGGAGAAAGACACTTTACATGTCGGACAGACAAAGTGGATTAAAAGTTGCCTGTTGATCCAGTTTGAAGTTTGACAAAGGCCCTGACACACAGATCCTGGCGTGTGTTTACCAAAGGATTTTGCAGTGGTAAATGTTTTTGTAGTGTTGCAAGACAGTTTATTTATAAGAGCAGTTTGTGTGGTTGTTTGGAGTGAGTGTGGAGTTCTTCGTCCCTCCTCCGTGCAGGCACCGGTTGTACCAAAACACATGAAGTCTGTGACCTTGCTTGACTTTCCCACAGGCACAGAAATGAGGTTTTAGCTCAACTCCTCTATGTGAGTTGAGTCTGAGTTGTTTTCATTCAGATTTACACTCACGGGTGGTTTGCCTGGAGGGCTTCAGGTGGTCTACACGTCCTCCCTGCTGCCAAATGATTCTTATTGCCAGAGGGGAAGATTCATCCCCTAATCATAGTGCTTGAAGCGACTTCACCAGCAGACCAGATGAAACACATCAACTCTATGTGTTGTAAATGTGAATTAAAACAAAGCTGTTCTCATACATTCAAATGACTCATCAGGTTGAGGTAAATGCTGGACAATGTGTCGTTAAGGTTTTATTCAGAAGCAGTAAATGTATAGTTTCATATGTGCTGGTTGAACGAGGTAAACTATTTTTTCAGCAGTGAAAAGTTATTTTTCGTCTGAGCATTCAATGGACTTACAACTTAGATTATTGCCCAGCATTTTGCTTTGCACATGTTTCATTTATCAAATAAATTCTCCTTTGATTTTTACCTCCTAAACCTTTGTTTTCATAAATGATAGCGTTCTAGTCTGTTTCTATCTGCCTCCCAGTTAAAAGTAGCCCTCCTCCCTCCTGCTTCCATCCCAGACCTTCTTCTTAGTGTAGCGTTTCCTTTTCATTGATCGGTCAGATCTCTTCACCCATTTGGCTCTCAACCAAACCACAAAACATCCACCATCTACCAGAAGCATTGACCTGACAAAAGTGCATTTCTGTGTTTGGAGGACACCGTCTCATGGTTGTGACCTACACTGTATCTTACAGGTCCTGTAACAGCACACGAGTCCCCGCTTGTTTTTCCTTCTCATATTCCTGTGTGCCAAACGTATTTGCACAGAGAGTTTATGACGGCGATAGAACACAGCTGATAGGCATCATCCGCCCATCCATTTTTGTCCACCCGTCCATCCATCCACCCATCCAGCCTGTCTGTGTGTCTGTCTGGTTCTCTTTTGTTAAGAGATGAACAAGAGACCTGCTGTTGTAGGCTGCAGCTGCAGGCCTCTCGTGGATTGTTCTGGAAACCGTCTGTTAGAGTAGCAGCCGGATTGTGGTGGTCAGGTGAGTGAGAGAGAGAGAGAGAGAGAGGCTGACACAATCCATTTTGACACTGACACTGTGGCCAGGCCCGAGCTGAGAGCCAGACGGGCTTATTAACATTCCTCAGGTTCAGAGCTCACAGCCAGGCCCACAGTGTGACAGCTCAGGTGGATCAACACCTCATTACACAGATTTGCTCCTCCTGACAAATGGCCAGATCAATATTAGGACTCTACAGGGCCGTCTCAATTCAAGTTGAGCCTACGATGTAAGCATTGTCTCCCCGGTCACAATGACTTAATGAGTTTGTTTGTTCCTTCATAACCAAGACAGGATATTATCATGAAGGTGTTAGAAAAGATATAAATGCTGCATCGACCCAAACAAAGACACACAGATCCAGCAGGATGGTGAAGAGCTGAAACCTATCTGGTGTTGTCTGTGTGTTTATAGCAACAGAGGAGCCTGTGCACAGATAAGAGTCCAGTCTGGAGATAAGAGCGCAGTGTCTGCTACATTCTTTCAATATCTGATTCGCTGCATGTGAACATGTCCTCATCGAAAAGCACATGTCTCAGCTGGAAGACTATTTTTAACAAAGCTTGACCACATTCACACATATTGGACATAGCTAGCGTAGTTTCCTCTTATCTGGTTGTAAGACTTTCAAAACCAAAGTGCAAATAGTTGCTTGGCAAGTGTGACGAGCTAAGAAATGCCACCGAAATCCCTCAGCCAGAGGAGAATAAAGAACGTGCTTTTAGGTAAACGTGCTGAAGCCAAAACAAAGTAGTTTTTTTATTATTCACTTTTTATTGTAAGAATTTCTATGAAATACTTGATATTAAAATCGTTAAATCGAGCATCTTAAGAATGCAACTGTTGCGCTCAGCGCTAAAACTGTGTCCAAGGGTTGAAACGTGGGCTGGGGGGGGGTTTGGCTAGCTGACCCAAAACTTGCGACATCGTTTGTAGACAAAGCAAATACGGCGTAACAATGGAGGTCACCCATGTTCAACCTGCTGTTCAGTCTCATGTGGTGGTGGCTCGGCCCTTTTTACCTCGTTGACAGTAATGGCAGAAATTGTGTGGTTGCACTGGTTCGCCACCGTGACTCTGGTGTGCACTGCGTTCGAGGTGAAGATGTGACACATTTTCACCTCACGTGTGGCACCTAAAATGAGCTTCACTCCAGATTGAAGTGTTCACTTTGTTAGTGACTATTTACTTGACTGACAGCTGCCTATTTTCAGTCCAATACACTTTGAGCCAGTGGGAGGAACATGGCTGCATGTGACAGAGCAGGTGACTGGAGGACATGGCACCTCGAGTGCTGACCAAGCAGAAGTGCATTGCGTAATATTTGGGGGGGGGGGGGGGGGGGGGCGCAGACACCTG
>JAUESF010000012.1:8749466-8760114 GCA_032274765.1 Malacoctenus tetranemus | reverse complement strand
GTGGAGATGTTGGAGATGCTGATGAATCCATATGAAATGGCAACAATGAAGCCCAATAAGGTGTGTGTGTGTGTGTGTGTGTGTGTGTGTGTGTGTGTGTGTGTGTGTGAGTGTGTGTGAGAGAGAGAGAGAGAGAGAGAGAGTTGCCTGTATGGTTTTTGCTCACATGTGTTCACGAGTACATTTCCTGTGTTGCACCTGCACGAGGGCTCAAAGTCAAACACTCTTTGATGCAAGTTGTTTTTCCTGCCTCCCTTCTGCCAGAGAGGCGACACGCCCCTGCACTTAGCTGCCAGGAACGGCCACTTGGACGCCGTCCAGCTGCTGCTGCGGAGCTTTGATATTCGGGATGAAGTCAACATGGTAGACAATCAGTGTAAACATTCTCTCTATCAGGGGTTTGGTCTGTGGCAGTGTGTGTTCAAAGGATGATCCACTGCTGGGTACTGGCTCCACGCTGGATCAATTAAGATGTGTCAGACATGTTCTGGTCACGGCAGCACGAGCTGGGCTCAGGTTGAAACCTTCACTTCAGACAGTTTAATTGTACATGATGAAAGCAGTGGTTGTTTTTGGGCAAACACTCCATCTGGTTGGATTAGCTTAACAGAATGAAGATGGACCCCATCTCTTTCAGCTGAAGCCTAACCCAGTTAGCATTTGGGCAGAGGGCACGCTAGGCTAGGCTTAGCTATGCGAGGCTAGGCTACCCAGCTATGCTAGCAGCAGATTAGCAGCTGGCTGCTGCAGACAGCATGTTAGTGGTTTATCTCTGTCTTTCACCTGCTCCTTCTCCTTGATGGAAGCTAATGTGTCAATTTCTTTCAAGAACCAATGGGAACAAAGCAACATCCTCGTTGACATCGCATGAGAATCCGTTTTTTTAAGACGTCCTGTTTGTGATACAACTGAAAGCAACTTGTGGGTTCTTCTGAAATTGTCATGATCATTGAGTTAGTTCCCACTCGTCCTAAGTTGCGCAACACAACTTGTTATGAAATGATCTTTAAGGTTAACTGCAATGCTTCCACTACAAAGAGCAGCTTTGCTGTCTGTGCTGCAGGGTCGCGAGACAGCTCTGTTCCAGGCCGCAGATCACGGCCACGAGGAATGTGTCAGGGCCCTGTTGGAGGCTGGCTGTGACCCCGACATCCTCACAGCGGTACAATACTCACTCTGTGTTCGTCTTTGCTCTCATCGCGCCCTGCGGTTTCTGATACAGCACCAGAACTTGTGTTGCCAAGTTCATTTGTAAATCAGCATGAAAATGCTTCCTAAATCCTGCAGCTGAGTGGCTTTGTCTTTGCAGGAGGGATGCAGCGCTCTTCATCCCGTTTCTCAGCGAGGTCAAGCGTCTCTCGTCCAGCTCCTCGTCAAATTCAAAGCTAACACAGACGTTCGAAATCAGGTGACTACTCAAAGGCTGGGTTGCAGCAGCGTGACTTCAGTGAAGTTTCACCTTGTGACTCGGACCCCCTGCCAAGCACTGCTGAGTGTTCAGTCTTTCTTTTCTGATCTCACTGGTTGTTTTTTGGACACGTGTCATGCAACAGCGTGTTTTTTTTTCTACAGCAACTGGAGGCACCGCTCCACCTGGCAGTGAGGAACAGTCACATCCCTGTCATCCACTCTCTCCTGCAGGCAGGCTGCAACCCCAATATCACAGATAAGGTGTGATCACGATTGTAACGCGGTGAAATGAGGCGTCGGCCCTCGCATCTAAATAAGCTTTACACTGGGAAACGTCCGTACAGCGTTGTGTTGTGCTATGAACTGCTAGAGGTTGCAGACAGCCATGCATCTCGCTGCTGAGGTTGCCAGAATCGATGTCGTGGAAATGCTCCTTAAAGCCCGGCTGGATCTAACGCTCCAGGACAGAGTGAGTTTCATTGAAGTATTATTAATGTACTTTTTTAGAGTCTCTACTCAAAAGCCAGACCATCCAAAGGGCAAAAGACGACGTACTGCGCAGCCTATTCTGTCCAAAGTAGAAGCACAACACATGGGAATCGTAAGAAAAGCATGTTGTCAATCTGTTGATGTTTCATGTGTTGTGCCGTGTCTGAAGCAGCAGGGTAAGACAGCTCTGGCTGTTGCAGCTCGAGCAAATGAGGTGATTATTGTGGACATGATCATCAAAGCAGAGAGATACTACGCATGGAGAGAGGTGAGGCAAGCTAACAACCCTCCTGCCGTCTGGCCATTTTGACACGTGACACCAACAATTTTACGAGGAGTGGAAATGAATGATTACGTTCGTCGGGAATGATTAATTTCCCACAGTCACATTCGATTAGCAGAGTCCCTGCTAATGCTATTAGACCGCCGCTGTACAGAAAATCAAACATTACTCAGAAACATCTGACAGCCCCTTTACAATCAATTGAATTAAAGATAAGCCCGGGTCCCTTCCGTCATTGATCTTCAAAATGTGTAAGTCTGGCATTCATATTGCCAATCACGTGTGTTAGTGTCTCGCCCGCTGTGTTCTCCGGAGCTCGTGGCCTTTATCAGTCTGCCGACATGATCAAATTGCCCTTTTTAGGCCAACCCCGAGCGTAATGAGACTGTTCCCAGCGAGTATCCGCTCACGTTCAAACTGGACCACCGCTATGAGACCAGGAGGCTCTGTTCGATGGCGTGGCGCCTGGCGTACGAGATCCTGAAACCCGGAGACTGGAAGAGACTGGCGGCGCACTGGGGCTTCACCAAGGAGCAGATATCTGCCATGGAGGAGCAGTGGACAGGTGCCCCGACTCATACACGCCGACAGGGCCGAGTCAGAGCGGCGCGAGTGACTCTGTGCCGGCATCAAACGGATGCACGGTGACGGTTTCACTCCCGAACCCGACATTTTTTAATTGAAAAGCTCGCAGGTTGTTTTTCTTTTCAGCTGATTCACTCGCCTGACAGCGCCGTGCTGTGTTTGGCCACAGGTCAGCACAGCTATCAGGAGCAGGGGAACAGGATGCTGCTGATCTGGCTCCACGGGGAGGAGTTGGCTCAGCGGAGCCCCGCGAAAGAACTGTACCAGGGCCTCATGCTCACAGGGAACCGGAGAGCTGCAGGTACATTCACGGTGACGCCTGTTAAAATGAACGCGCAGCCTGTTGGAATCACGCTACCTGGACTGAGGTGTGCTTACAAACATTTTGTCTTTTAGACAAGCTGCGGATGGAGGAGGAGAGCTCCAGCAGCAGACGCTGCTGGATTTCATGAGGACACCGACTGACGATCTGAATGGAAAAAAAGCTGCTGGGAAATAATTTATTCAAAAACAACATTTTTGCATCAGCTCACAAAAAACGAGTGACTCAACAAACTGTGACGTTAGCTGGCGATCACATCACTGATCAATACACAAACACATGTGCGTTGAAGCGAAGCAGTCGTCTGGGCATAATTTAAAAGGAGTCCTACATAAAAAAAAACAAACAAACTCTATTTTGCAATTCTAAACAGTCTGGTAGGTAATAATTAAAAACATTTACATATTCAGTCTCAGTCTCAACTTTGTATTATTTTGTATTTCCTGAGTAAAATCCTGTTGCTCTGGAAAAAAGGAAGCTAGTAAGAGCAAAGGGACAAATTCATTGGACAGCTAAATCGAACCAACCTGAAACTAACGTCAGCAAAGGTGCTCTAAGAAAGGCTGCATAGAAAACGACTTGACAAGTCATGTTAACGACTCAGTGTGTGGATCACTCAACGACCTTGATGGAGTGAACGTGGCACGTGCGGGTGTGTGCTCTCGGGGAGCCCCGGCCCCCCGTGGACGCCTGTTGGGGATGGCGGGGGAACTTGGCGGCGGTGGCCTGTCCGACGGTGAGCTGGAAGGACAAAAGTGGGAGCTCGTTCCTCAGCTCGCAACATGCAAGTGAGTCAGACGTGGAACGAGCTTCAAACTGACAAGCGCGGGTGCGCATTGCTCATACCTGTGTGACGGGATGATGGCGTTCAACGACCACGGAGCTCATGGGAGGAGCCACTCCCATCACCTGGAGGTTGCTACGCGCGGCCTTGCCGACGTCGGCGCGCGCAGTGATGCGAGCCGTTACCGTCTTGGAGGGTTTCTGTTGACTCGCCGTCACAATGCGACCGCTGGCCTGGAACAAATAGATGCGTCACGTACATCTACTGCTGCAGAGGAGACATTTTTTCACGTGGAGGCATAATTTTTCCTAATGCAGCGAGAACATCAGATGGGCTGCAAATGCACAGAGAGGAAGAAGAGGGGGGGAGGGGAGGGGGGGGGGCATGCAGCGAAGGTTTGCCCCCACAGAGACTCGGGTGCTGGTGTGTGGATGTGCAAAAAAAAAGGTTTGTTCCATGTTTCGCTAACCTGTTTGTGGGAACTTGAAATGCCACCAGGTGGGAGCGAAGTGTGCACCACCGTTGTTGGAGGGAGTCCTTCATCCCGGGACACGTGAACACCAGATCCCATCTGAGTAGAGAGAAAGTAAGAACAACATTGCACCAATTTTATTGGTAATAAATCACATAAAAAAAAATAGGAAAGAAAAGGCAGAAACAACAAATTTGAATAGAAACTACAATAAAAAATACATTAAAATATAAGATCAGGTCATTTAGTTATGGTTAGCTCTGTAAAAGCTAACAGGCTGATTGAGTCGATGAGGGAAATCCATTGCTGCTCACCACTTCATCTGCTTCACTGTGGGAAGGGTCCGGGTGCTCAAAGTGGACCGGACTGAACCGGGCGGCGGCGGAGGTGGGATACGGCTGAAGACGCGTCAGTGATGTGGGGACGGGCTCGTCCTGAGAGGTCAAAAGGTCTGGAAAAAAGGGAGGGCAACCAATTCTTCAACAAACGTTGACAAATTGAGATTGCTGAGAATTGCTGCTCAGCCGTCGCTGACGTGGTGGAAAAATTAAAACGTGAGAATTTACACGCAGTCCTGGTGAGTTCAAGTGACAGAAAAAAAAACGGTAGCACAGCTAATGGCTATAGCATACACGATGCGTGTAAAAGAACCTGAACACTACAGCCAAGTCTTCTGTTTGACGTCAAACAAACACGAAACCCATTCACTAGTAGAACAGAAGAAAAAGGTTCAACCCGCTGATCTTGCGGAGGTTGTAACCCTGCAAAATAGCCCTCGGGCAGGCACAAAGCACATGCACTGATTCATCACTTCATAAATGAGAGAGTGAATAACGTCAAGAATGTGAGGAGCCAGTTCCCTCCTCTCATTCATAAATCCACGCGTGCATCAATAGCACATGGTTTCACTGTACTGGAGAAATGAGCTCTCTTTTTTTCCTTTCTCTGTTTCAGTCAGTGTTGGATCGATACAGCACAGGCGGACCACACAATCCAGTAATGGTCCCTTCGTATAGACCGGGGCTCTATTTAAGGGGCTTCTGACGAGCAGAACAGCCCACGTTTGTCTAAAAATATGCTTGGCCGGTAATTCTGTAACGCACCATGCTGATGATGAGCTGGGGGCTGCTCTGGCCGTCCCTCTGCGCTGTGGAACATGCTGAGGGCCTCCATGTTGAGAGCACACACCCCCCTCATGAAGGCTTTCTTCATGGATTCCTCGTAGCGCTCGCGCTCGATTCGCAGCCTCTGAATCTCTGCCTGCGCCTTCTCGATGGCCTCGCAGTGCTGCGGAGGATGAACCAAGTCCATCGTCAGTAAACATGGTGCTGAAAATAAGTCGCTTAGTGTGATCTTGAGGTTCTCGCAGAGATTCACGTGAATAACATCAGGGGACCAGTAACTTGGATGACACTTCTCCAAAAACCTCACCAACAAGTCCTCATCAGGGCTCCATAATAGCTGGAGTCTCTCCATTTACCTCTGCCAGCTTGGCCTCATAGTCTGTCGACAGGCGCGTGCAGACCTCCTCAGCCCTGGAGCGACAAGCTCGCTCGACCTGGTCCTTCCAGTGCCTCTGGACCAGGGAGCGCCACCTCAACCACACCTTCTTCTTCAGCTGCAAACGGTAGTGCTGCCGTGCCACCTGGGAACCGTGAGCCTGCCGGGAAGCAAAAAGGACCGTGAACGCATCCACAAGGCGGTAAATTCCACAGAGAACTCGGTCTACATCTTCTGTACCGGGTGCAAACAGACACAAAGTAAGAACGCACTTTCTCATTCGCTGCGAGACACTGAACAGATTGTTCATCAGGGCCTCTGACAAGTTTTAATGAAGGTAATTTTTAGAAGAGGAGATATTTGTGTATACATGTGGCATATGCAAGTTCAGTGTACTGTGACACAGTGACGCATTAGCCGCTAACTCATGCAGAGACTGCTCATTTGCATAAACCATTAAACTGCACTGGGAGTTATCCAGCAAAAGCTAGAACACATTCACATTGAATTCACAACATTCACATCTACTTTGAAGGGGAAAGGGGACAGCACAAGCAGCGCAGTGTCGTCTTCGTACCTCTTCTTTGACCTCAGTGTGCTGGAGTCTCCAGTGAGTGAAGGCCCGCATCTTCTCCAGCTTTTCCTTCTGCCTCTCTAAGACCTGGCACAGATTCCCGATCACCTGAGAAGACGTGAAGATCGTCGGTGGACGAAGCAAACAAAGTGATCCTCGTCTCTTTCATTTCAAGACTCGTTATTTGGCCGTTTAGAAGAGGACAAATGCATCAAAGCTTTGGAGGGGAGGAACGAGCTCCGAAGAGAACTGTCGAGGATAAACCTGCCGTTATACACAGCTCAATGTAACAGATTTCAGTTAATATATCTATTTAGATTTCTGCTGTCCTGAGCAGCAGATTGGTCGCCTGAGATTTCGTCTGGATCAACAATGAAGGGAGAACAAGTTTAAAGACCTTCTGACTTACATCTGTAATACACCTCTGAGCCACAAGGAGGAGCTTGTTAGTCCATTTACTCCAATTTCCTTCTCATCTTTTGTCCATTTACAGTCACGTTTCAGTCACAATGGAAAAATCAAAAATCAAATGAAAGTTGAATTTGTAAACGACAATAAGGGTGATCAGACTTTGCAATTTTTTCCCACATATTTGTTCTTTTTGAAGGACTTTTAGATGAAGCCTAATTCGAGGAGGCTCACACTGGTTCACCAGGTCTAGAAAAACAGTTTAGGAAACACTGAAAGAGTAAAGACATGTGGTCACCTCGTCCTTCCTTTGGTTGGAGGTCTCGTAGGTGTGCAGCAGCCCCTTCAGGCTCTCCAGCTCCGACTTCAGGCCAGCTGTCTGGGCCGCGCCTCTTTCTCTCTCCTTCATCATCTCCCGCTTATGCTGCTCCATGAAGGCCAACTTCCACTTCCGCAGTTCAGCCAGCACATTGGACTAATGAGGGAGCGGAGGGTGGGACAAGTCACTGGGAGTTCATCGCAGCACTTCCGCACCCACGAGCATCTGTACACCGAGTCTGAGTCACTTGAAAATTCTCTGAGCAGGTGTGCTTTACAGATTGTCACCCGCAGCAGGGTGAGGGAACCTCGATGTTCCCCCACTCGTCCCGTTTTGTGAAGTTTATTGAGGCAAGTTAGAAACTCTCGTATGGGCGATCCAAGCTTGTGCAGGTGGTATTTTGCATCACAAACACCTTTAGCATTGCAACTGATTCACAGACATGATGTCGTGTGAAAACTTAAGCTCTTTCAAACAGTCAAGAGTACAGTTCGAGTGTGACTTTTCTCCCTCAACGGGTACTGGCAGTGTTGACGTTTTATGGCTCACACTCTGCTCCCTGGATAACCAAAGCTTAGCAGCAGCGTGCTTGTTATCCCCCCCCGCCCCCCCCCCTCCCGAATGAGTCGTTACAAAATCGGAGGAAAAGGGCAGAATGGACACCCGCACGGAACCACCCACCTCCTTCACAATCGCTCCACTGAGGGACACGATTAAAAGGTCACTGGTCCCATGAACAGTCGAGCTGTCATCTATTTCCCCAAAAAACTCTCTGTGTAAAAACTTTCTCTCTTTTTTCTGAGCCTTGATCCATCATTTTCTTGTGTCTCGGACTTTCACGTTCCAGAGAACGGCAAAGCTGGAGATGAAAATGTGCTGCGAAGTCAACACAGTGACTTATCTCACCGACGCATCCAAGGGTTAGGGAAGGATGGATGATTATTCCTGTTTTCATTCATTATCTCAAGCTCCCATAGGCGTGTATTCTATTATTCTCGTGTCTGTTGTTATAAATACCATATAAAGCTACTAACATGCCATCCAGTAGCTCTCCTGAATGTGTTCGGTAAAAATCTGTTCGGTGTGTGCGATTGCAATTGAAGCCTTCTCTCCTTGCGGCGGATGCGGACGGACCTTCAGGTTGTAGCTCCACGTGTCCAGAATGTTCTCCATCTTGTTGACGTTCGCTTCGGAAACAAACAGCTCCGACGCGGCAGACTGGAGCGGCTCGGGGCTGCCCGGCCTCGACCTCGACCTCGACCTCTCCGGGGCCGCGCGCAGCAGCCCGTCCGAGGGGGCGTCCGAGAGCGCCGACGCCCTGCCGGACGGCGCGCCTGCCGGCTTGTCCACTGAAAGCGAAACCACAGACCCGAAAAGGCAGGAAGTCAGCGAGAAGCTCGCCGAGCTCAACCGCTGCACGGATGCACGACAGTGTTGCAATGTTATCGAGTGGTTTTTTTTTTGGTCTTTTACCATAAAAAGCTCTCGAGGGCTCAACGATCAGAGGAGAGGCTTGAGCCGACCTGATGCTTCTGGCTGAATTCCTCCCATCTTCAGCTGCGAGATCTGAGAGAAGACGACGACTTTCAGCGACGTGAATCAGCAGTAAACAAAAACAAAACAATTTGATAATGGACCAAAATCAAAAACATACTCAAGTCCGTTGTGTGAGGGAGCACGCTGAATAAAGCTAAAAAATAAAACGTAAAAGCAAGAATTTAAGAGATGGCTCAAGAACACAAAATGCGACGGTGAGAGTGCTGAATGAGATGAGCTTGGCTGCCCGTCCAAGAATGCATTTTATGTCAATACCTTAATTAAATTCTGCAGGGGGGTGGAGGCTGCACTCTAAAGAGCAGCACGGGCAGCGTGCCAGGAGATCATTACCAATCAGCCCGTCTGCTTCCTACATCCCTGTGCACTGCTCCATGACAGTTAAAGCGCTGAGCCCTCCGATGGGAGCTGCAGCTGGGAAGTACTGATGGACTGTTTAAGATGTGGGTATCATATGGGAAAGAGAAGGGGGGTGGGGTGGGGCGGTGGGGGAGGGGGGGTATAACAGCGTGACAGACGGATATCTAGTCTGTTCGACTGGTTTAGCAGCTAAAAATATCAAGCCAAATTTGTGTGATGCCAAATCCTTCATGACAGCCGATCATTCGATGGGAGCGGTGTCGGGAGGGGGCTCGAAGCTGGAGTCTCGGAGACAGGAGGGACCCCAGCACACACCTGCTCGCTGCGGCGACTTCGCGTCCCGTTTCCCCAGGTGGGCCCGGCCGCCCCCCGCGCCAAGGTGGGAGGCGCTCGGCTGCTTCGGCTGAGCAGCGGCGAGCGTGTCCAGCTTCGGAGCAACGACGGCATAACGGAGAAGCTCCTCGTACTCGTCCTGTTGGTTCATGCCGGACCAAAAAAAGAAAAAAGTGCAGCTTTAAATTTCATGTTCAACTGTGGTTTTCAGAAAGTACGATCACTGTAATGTTGTTAGTGATAGAATAAACTGGACAAGTCCATTTGAAATGTACAAGCCGACTGGAAGTTGGACCAGAGATCAGATAGTGTCATTTGTTTCCAAGCCTCAGTGATGGACTTGGCATCCAGGTTAGACTGAGTGTGTAAGTCACCTGGAGCTCAGAGGACACAGAGCTGCCCCGGTCAGAGTCTTGGGGGAGGACAGGACTGGTCGGTTCCTCCTCGTCTGAGGACATCTTGGGACAAACGTGCAAAAGTAGATACGGTGGATAAATGAAGAAATCATGCTGGCAAGTTGAAAATAGAGATAATACACGTGCACGTTTCAGCTCAAGTGACTATTCAACTGGCGTTTTGAATCGCAGGTACAGTTTCGCCTGCATTGTGTGTTGTTTGTCTGTCAGCGGGCAGTAAACCACGTAAGCCACAGCTAACGTAAATCTGTGGAAGACACACGCTGTCGTTCACCCGACGCCGACCGGAAAATACAACCCGTAGCACACAAACACACAGCGGCCGACAGCTCTCTCTCTCCTCTGCTCTCACACAGTCTTACTTGTTGCTCATGTATTTGCAGAGCACCGCGTTTGTCCGTTTACCAAGTTTCGTCGTCAGTTGGAAAGTGCTTGTATTGCCGTTTCAAACAGGCCGACTCTCCAACAACCGATTCTCTGATTGGCTACTCTTTCTAACAAGCCCCTGCAGGCTCTTTTTCGATTGGTCGAACGGTTTCTATGGAGACGATAAGCGGAACAACGCCGAGGAGAGAAGCTGCGCGGCGTGAGTTGCCCGGGAGTGGACAACAAAGATCAACAATGATGTTAACGCTGACATTAGGAACTGTAAATTACTTTATTGTGCGTTTTTAAGTTTTTCTTTTAAATTCCCCTCAGTCGATAAAGTACCAGCTGACACAGGGTAAAGTCTGGCTCCATTCCTGAAAGGCTGCCAGTTGATCACACACACACACACACACACACACACACACACACACACACACACACACACACACACACACACGCACGCACGCACG
>JAUESF010000012.1:8729751-8745130 GCA_032274765.1 Malacoctenus tetranemus | reverse complement strand
AGACGTCAGAAAAGTGCTTCAGAGTGTTGTTCAGCATGGGGGTGAGTAGAAAATGAAGGTGCATCATTGTTTGGGTGGACTATTCCTTTAAGATTCGACCAAATTAGAATGCATAAAATGCCTACAAAGTACATTTCACTGTCGAGTCTGCAAATTTCCCAACTGCAACTTGTTTTTATCCGCGAATGCAGCTATAAAGCAGAGATTTTCTGTTTAAGAATGAATGTGTTTGCCAACAAAATACTGACGATTTCAAATTGGGAGCATCCTCAGGCATGATCTATAACTTCAAAAGTACATCACCACATTCAAATACTACCTAAGTTATGAGTGAAAGTACTTGAAATAGAAACACGAGAAAGCACCAACTCTGCAAAATGTTATCTGATGTTAAGTGAGTTCTTGTACTCTGTCACTTCCACCTCTGTGTATATGCACCATTTTCTTGCAGTTAGATAAAAAAAAAACAAAACTGTCTTCCATCGGGGTGAACAACAGTCTGAGTGCAGACGAGCGGTGTGGGCTGACAATACAAAAAAATTGAGCCCGGGCTTCTATCTCCACAAAGCACAAACAATTACCATCAGTGTCCACATCCCTTTGTTATAATCTGGATGAAGATAAGCAGCAGACAGCTGTTCCAGTGTATACCTCCACCTCTATTTATTCATTAAAGCTGCGACTGCGGGTGCTCCACTCGGAGCAGATCTTTAAACAGGAAATAACTGAAACGCTGCTTGATGTAAATGTACCTTAGCTTCAGGAGACTTCTGTTCACTCGAAGCAACAACTGTTCTTCCTGTGTTTGACACATTGTGAACTGGAAACAGATTTGAACAACTGAGAAAAACCTCATGTATTTGCTCTGCAATGATCATTCACAACAATTCACGCGTATCTTTCCTGCCTGTGTGTCTTTTGATGACACAAAAAGATGAGGGGAAGCTCTGATGTGCAGAGGCGTGCATGAGTGCGTGTGTGTGTGTGTGTGTGTGTGCGTGTGCAAGGGTCATTCTACTGTCCCGTACATTAAGCTAAGTGCTCCTCAGCACTCCAGCAGTAGTAAATGGAGTCCTACGGCTTGAGGGGGGGGGGTTGTTTCTAAACTCTGAATCAAAAGCAGAGAGCGTCCTAAACCTCAGGTCACTGCTTCTGGCAATCATCACATTCAGTAGAAAGAGATAGATGCTTCTCTTTTTGTTTATCTGTTCTTGTTTGCTCTTGTGTTGTGTGTTTTTTCTTCTTTTTTGCACTGTGTTTGCAATCGTTTACATTCACAGTGAATGCACAGCCAGCGCGACTGTCTCGCCACAGGAATCTACTGTAAAAAATACCGACTGTAACTTGTTTTAAGATGAAATGTTTGGCTCAAACTGTTCAAAATCCAAAATGCGGGTTTATGCAGTGAGGCTGCGATGCATCACAGCGCTCACTGGGAGTCCTTTCCTGCAGAGGGCGAACCAGAGGGAGTCTCGCTGGTCGAGCTGGTATAGTTTGCAGGCTTTAATGATGTGAATACTTAAAAGGCTGAATGTCGCTCTGCTTGCATCAGTCTCTCGTTTCCCTCCCTCCCATTCTCCAGGAATCACTCACGGGGTTTCGAAGGCATTAGGATCTGACATAGCAAGGCGCACGGGCAGTCGCTTGTCTCACACTTCATCTAAAGAGCCTACTTATCTCTAAAGAGCCCGTGTTGCATTATGCAATTGTTATAACAGGATTGTATAATCTTTGCGAAGTGGTCGCCGATACTATTGCTCTCCCCTGACTTATCACGTGTGGGCTGTGAGGGGGAAAAAAGAGAAAACGATTGTTATGTTGTGTTCATGTTGTATCCAATCCGAGGCTGCACAAACTGCACAGGTTGCTTTATGTTGTCGAATGAGCCTCAGTGGAGTGAACATTAAGCAAATGAGGAAAGTAATGTAGAAAATGCAAAGTTAAATCACAAACATTAATCCCGTGCTTCACTCAACAAAACCCAGCGATGAAAAGAAACACATGATAGTTGCTGTAAAGAATGAAGCCATTGATGCACTTCTTTATGCTTTACATGTGGACTAACTGAGAAAAAAGATCTTTGGTCCGTTTAAAACGGACCAAACAGCGCAGTGGCGGAGAGAATGCGCCCCGAGGGCTCTCTCAGCTCCCCCCAAGTTCACCCTCAAAAAAAGCGACCAAAAATGGGCGTGTCCTTTCATGTTTCCGCTCGGAATTCCGCACTGGGAAGGTAAACGGAACACTCCCGTCAGCGGACCGCACGCGGACGCCGAGCCGCTCAGGTGCGCCTCATTCAGCACCGCGGACAGCGGCGGGGGCTTCGTTTCGACGGACGCGGGTGTTCTCGCGCAGTCCATCGCGCAAAAAACCCATCAAACAGACAGTTGGAGGCGCCTGAACACTCGAAGAAAGTCGACGATGTTCGCGACATGTCGACGTGTTCGTCTCCTTTGACGCTCACTCGCGCGGAAGTTCATAAAGCCGGCTGCAGCTCCGATTGACGTGCGTAAAAGTCCCGTCCGGTTTGCGCTCAGCACTCTTCCCACACTGTACCAAGTGGAACACAGTGACCTGCCCCGCGATGGACGCTCGGACTCCCCGACTCCCTGCGTTCAATCAGACCTTCCCTCATACATTTGCCATCCGCGCGTCGCAGTGTTTCACGTCAGTCGCCTAACGAGATTGTTCCATCAGACGGAATTACCCGCGTCACTCATTGAAATACAATTATTGATTACACAGCCCTCCCCCCTCCTCCTCTTCCTCCTCCTCCCCCCCACCCTCTCCCTGCTGCCACCATCCCCTCTCCGTCGCTCCCTCCTGTTTCCTGAAGTGCTGCAGCGAGAGGACTGCTGCGTCGTGGGGGCGAGAGAAGCACTGGTCGCGTGCTGCGAGTTATCTCTGCTCCTTTTCTGCAGTTTCCAAAACAAAAAAAGAAGAAGAAGAAAGAAAAGCCGATAAGATTGAGTTTTTTTTGTTTCCTGTGAGCAGAATCTGATGCAATGGGTTCCTCTCTGCCCTGTCCACTCTTCTCGCCATAAATGACGGTAAGAAATGACTTTTCTTTCCCGAAAACATGCTCCTACCGGTTGAAGAGAGGGCTTTCATTTGATTGATTCATTCATTCCAGCGATGATGTTTCTGAAAAGACACGTTTGTGAAACGACTGGATGATGCCGCAAACCCAGAGCGAAGCAGGGAGAGTGAAATAAGTCGTCCTTTGTTCATAAGTTTCGTGCGTCATTTGTTTGAAAAGTTTGAATCGTTTCCCCTGCGTGGCTTTCTGTCTGTCGGTGGGGCTCAGCTTTGATGTCTTAGGGAGAAACTGGTGCTGGTGGCTGCGAGCTGGATTCATTGCTGTGAGTGGATGTAAGTTCAGGATGAGATCCAAGATCCAAGAGATTTCAGGCCCACTTTGTATTTCTGTCACTTTGGCGTGAAAAAAAGTCAATGGGAGCATTGAACATCAGGCTGATCTAATGTGATAGGAAGCTCCGTGGAAACCACTGGTAAATCATCTGCACACTTTCAATGAGGTTTAGGCGTATTTAAGCCTGTGCTTTGACTTTTGCTCTCCCCAAGTTTGATGTAACAGATTTTATTATTTTAGATTTTTCTCTTTTATATATATATAAACTAGCCTACTTGTCCTTTGGCATGCGCAGAGTTTTGCATTGTTGGCTGTGGACTGCTCCCGCTGTAGTGCGATCCAGCCACCTGCCCCGGGGCAGTTAAAGCACTCTGCTGCTGCTGCTGCCGCCAAAAAAGAGGAGAGGAGAGGAGAGGAGAGGATGCGGGAACGGGCAACTGACTCATCCATGAATTGCACCTCAAGAGGCAGCGAGCGATTGACAGGCACACACACAGCCGGTGAACTGGAAATCTGTGGCAAAGTGCTTTGTTTGCACTCTGAAGGCTGCTGTAGTGTTTGTCCTGCTGGGCTCACGCTCAAGGGCCCCATCGATAAAAAAAAAAAAAAACAAGAAAAAAAAAAAACAAGTCAGATGAAGTAAAGTAATTGCAGGTTGCAGAATTCCTCCCTGTGGTCCACTTCCCTTTGATTTCAAGTTAGAGTTTTATTTTTTTCAGCCAGTGCAAACGGGAGCGTGTTCAGGATTCATCACATCAGCACTTAAACGCTTCACGTCACGCAGGAGACGACTTGTGACGTCGCTTTTCTATCAAAGTTCACGCCGCGACAACAGCAACGATTTTCAAGGAGCCGCTTTGCGTTCTGGAGTTTGACCCCTGAGAGAAAGGAAAGGACTCCCGAGTGCAATGCATCATGGAGCGGCGGCGACTCTGCAGAGCGCAGAAGCAGTCTGCGCATTTTAGTTGTCAGACAAATAGGAAAGGAGGGAACAACGGTGTGAGTCATATTTCTTGGTCCAAACTCAACGTGTCGTTCTTAACGACTGGTTTTGCTGCGTGTTTCCCTGCCTTGATTCATCTCCTTCTCTTTCTGTGAATCTCTCACGTCTCCCTGTGAGTTCAGGCCACAGTATTCACCATCTGGGACGTAAAGCAATTCGACAAAAGGAACCATTTGTCTTGAGACATCAGTCGTTGGGCTGTGCCACATCTTGTGTCACTCCCTTTTTTCCCCCCCCCTCTGTGTTGTTGCGTCATTGCTACGCAGAAGGTCTGCACCCAGACAGGAGGAGATGGAGGTCTGGTACATTTCACAGCACCCCCCCCCACCCCCACACCACTCTCTGTATCGTGTCAGCGGTGATTTCTGCCAGACCTTTTGTGTCCCAAGATGATCACGCAGACATCAAACCGACGGACCAAAGGGAAACAGACGTCACATTGTGGTTGGCGGAGCTGGTTAGGACGGGACTGCGAGTGCGTTTGATTACAATGCAGAAAAAAAAGTGTGATTTCTGACACTGAATCTTAATATTGAGATAAATCCTCACATTTGCAGCTTTCAAGGGATTTCTTGTAAACAGTTTGAGTATTAACTCACACCTTGTTGTGTCTCTGGACGCCGCGTTCGCGACAGTTCCCCATCACGCACGCCTATCGGGTCTCCATCGGAGACGTCGCGTCTTTTTTGGGTTGTCGCGTGGCGATGCGCTCACCCACCAACTATCTTCCCCTGCAGGACAGGACCGCCGCCCCCCCCCACCCTCTCTCTCCCTCCCCGGCCGAGTCGGTAATGGCATCAGCGTTTGATGAAATCTCCCAACGCGAGACGTCCCCGGCCTGGATGGATGGATGGGCTCCTGCCTTCCAGACGAGGTCGCGGGCTCTCTCCGTTTTGATGGGATTATGCGTGGCTCTGCCCACTTAGAGATTGGGCCTGATGCTAATAGAACAAACCACCCCGTCACGGCCCAGTGCTTACGCACGTCTTTGAAAGGGCAGGACGCAGGCAAGTCAAACCTGACTGAGAAAGAGGGCCATTTGTGATTCTCAATGTGCAAGTGTCTCACATTTATTATCTTTCGCCCATTCATTGAATAACTAAGAGTTGCAGCTTGAAAGGAGACGATGCTGCCGTTCTCATCGTTTGTTGCAATCGCTTGTGAAAAAGGTCGATGTTTGGACTAAATAACTGCACTTAACTTGAGGAGCTTTCTATTGATTTCACTTCAAGTTCTCATGAAAAGCATTCAGTGTTTGTCTCCACCACGAGCTGTGGGGCCAAGCAACAACAAAAAAAACCCCAATAACGTTTTGAACTTCTCATTTTTAAACCGGCTCAGCTGTTAATCTGTTAGAATAGAGTCAATTTGTCAAAGGAACGAGGTCAACTTTTTTTAAAACAGGATGCACAACCTAAAGTCCTTTTAGTCTGATTCCTTCATTTGTCTTTATGTTCAGGCAGGAGGGAAATCTGGGGCCAAGCGATACTTGACCTAGACGTTATTTTATTTTTTTCAGTATTATAAAGAGGCTGAAGGAAAACAGGGCCACCATCCATCATGGGAGACAGAGGGTATAGCCAGAGCGAGGCCTACTTTAAACCATTCCCACACGGTCCACAGCAGCAATGCACGCACTAACTCTCTGTAGGAAGCAGCAAAGGACGCCGCAAAGCTACGACGTCTCGCTCATGTCACGAAATGTTTTCGCGCGTCACTTTTCCCCATGTGATCAAATGTTCCGACTCCAACGCAAGATTTTATTGATGTGCAGTGTGACACACAAGAATCCAGCACGGTAGACACCAAACCCAAAATAAAAGGAAATCAGTGTGTTTGGTGGTGTTGTTGGAGGTGAGCGAGTCTGATTGTGATTGCTCGCTGCGTTCGGGCTGTCTGCGCTGTCGGGGGGTCCCGTCATCCGCGGTCAGGTGAGGTTGGTTCCACGTATGCCCGGGTGTCTCCCGAGCTCCATCGCCACTGACAGCGGGTCTCGACCTTTGGTGATTGTCTGACAGGAAGCCAGCCTCTGGTGCTCCCGACGGTTTTGCCGACGCAACGCACGTGATCGTTCAGAGTGAAAATGCACGCGATAGACAAGCCTTGACAATGTGAATATGATGAGTGGAACGACAGCGTTGGTGTGTGACAAGAGGTGTGAAGGTGAACTGCAGTGGCTTTTAGTGAGGAACAAAAAAAAAGGAAACAAAATCATATATTTTTACTTGTAATCAAATCGCTGCCTTTGACATTTTCTGGGGGGTGTGTCTTCATGCTCACCCATACCATCCTTAACCAAGGCACCTCCAGTGTCAGCGCACGCGTTGGGATGATCAGTGTACGTGTTAAAGGGTGATTTCAGAACCACAGAAGTCATCAAATGAGCCAAAAGGGATTAGCGGAAGTCACCTTGAATCAGCATTGTCATTTTGCCCAGTAAAATTGCATTATGGGAGCTGGAGCTGGGCCTGTGATTTGTGTCCTCCTGACAAGGCTTCAGTGTTCATTAGAGGCTGTAGTGAGCAGCTCTTAGACACACGGGAACCACACACAGTGGACACAACTCTTACTACACCCACAGGCACGCTCGCGCACGCACACACGCACTCACGCGCGCGCACACACACACACACACACACACACACACACACACACACACACACACACACACACACACACACGGACAGCACTGACCACATTCCAACTCTGCTCATGTGAGTTTCTAGTGTATCTTCCTTAGATACAGTCCGCATCCCAAGGAGTGTTTTTTTGGAAAGCATGTGGTCAGGAATGACCTTCTGTTGTGAATCTGTGCTCTGTGAGTCATTAATTAGGATAAACAGGCCACAGAGAGCCTGTGGAGCCCTCACATGAAATCATGTCGCCCTTTTGAGAGGGGGTCTCCGTCTCCTCACCGAACCGCCGGTCTGCCAAGACTTGACAGGGTTTCCTTGTTCATGCTGTGAACAGCCACTCTCGCATATGTGCATGACGTGTTTTCGCTGTGTGAGAGAGTCTTTCTGGGTACGATTGTGGGGATCCTTTGCAAAGAGTGTGGGATCTCTGTGTTGGAGCCACTGTACAATATAAAGCGAGTGGCTTTGGAGTGTAGCTGTTGTTTGTGTGAGCGTCTTGCCTGTGTCCTGTGTGTCTGTTTGCACTCTTGACCAACTCTCCCATTTTTCACTTGTACTAAATAGCCCAGTGCAGTTCCAGTTGGGTCGTCGCTGTCACTGTAATGAAGAACATTCTCATTGGGGGCAAACTGGTCTTCGGACAGCGCCTTGTTTCTTACCTCTGATCTGATCACGAATCAGCAGATTTTGCATTTCAATAATCGCGTCTTCAAAACTGATGAAAAATAGAAGCAGGAGAGCGGCTCTGGAAATGGGATGTTCGTTTTGAATCAAAACTGAGCTGTATAAGAAAAAAATAGCCCTTTCCTCTCACATCAGTCCGAATGATTAAAAACCCCTGTGAGAATGTCGAGTGAATGATTAACGAGGGTGTGTGCTGTCAGTGGGGTGTCAACTGTTAGTCAAGGTTAGTTATGGTCGTCGTGGGCTAGACATGAGTTACGGGCATTATCAGATGAACATCTCGCTGCCTCTGACTTTCTGTCTCCTCCTCTCTTCCATCTCTCCCTTGTCCTTGCTTTCACTCCCCTTCTTTTTTTTTTTTTTTAAATCTTTCTGTTGCTTCCCCTTCCCCCATGTCTTTCAGGCTGGCTGATGATTGCCACGGTCGTTGTGGGTTATCTCCTGTGGTGACTGCAGACTCGAGAGTTTTCTTCCCCTCTCTGCATCTTGAGAAACCACTGTACTCGCTCTTCTCCCAGCAGTTTACACTCGACCCTCTCCTGCCTCTTTCTTCTACCTCCAACTATTCTCTGAACCCCCCGCGAAGATCCACCGGCGGAGCCAAAAATGGAGGACACTTGCAATCACAGGACTTCCCTGGCTAAGGGGGCCAAGGACATGGTCAAGGAGGCCAAGCGGCACACGGCAAAGAAAGTCAACAAGGTCGTGGACCGGGCTACGGACGAGTACTCAAGTCACCGCAACTACAGCCGGTTCCACGACGAGGAGGACGAAGATGAGGATTTCTACCGGAATCCGCCGAGGCAGGACGGACAGGGCTACCATGACAACGAGGAGGGCTCCAGCGATGCCACGGAGGGCCACGATGACGAGGACGAGATCTACGAAGGCGAGTACCAGGGGATCCCCGCGGCCGGAGACAAGAAGCATAAGGAGGGCCAGGTGGCTCTGGGACAGCCGACGTCGGACGCCGCGCGCGACCGTCAAGAGCTGGAGCAGGAGAGGCAGGCGGACGAGGAGGAGCTGGCCCAGCAGTACGAGCTCATCATCCAGGAGTGTGGCCACGGGCGCTTCCAGTGGCAGCTGTTCTTTGTTCTCGGCCTGGCGCTGATGTCGGACGGAGTGGAGGTGTTCGTCGTGGGCTTCGTGCTGCCCAGTGCAGAGACGGACATGTGTGTGCCCAACTCCAGCTCGGGATGGCTCGGTAAGAACTCTGACACAATATGTGCTCATAGCATTCACAGTTATTCATGATGTGTAGTGTTCTCAGGTGTGTGACACGTTCACTGCACTGCATTAGTGTGTGTGGTGTTCCGGTAAACCTCACACACCTCGATCGACGTCGTGTCTTTTCTCTGACAAAAAATTGCAAGGCTGAAATAAAAGGAGGTGGTTGCGTATATTTGCATTCTACCTGTCAGGCTCCATCCTATGGCGACGTCTCACACAGACGAGGTGTTTCGGTCCACTGGTCTCCGTGTCAGGATTAGGAGGGGGGAGCTGGTATTCCCTGTGTGCTCTGTGAGGTTGAGGTGGAGTCTCAGCAGGCCCAGTAGCTGCAGGTGTATAATCCATCACCACAGAGCTGTGTACTGGGGCTGACTCACTGTGTCAGTACCAGAGTGGGAAGGACATTAAATGAGGCACACAGCCTTTAGATATGAACTGCCACCGTGGGACATGACAATACGTCCACTTCACGACATCTGATGCATACGTCACGGCCTCTTTGGAAGCAGCAGAAGTGATTGAAAGGAATCAATTAGTAACATAGGAGACGTGCACCTTTCTCAATTACAAATATTCCTTTTTTTTCTTTTACTATTTCTCTTTTTTGCCCCAGTGTTTAAAACAGCAGGTACATTTATTGGCTTTCCCCGATGAAGCCACACAAGATGCTGTCCGTGCTGCACCTTCATTTCTCTGTCTCTTTTCAAGTATCCATGTAAACTCTTTTCTCCCTCTCAAGCCAAGCAAAGTCCTGCGGGCGTTCATGCTCTACGCTCTGCTTCTCCTTGTTCGTGACTCCATCCCTCACCCCCCCACCCCCGCCGTCCCTCCCCCTCATCCCCCCCCACCCCTCCCTCTCACCCTCCATTCTATGTGCCTCTCTCCTTTCTTCTTCCGTCCTCCCCCATTCTTCTCTTCTTTCTATAACTGATTGCCCCTAGGCTCCTCCCTGTTGAGGTGAACATGATTGGTGTGTGTGTGTGTGTGTGTGTGTGTGTGTGTGTGTGTGTGTGTGCGTGTGCGTGTGCGTGTGCATGTCAGAGCGTCGCCTACATGATTACCGTGACCTTGTTGGTATCCATTTGGAGTTTTCCAGACTAATTATGATGCTTTATTGTGGCCAGAAAAATGAAACGAGTTGATGTTTCACAAGTGTCGCGGCGACATTTTATTGCTTATAAATAAACAGGTTGTAAAACCTTTGAACGAGCGTGATGGGTGGTCCTCATGTTCCAAGTGTAACAGCTTCCTTTAGTTGGACTGTGAGAAACTTTGAGGAAAGAGCCAAAATATTTATTGTTTTTAAATAGCCATATCTGTGCTTGTTCTACCTGGGCCATGCACTCGTAGTTGCATTGCACAGCTCCATTAACCACATAACAGGCAAAGACAGGGGCATGCTGCACAGACTGAGGTGGATGTGATGGGATAATGCAATTTGAAACAAAAAAAACAAAACAAAACAAACGCACATGCATGGTCGGAGCAAGATGGATGAGTGAAATGCTGATTCAATTACAGAATCCAATTTGGTCCCAGCAGTATGCCGATCTCGCAGGAATCTTTAGCATTACATCAGGGTGAAGGATGAAGTGTGGGGGTCAGGACATCCTGTAAATGCCTTAAATAAGAGTGGCCGATGTGGGAAGCAAGCAGGAAATGAGACAGGAACCGTGAGATGCAATATGCGTGATGAAGAGGGGGGGTAGAGGAGCCGAGGCGGCGCCGAAGCAGAGAGATTACCAAGTTAGAGAGGAGTAATAGGGAAAAGAGGTGTGGGTGGACAGGAGGAGAGAGGTGGAGATTGGTGGTATTTAGTTCTCCGACAATGTGAGGGAGAGGCTCAGCTATCATCTCAGACACAACAGACAAAGGAGACGCGTCACCCTATCATTACTTATTTCTTCCCTCGCGCTCTCTTTGCCCTGCCGAAACTCCCTTCATTTTTCCCTCCGACTCACTCCTCTTTTACAGTGAACCGTCTCTTCTCTACCTTCAACACTCTCTCTGTCTTTCCTGCTTCTTTGTTTCATCCTCATCCTCACTTTCCTGTTCTTGGATCTTTGGTTTACTTTTCTTTGTGTCCTGATTCGATTCCTAATCTTCTCCTCCGTCTCTAAAGTCTCTTTCCATTTCCTATCATTCCTCCCCTTTCTCCTTGTTGGTGCGAGCCAGCTGGCAGGCTGTGTGGGGGCTGCGTGGGGGCTGCGCGGTGGCTGTGTGGGGCTGCGTGGTCCAGGGGCAGCTGAGCATGGCTAAACTGCAGCAAGATCGCAGCATCACTGCAGAGATTACGCTCCTTGAATCGTGCAGCTCCCTCCTCATTGTGTGGGAGATCGTGCTTGTGTGCGTCTGTGTGCGCGTGTGTGTAAGGGTGGGGGTGGGGGGAGGAGTGGTGGGTGGGTGTTTTGATGGGACTAAATGTCTGCGCGTTTCCTCGCACATATGGTCCAAACCTGCTGCCGCCAGCAATACCAGCCACAAGTAAAGCACGTCGAGCTGCTCGCTCTTATCAGGGCTCCAAAGCATCGCCACATTTCACGCGAATTACCACAGTCTTTAATGTTAATGACGACTGGATCATTACTGGTGCTGAGTGAGTCAGTTTAAAGCCTGGACTCTAAGCTCCTACAATAGGTTACTTTCATATAGATCTCATTGAATTCCTGCCCCCACTGATATGACTTAAATACGACCAAAAAGCTTCAATCTCTTTTTCTGCGGAGGTGGCAAAAGACGGAGGCATGAATCCGATCAAACTGACACGATGTAGTACAAATGTGATTACGCGCCGCTCCGTGTGAAGGAGCTGTTGACAGCGGAGCGGAGAGGAGACTAAGGCAAATACTGTAAATGAGAGGGAAGAACAGAAGAGACAGGAGAGACTCCTACGGGGAGAGGAGGAGGAGGAGGACGACGAGAAACGAGGGGAAGGAAAACGAGAAGTGAGCCAAGAAATTGGATGGCAAAAAGGAGAGGAAGCCAGCTGAGAGGAAGAGAAACAAGGGGAGAGGTTGGGAAGAGACCCACAAAAAAGGGGACGACTGCTGAGACAGATAAAATAACATGAAAGCGCTCGCGCGGGGACGACGAGAACGAACGAAACTGTGAGCGGCGGAGAATGTTTCAAAACACAGGAAGGTGCCCCGGCGTCGAGGGAGCCAGACACTCTGGGATATGATAGTGTCATCATCGTGATTAAAACAGGATGGGGCGAAACGGCGTTTTTTTTTTTTTTTGCGGCGCTGAGAGCGAAGAGCATCTGAGCATAAAATCAGAGAAGAGGTCGTGATGCAGCTCGGCGCCTCCACGGCTCTCTGGGGGCTCCTTGGGTGTGTGACAGGGCAGAAAACACACAGCAGCACCAGGGCCTTCCCCACACGCCCCTCCTCACTCTTTTTGTCTCACTCACATCCAGCAATTACTCAACTCTCCTCTCTTCATTACCCTTCTCTCTCTTATGTCAGCCCCCTTCGCTGGTCTCGCGCTCGCTGCTGCTGGTGCTCCACACACACACATGCACGCACGCACGCATGCAAACATACAAGCACTTTCAGTTGCTTACATTTGTCACAGATACTGGACACTTTTTTTTTAATCCTCCTTTCAACTCGTCTCCTATTTGCGATGTTGGATGCTCTCTCATAGCAGCTCCATTTAGTTACAATCGTCTCAGTATTGTATTTCAACTGTAGTTCTCTGTGTCTGTGAGCACCTGCGCTTTGAACCAGGTTTCAGCATCAAACGATTGGTCGGGAGGAATCGGTGCGGTCTTCAAGAGATTTTTTTTGCGTGAATGTGTTTGATCCTTGACGAAGTGTTTTGACGTCTCAACATCGTCTCACGGGGCAAAACCTTTTGCCTCTGCCTGAGAGGTCTCCTGACACATTGTCATTTTCTGCTGCTACTCGGGGTCTATGTGGCTCTTGAAATTCAGCTGTTTTTTTTTTCTCTCACTCTCGCATGTGATGTGTGTTCCAGCCGGCGTCCATTCAGTGTGTTAGATGGAGAGTACAGTTACAAGCCAGAGCAGGAAATGAAATGCGTCGAATCCATCAGAGGATGATTTGTATTAGCCAAAGTTAGTTAACAAGGGATTACAAAACTGATGCTTTATGTCAAATTTGGCTGCATGTGACTGATGAAACAATGCGTGACCTAAAGTGTTGTCAAAAACACGGCAACAACAAAGACAAAATCAGAGAAATGACTTCAAGCAACAATAAACATGACAGGAAAATAACAGACATGCAAAAAAATGGAGAATTGTCAGAAAAACGCAGCGTTGACGATGTTCAGGTGGTGCTACTGTGACTTCGGCTTCTCAGTGAAACCACCTATTTTCACTTTAAATGTGAACAAACATCCTGTGGTGATGGCTTACTCTGAGGCTTTGACAGACAAATGGGGCCACATTTCTCTGAAAGTTAGACGTGAGTCATCGCCAACTTTGAAATTCCTCCTTAAAAAAACGTATGCGCAACAAATTTCTGACGTGACAGGCTAATTCCACACGAGCTACGTAATACTGGAGGATGTCTGAGCTGTTTTGGATCCTACACTACTCTGCAGTGCCCCCCCCCTCTCGCCTTTTCTCGCAGCACTGACATCATGCTAGTGCTAGATAGTGTTGTGCGAGTACAAAGGAACATCGATAAATTCATTACGTAATGGACTACTCTGCGAGCGATGTACTCATTAGCTACCAGTTTATTACTGTTCTTCTGACGCAGTGCTAAAGCAAGAGGACACGGGGTGTCTTACTTGCTTGCTTTGTGCTGACGCCTGCAAACTAAAAATGTTCAAGACCAAAAACGGAGTGACGAGACCTCTCGATGTTTGGCTGCATCACATCTAAATAGGAAAACCACTGGGTGTTCGTCTGTGCACAGTTTACATAATGAAGCTGGTGAGAACTCTGCATAGGCTGAACGCGGCTGTTACATCCAGAAGTGAATTTGTGGTTCCTTTAGGCGAGTGTCTCGACGGATCGCAGCAGTTTGACCCCTGCAGTGTGAGAGTCAAACAGATATCTGCTCACAGTGCAGGGGAACAGACCTGAGCGCCGACACTACAGGACGGATGAGTCGTCCTGTAATGAGATTATTGTAATGGGAGTTGAATAAAGTGACCCTGTGTGACCGTGTCCCCATATGTATATAGATCTTTCTTCATTGTGTGTGGAGATATGAGGAGGAATTCTCCAGTAAAGGTTTGCACACGCAGACATCGAGCCAGGAGGAGTTTCAGGGGAGCAGTTGAACGTCCCACCAGTGTTTAAGGAGTGCTCAAAGTGTGGGCCCTTCCTTGAAACTGCTTTGAAAAGCCTCTGGAGCTTCACTCCCTCCCTTAGCTGACCTGAAGTTGGTGCTTATCAGTGCGTCTGCGTCCATGATATCGATAGAAGCGAAACATTGCTCCAGTAATAAAAGCGAGATGCTCCCGTGCAGCCTGGAGCCGAATAAAACACCCCAGCTGGGGGGGAACTCTCGGCTGCAGACGCTGCGTGCCCATAAAAAACTGCTCAGTCCACAAAGCCGCATACAATGTAGACTAAAGCGACAATGATGGTCTTCTCCGTCCAACGCAGAGTCATGATGATCAGTGAAAGGAGTCAATGCTGTTTTGCTGGCGCATCGATCCCATTTGTGATGAGAAAGATTCAAAGAGCGCAGAGGGAGCTTTGGTGAAGTCGGCCCCGCGTTACTGCTCCCATTTGTCTCCTCATTGATCACGGCTTGTTTTCTGTCCTCTGCTCACTGTATTTACTCATCAGCGTTGGACTGTGTTACCGAGGCTGAGGGGTTTCCAATTGGTTTTCAGTTTCACAGTCATCAGTCAGAGCTGCAGTTTCTACGTTCTAGTAGGAACAGCAGGAAATAAATAGCTTCACTCTCAAAAATGATCTATTGTTGTCATTTGGAAATGAGAAGCCTGATATAGACTCATTTAAATAAAGTTTGGAAACAATAAAAACTTTTTGGTCCCTACAATTTCATTTGAATTTTTAAACTGTATCCTTTAAAGTTGTTTTTTAAAAATTTTTTTTAAAAGGATCTCTGATGAAATAAAAATAAAAGCTTGTTTTTTTTATGTTTATGTTTTGTGTAAAGAAATGTCAAAAACCTGTCAAAACCTCATCATTGTCAAATACTTCTCAGTTGCGCTGATGTAACGCCCAGGAAACACTTTGGTTCAAGCTCCGCTTCCTAATCCAGCTCAGATTAGTATTCTGCACAGAGTCTGTGATTGGACACGACTTTCTTTCTAACTGATGAACAATCAGCAGTAATTGGCACAAGCTAAGTGCGGCTCCTCCTTTTAATTTGAGACTTTTACCAGTTGGCAGCGGCGAGGAGCGTTTAGAGGACACGGCTCCTGAAACACCTGGCGTGACTCAGGATGAGCGTTGGCTGACATTGACGTCTCGGGGGGGGGGGGGGGGGGGGGGGTCCC
>JAUESF010000012.1:8714754-8729651 GCA_032274765.1 Malacoctenus tetranemus | reverse complement strand
GGGGGGGTATTTCAGCAAAATGAGGCCACTGACATTGACGCCATTGCTCAGAGGAGTCTTTCTGATGTGTCAATTTATTTATTTGTATTTATTTATTTGTATGTTTGTTGGTTACTGTTCCTCATTGAAAAGATGAAATGTTTGATATTCAGATAAGACAACCAGCAAAGTCAACAGTGGACATTTTACAGCATATCGTGGGGGCTTGGTCATTGCTGCAGAGGCCAAAGGGTGTCAAGTGGCCCGGGTGGGGGGGTGGGTCCAGAGTGCCTGTTCTGTCTGACCTGTAAGAGTTCAGTGATGCAGCAGTGAAAGCCAGCTGGCTTATTGGTAGTACAATCGCACGACTACGGAGAAAAACATGCACGGCGTCGTGGAACCGAGGTCAAATGGAGCCACTTGTGTTTTCTGAAGTGGAATAAGCTTTACACCTCTGAAGTAGAACCACTGAGAGAGACCACTGCTGCTGTCTGCAGGATGTCGCAAACAGTCGTAGAAAGAGTAACAATGCATGAGCACTTTGTCTCCACTCTGACTTTCCAGAAACTGTTTGCTTGCAAATTTATTGGACGAACAACAAAGCTGCTCGAAAAACCACCAAAGAGCTAATTTTCCATTTTGTTGGGAGACCAAAGAAAGAAACCTGCGGAGCACACTGTAATGATCATGATGCACTACATTGCAGCTGAGATGTGACACGTTTCTCTGTGTATGAACGCACACAAACTGAGCTTCTCTCTCCTCCTTCCAGGCAGCATTGTTTACTTGGGGATGATGTTCGGCGCGTTCTTCTGGGGAGGGATGTCTGACAAAGTGGGCCGCAGACAATGCCTCCTCATTTGCATGTCCACCAATGGCTTTTTTGCCTTCCTTTCATCGTTTGTCCAGGGATACGGCTTGTTCCTGCTTTGCCGACTTGCGGCAGGCTTCGGGTAAGTCTGACGAAAGCGGTGGGCCAGTCGCACGCGTTTGGTAAAGTGAATGCACTGTGCTACCTGAACAACCACCTTTTCAGGGTCACGCTGCAGTGGAGAACCATTGTACACTCGCGGATGGGAGAAAAATGGGCTTATTTTGAGATGCAACATGTTTAAAACTCAGTCAGTTTCATTTAGTGAATATTTAGTGAATGTTTTCCTCTTTCCTCACCTTTCACAATAATTGAACGAATGTCATTTTGTCCAACTGCAACAAAAAAAGTACAAGAAGGTAGCGCTTGAAGACGATGCACTCAATGACCTGTAATATACGCCGCTCGTTCTTTTCTCCCCAGAGGCTCTTAAAAACCTGGAGTGTTTCAGTGAATGTAGGAAGCGTGAGGCAGACAGCGTCCCTCCTCTTATGACACAGGCATAATGGGTGTGCCCCGTGATTTATTACGCCCTCTCCCTCGGCGGCACAACTGTTCCTTTAAGAGCTAATTCAGTAATTGCATCTGCGTCGTTCTCTCCTGAGACCTTCGGAGTAATTGAAAAGGCTGTCCAAACTGCCAATATGATCCGTGTCGCTGAATCACGAGGCGCTGGCACTCAGGCTTTATGTATTATGTTTGTAGTAAAATATGCTGAGCTGTGCTGAATTTTCTACACGTTCCCTTTTTGTCAATCCTGGCGACGAAGGCTGTGGAAATAAAAAGCTTACACAGTTTGAGGAAAAAAAAGAGGTAAATGATATGTTTGTGTTTCAGTCAAGGGGAAAACAAAAGCGTGCTGTCGTTCTGTTCCAGCTGAGTCCAATAGTGCTCCGCTTCGGGGGTTCTCTGTGAGGTTTCGTCACTAACCCTCTGGTTCTCTGGTCCTTGCAGGATAGGAGGAGCCGTGCCCATAGTGTTCTCCTTCTTTGCAGAGGTCTTGTCCAGGGAGAAAAGAGGAGAGCACCTCAGCTGGCTGTGCATGTTCTGGATGATCGGAGAGATCTATGCATCCGCCATGGCCTGGGCCATCATACCACATTACGGTGAGTGCGGCCGCTCACAAAGTCCTGCAGGAGGAGGAGGAGGAGGAGGAGCTTGTGACTGCAGCAAAAAAAGAGAACATTTCCAGCGTGTGGATGGCAGATTGCGGTGAACACTTTAACGGGATTATGTATCGAACTGGGATGCCGGTGAAAGTGCTTCCAAACGCTACACAACGAAAAAACCTTGAGGAGGTTTCCCCCAGTGCTGGTGGGATGCGGTGCCAGTTTTCCCTTCCAATTGAATCAATCACTTAATCACGCTGAGTGGCTGCAGGCAGGGAGAGGCAGAGGTTAAGAGATTCACGTATGCATGGACGCCGTAGAGCAGGCGCAGGCTGAGGAGGGCAAGGGAGGGCCTGCGAGGCGAGACAGGTGTGATTTATGACAGCGCTGCATCAGATATGATCTGCTCTCATCACGGGAAGAAACGCGGTGAACAGAGGCGGCGTTGCTTCTGTCCTCTTCCCAGCATCCTTTCCATTATTTCCGCTGCATCTCAAAACCTCTGCCTCTCTCCTACTGCCTCCCCTCGCCTCCCTGTTTTGTACTCTCCACATCTCTCAGTCTAACTCTGTCCTTCCTTTTATTACCTCTTCTCTCTCTTCCCCCCACTCTCTCTCCATTCTCTGTCTCTGCAGAGTGTTCTTCTTGATCAAGCATAATTAGGTTTTTCTCCTTGCTCTAATAGGACAAAGCTACATCGAGAGGTGATTTATGGCCGGCCCATGCTTTAGCCAACCTGTGACGTCAGAGAGAGAGAGGGAGAGAGGGAGAGAGAGAGAGAGAGACTGTGTGTGTGTGCTGCTGCTCCACGTTGAATAGAGGATGTTTTACTGCTGCAGTAGACACGTACAGGTCTTCTTCAAGGAATATTGAAAGCAATAAGATTTGACACTGTAAGAGGTCACTTGAGTTGACACCAGCACACACACACACACACACACACACACACACACACACACACACACACACACACACACACACGCGCGCGCACGCGCGCACACACACGCACACACACGCGCACGCACACACACATGCGCGCACGCACACACACATGCACATTCAGAGACTCTCATAGAGTTCCCGATAAAGGATTTCCCAGCTTTGCACTGACTGCTTGACTTCCTCCCAAAGAAGCACATTAGTGAAAGAGTTGAAGAGTCACAAAACCCTTCAGAACCACAACGAGCATTTATGAGGCGACTCCACTGTCAGATCAGTTGATATTGTATCAGAGGGGATGATGTTTGTGGCTTCACTTTGCTTTTATTCTGTGTGACACTCACTTCCAATCTCTCTCTCTCTCTCTCTCTCTCTCTCTCTCTCTCTCTCTCTCTCTCTCTCTCTCTCTCTCTCTCTCCTTCTGGGAGGAAACTATGTGTCTTGCATACACACTGCAAAGCTTCCCAATGGGTTTTTTTGTTTTCCCTAAAGTGCCGCAGTACCTGCTGCGTGCTGCACTACGGTGTGAAGGCAAAACCCCTCCTGCAGAGTGCAGAGTGTAACCTTCACGTTTTCTGCAGAAAGACGTGAAGGTAGAAGTGAGGGCTCATGATGGAGATCTCTTCAATCCTGGTGTTTAGTATCTGACTACAGCACTCATTTTTCTTCTCCACTTTCTGCACTTGCAGGCATCTAATGTCTCCCAAAAGCCCCCCCCCCCAACCTCCCCCACCAGCTGGAACCCTCGAGGAGGTCTGCTCAGTGCAGATCTATCTATCTATCTATCTATCTATCTATCTATCTATCTATCTATCTATCTATCTATCTATCTATACAGTATCCAGGCATAGGGTGGTCAACTCAATCATCCAGAGACTTAGTCAATTATGTACATAATCCCTGTAATGAGATTTCCAGTGTCCCGAGTGAAACACGAGCCCTGAGGGCCAGGAAGTGCAGCTCCATTTTTGTAGAAAAGGCAATCACAGCTGAACAACTCTCCCTCCTTCCTTCTCTCTTTGCTACAGTGTCTCCCCCCCCTTTATTTCTTTCTTCCCTCCCTGGGTCACTTCCGTCCGACACACACACACACACACACACACACACACACACACACACACACACACACACACACACACACACACACACACACTCCATCAAACACGCATGCACACACAGAAAAGACAGGGGAAAATACACAAGGATTGAAAGGGGGAAACACACACAAGCAAGACGCTGTCTGCAGGTTTTTACTCCAACGGCTCAGATAAAACACTCTGATTGAAGCCAAATTACAGGCGAGCGTGTGATGTGTTTTGTCACTCATTAAAAACGAGAGGCCGTTGATTCAACTCGGTGAGAAACTGAACACTGTCGCTGTCAGATGTCCCGAATAACAACAATCACAGTTGATCAGTGGCTTTCTGTCAGCGACAGATAACGTTTGGGTTCAGTTTCGCTTCAAGTTTCTGTCAATCGGTTGACTTTGCTGCCGTAAAGCACCAGCCCTCATTCATTGCCATGCACATTTCCTGCACAATATGGTGGCTTTGTTTCCATCCTGTAGTGATTGGTGGTTTCAGGGCTGTTTTTCGGGGAGACATTTTCCCGCCTTCGGTCTGTTTTTGGATACAGTCGTGCCGTTTTGTAATGGATCCCCCCCACACCCTTTGAAAATTGTTGCTTTTAGTTTCAGTTGACACGCGTGTCTATCAAAAGCTGCGTTTTAATGCGCTGTGAGATTAATTCCAAGCAGGCTTTTTCTGGCATAACCATTAGCGTTAACCCCCCTTCCCACCCCTTGACTTCCCCTCCCACGCCCGTTGATGGATAATGGAGTTATTCCCTTCGGAGCTGTAGCTCCGCGAGGCGCGATCTGTGGAGAGACGTGGGAGGTCACGACTGACACGGCAACCCCTTTCTGTGCGTTCTGCCGAAAACAATGAGAAAATCCAAGTCACTGAGAGCACAGAAACAAAAAAAGTCGAGTTCTACAGTGCGTTATACAACGGGGACCTCACAGCAGTTCAATCTTGCAATAGTGAACGACTCAACTTCGTATCTTTTTGGCTTTAACGCAGGAGAAAAGACACAGAAATCCAAATAAATCAAAGGTCACAAAGACAAAACTCAACATGACAGTTTACAGAAGTGTTTGTGTTCACTCTGTTGGCTTTTCTCAAGAGAGAGAGATTTACCCTGTAATTCTGTGCTTAAAAAAATGCAAAAAAAAGGGCCATGGAAACACATGATGTTTAATTTTGTAAGTATGTTTGCATAATTACTTGTGTGTGCGTGTGTGGGTGGGAGTCTGACACGGTACCAGGGGCGTCAGCGCAATTTGCATGTGGTTATTCACGTTAATAATTTGTGTTGTTGCCACCGTTGCCACACACACACACACACACACACACACACACACACACACACACACACACACACACACACACACACACACGCACACAAGCACACACGCAGCGTTCGGGAGTGTGTTTGTGCATTTCCTGCGCCGCGCGTGAGCGTGCGCGCGCACATGTGCGAACAACTTACGATGATTAATGAGTCTGGGAGACTGCCTGTGGGCTGAGATCAGGTGCAACAAGATTTAACTTAGCAGAAAACACTCAATTCTATTCCTACACATTCAATTAACCCGTCCCCGTGCACTTCTCGGCGCTCCCCCTGCAGAGCCATTCATCTCAGAGCTCACACATCACTCCGCGCCGGCCGTCGAGCGCTCCCCTTTAAATGCCATCTTTTATTTGCGGGCCCTTTGTGTTCGCAGCGTGAGACTCACTTATAACATTTACAGTCAGGCCCCTCCATTGAGGTGGTCCCTCTCCTGATAAGGATTTAGTCGAGTGTTCCCCACACTGCATAATGGCATTTAGATCACGTCTTAGCGAGCAATCATATCGCTTTTTGATGTCTCCTGAGAGTTAATCAACTGGGTAAACAGCTACCTGCTGCTATCAGTTGATGCACTGTTTGTAATTCATCCACATGCCACGTTGACAATTACGGGGTTAATAACCTAAATGGAGCGAGAATTTGCATATTAACCAGCAAATGCTGGAACGTTTAGCATCGATAACGCTGAGGTCACTTATTTTAAATGTCTTCTTTCAGTTTGTTGTGATCTCATTTTTCACAACATGCGCTTGCAAAATTATTGTTAACAAGTTATTTTAAAAAACAAACAAACAAAAAAAAACTAGCATGACTCTGAATTGCTTCGGTGTCAGACTACACACAATTTCTCAACCAAAGATAAAGCTCAGCAGCATGAAATTGATGTTGAATGTCAGACTTTTCATCGATGGTCAAAATAACCTTTCATGCAGCTCTAAAGGTACAGTATGTTGGGAATATCCGTGTTATTATGTCTTTGGATGTGTAAATGTTGTTGCGTGAGGTATCGTCTGATGTTTGCAAGCCGACCAGCTCGCCTCAGCCTGTCCTGTCCTGTAAATCCCCTCCTTCAGTAATCGCTCCATTCAGAAAAATAGCAGACAAACATGTAAATACAAGAGTCTAGGAAGCATTTTATGGAGCTGTGTTGAACAACCTTGATACAGTCAAAGTGCTGTCAAATTAAAGAGGGTCTGTTGCCTTTCTCGCAGAGTATCTGTGAGGCTCTAGTGAAAATGTTGGGAACCGCTCGGTATAAACTGTCTCATGTTTGATTTATTTGCATCACTGGACATTTACACAGTCCCAGACAACTACACCAAACTGGCAAGAAGACTGCTTGTGGAGTAATGGAGCACTTTCACTTCCTATCCTGTCACATCATCCATCTTCATATGACCTGACCGTCACTGTGGGGGTAACTGTGTGTTACTGTTTACAGGTTGGAGCTTCAGTATGGGCTCGGCGTACCAGTTTCACAGTTGGAGGGTGTTTGTGGTGGTGTGCGCCCTGCCCTGTGTGTGTGCCGTGGTGGCGCTTACCTTCATGCCTGAAAGTCCCAGGTTTTACCTCGAGGTAAACAGATCCCGCCGGATTCTTGACTAATGTTTGGACTTGGACTGTTTTTGTCCCTGGAGACTCTGCCGCATCAATCTTGTTGTCAGCAGCGCCTTGTCTCGGTGCTGTGTCATTGTTCCGGGCCGCTTGTGCTCATCAGTTTTGCATTAGGTGTCAGACAAACCGAGAGCGCTTCCTCACTACATTTCTGCTCAATCAGACCAAAACAGTGTGAGTCATTCAAATCTCTGAGAGGAAAACCTTTCACCACGTACCAGGAAAACAGAAAGCTGGAGATTGATGACGGTGGCTTCGGTGCTGCTGGGATGAAACATATCTGAACAGAAGTGACTCACCAGTGTCGGGACTCATCTCCCCACCCTGGCCCATCTCAGAGGCACAGCAGATAGGATCCCGGATTTGAAACTGTTGCTGTGACTGAGTAAGCGAAACCCAAAAGTTGATCCCGGTGAATTCACCCCCATCTTCTCTTCTTCTCTCCCGCGTCTGTCAGGTGGGGAAGCATGATGAAGCCTGGATGATCCTCAAACAGATCCACGACACCAACATGAGAGCGCGTGGGCAGCCGGAGAAAGTCTTCACCGTGAGCGTTTGTTTCTGCCGTGCGCGCTCTTGGCTGGGTTTCCTGACGCTTAAGGAAGCAAAGAGGCTTATTTTTTTCCTCCTTGCCACCGCTGGGACAGGTTTTAACGCTTTCACCATGCAGGATCATATCTGAATGATGAAGCTTCAGAAAGCTGTTTTGTGTCATTCAGGCTTATTTGCTGCGTGAGGTGCACTTTGGGAAAGCCGCTTAGTCAACGCATGTTGCTTGAATTGATGGTGGAATGTAGTACACACTGTGTGTGCGCACCTCTTTTTTTGCGATTTTGATTTTGATTGCAAGTCATTTTGATTCAATCTGAACTGAATCATATCGGAATACTGCACAAAATAGACACTACAAAATGAAATGGAGGTGATGCCCAGCATGGCCCACTTCTCGTTCGGCCTTATCTACTGTATCATTCGTATTAAAAAATAAATGAAAACATCATTCCTGATATTCATTTACTTGCATTTCCATATCATTTTATCTTGAATAGGTACATCCAAGGCAAATTCATTGCTGTTTGTTTTGGTCCCAATCAGTGTTTGGGTAGCAATGGACTAATCTGCTTGTGCATTTTAGTTACTGGTGTGTAATTGTTTGTCATGTTTGGATCTCTTTCTCAGGTAAACAGGATCAAAATCCCTAAGCAGTTGGATGAATTGGTTGAAATGGAGTCAGAGTCTGGCAACCCAGTTTCCAAGGCTTTCTTTAGGATAAAGGCTGAAATACATGGGGTAATTATTCCAATGTTTGTTCTTCTGTTTGTTCCTGTTTTGGATCTAATTATGGGCCTTTTTTCTCTTTATTTAGATCTATCTGAACCTGATGAAATGCTTCAACTATCCTATGCAAGAAAACATGATGCGTCTGGCCATAGTGTGGTTTACACTTTCATTTGGGTAAGATCGTTTCTCGTGGCTTTTTTCAGCGCCAAAAACCAAGCAGCGTTTGGGTGGTGAATAGCTGTGAGAAGTGGCTCTTGTGATCACGTTGCATTTCTGTCAACATGTTCTCGCCGCTGTGCAGAAGTTGCACGGCCTCGCAATCAACCACAGTCTGTGGGATCGATTCTGTTCCATCTGTGAGTGCAGGGATTTGTAAAAGGAGTCGTGATTCAACAAAAATCCCCTAATATTCCTGATACAAATTAAAAAAGCGCAGGCATTTGTTGTGTGGTGTGTATATATAATCAATGGATGCATTTTCTGTCAGCTTTGTCCTATTAACTGAATCCTGGTGTCCTGATATATCACTCTGTGTCTCTGGTTGCAGGTATTATGGCCTGTCAGTGTGGTTCCCCGATGTCATCAAACACCTTCAGGCTGACGAGTATGCCTCAAAAGTCAAGATCCACACCAATGAACGTATCGAAGGCTTCACTTTCAACTTCACCCTCGAGAACCAGATACACAAAAACGGCCTCTTCATTAATGACCAGTGAGAAAAGTCACTCTTCTCTTGGGGATTAACCCCACTGCTCAGTCTGAAATGTTAATCGCGCCATACTGACGTTTCAAGTGTGAGCACATCTAGGCTATGCTAAGCAGATGAGGGGAGGTCACTGCAGGATAGCGTGAACGTCACTGTGCTTTCTCAGATTCATCAGCATGAAGCTGAAGTCCGTCACCTTCGTCGACTCTACCTTTCGGAACTGCTACTTTGATGACGTGACATCGGTGGGCTCCTTCTTCCGGAACTGCACTTTCATTGACGCCTTTTTCTTCAACACAGGTGGGACATTAAAATTCAGGACTGCGGAACTCACTGATGTGACTGAAAAGCTACAGCTGTGTGTTCACTTATTATCCACTCAGGTCCAGGAGTGGCACTTTTTTTAACCAACACACAAACTTTTACTGACTGAACATAAAGCTACCGTTTGCTACACAGAACCATCACCTGTCATGCTCTGAGAGTGAAACTCATGTGGACTCACTCTGAACACACTCCTGTTGCACGCAGTTTGCCTCACGTCAGGTCGTTGCGTTTTAGTCGAATGTTCACAGATTCTCATGAACTGAAGTGAAAACTATTGTCAGTAATCAGCAGGCAGCGCTCCTGTAACACTTCTTCTGGTTAGTTCATTCAATATGAACCCTTCAGATTCTCTCACAAATGACACCCTGCTGGTGCCTCTTCAAACGTTTGTGTTTTCCGGGCAGATATCGACGACTCCAAGTTGATAGATGGTACAGAGGTGGTCAACAGCACATTTACCCACAACAAGACCGGATGTCAGATGACCTTCGATGATGACTACAGTGCCTACTGGGTTTACTTCATTAACTTCTTGGGGACTCTGGCTGTTCTTCCCGGCAACATCGTGTCGGCCCTGCTCATGGACAAAATTGGGCGTCTGTCCATGTTAGGTAGGAATGTGTTGGACTGGTAACTGGTCACTGAGCAATTTGAGGGATTAGTTTAGGGAATCGTTGATTTGACTCAGTCTTTATTTGTGTGTTGTCGCGCTTCAGGTGGCTCCATGGTCCTGTCAGGCATCAGCTGTTTCTTCTTGTGGTTTGGCACCAGTGAGTCCATGATGATTTTCATGTTGTGCCTTTACAACGGCCTGAGTATCTCCGCCTGGAACTCCCTGGATGTGGTCACCACCGAGTCCTTCCCTACTGTCAGGAGGTGCGGAGACCAACATCAAATTGCATCAATTTTATTTCTGCTGCGCTTTCCTTTGAACATGACCTATGCCACCTCACACTGGAAGTTCACAGCAGCAGAAAATATACAAATATTTTCCAAATATTTTCTGCTTGTGGAAGCATTTGCGACCGATTAGAGGTGAAACTCAATTGTACCTTGGAGAAACTTCCAGTGGAATGAGGCTTGAAGCGGAGAGTTGGCTGAGGCTGAAGTGACAAAAAAGTGACAAAACAACCTGAAACAAAGGGAGATGGAAGCAGAGACAAACTAACAGACAATAGTGACTTTGGCTATGATTGTATAGCCTTGTTTAATAAAGCCATAAAATAATGGTATCTATTGAAATGTTTGTCTTTCTGACTTTGTTTGTTGACAACTCACTTTCTCTCATTTTACTGCTTCTAGGGGAACGGGCTTTGGCTTCTGCAATTCTCTTTGCAAGCTGGCTGCAGTTCTGGGGAACCTGATTTTTGGTTCCCTCGTTGGCATCACCAAGGCCATCCCCATCCTCATGGCCTCGTCCGTTCTCGTCGGAGGAGGCCTGATGGCGCTGCGGCTACCCGACACCAGGTCAAATGTCCTCATGTAACACCGATGTTGTGTTCATCTCCGGGTAGAAGCTGGAACGGGCGAGTCCCGAAGGATCATCCTGCAAGCATTTAGAGTCAGGAGTGCAAGTGGCTTGGTTCATGCACATCTTCGTACAAGTAATCACATTTCACAACTAGATCATAGTTAAAGCTCGGTAGCTGAACACCCTTGAACAACCAGTGTATTTGACCATGCAAACCAGGTATTTGTGAGATGAGAATTTGCTCAGGCTTTAGTGCTGAGACTTGTTTACCTCCTGGTGACACCATCCAGCAGCATCCATCACCTGATGTGGTTTTAATATTGATATAGTCTTATTAAAACAAGCCAGATGGGGAGAAAAGGGACAAACAAGCTGTAATGAGCACACCCAACCTGCTGTGGGACACCGCAGGGTATAGATGATCAGACAGAGCGGACTCATGACACAGCTGTATAACATCTGGCATACCCACAGGACCCACATGCAAGGAACATGACATATGTGCAGACTCATCTGTCAGAAATACACAAAAAACTAAATGTATACACTTATTGTGCAAATACGTAACACTAAACACCTCCCCTGTTTCCAACATACTGTTCTCATACAGTACATGCACTTTATGTTGATACACACATTTGCTCAAGTGTTTGTAACTTTTTGAAGGTGCAATCTGTAATATTTTAACTCTAAAACATTCAGAAATAATATATGATAACTATTCTTTAGAATGTTGCAGAGACGCTAACCAGCAATCGGTCCTTCAATACCACATTGTACCACGAGGTGGTGCATTGAGTCTCTGACCACTCTTCCTGCCTACAGGTTGTGGATTTAAGAAGCAGCTGCTGTGGTATTTAAAGCTTAAAATAGAATAAATGTGTATTTCTGTGGATCAGTGACTCAATGCTGCCACTCAGAGCACAGATGTGGCATAATTATTTAAATGTTACATACTGCACCTTTAAAGTGGATCAGAGACCAAGCCCTTTGCATTACTGACCCAACCAAGAATCAAAAAGGCCATACTGAACAACTATATTTTCTTGTACCAATAATTGTTTGTTTTGTTGAGTCTGAGAATGAGAGCTTTATTTTCTGCTGTGTAACTGTGAAAGTTGAAGTGCTTATTTTGACCTGGTGTTATTAATCTACAGGCCCCTCTGTAACGTGTGACGGTACCACAGCTCTCAGCTGACAAGTCCTCCCTTTGACTTTGCTTTGTGTCAGATCCTTTGCTTGTGGCAGTAACATGTCGTGCTGCTTCCTTTCAAAAAATTACTGAATGGCCTTTTTTTTTAATGTGCCTCTCCTTGACTGGAGTAGTCTGCCCGTAGTCATGTGCTGTCCAGAGGTTGAAAGGAACAGGCAGGAACTGAACAGGGATTAAATAGATTCAATTAAATCAATTTTATCTTAAGACTGAAATACATTATGAAAATATGTGGCCACAAGCTCTTTAGTTGTATTCAGGTTTACACTTTATATTCATTGGATTTTGCCAACTTTGATAACAAAGTTTTCATGATGCCATTTATTAAACATCATTTTCTGCTGAACAAACATCTGTGTGCAAATATTAACACTTAAAACAGTCACATCAGTTTTCCTGCATGAAATGATGTTACTAAAAATGCCACCTCTTCAAGGTAAAGACAATTAGATGATCGATGAGAGAGGAAATTCATCATGATCAAATGTTTCTCTTTTATTGAGTTAAGAATATCAAAATACCTCGAAATTTTTAAATTAATAGACATTTTTCAGCTTTTTGAAACATAACAGCTTCGTCGGGCCTCAATCTTGTTTGTTTGTGCCTGTGGATCGTCTTTTCTGTGGCTAACAGCCTTCATTTCAATGCGGCTCTCACTTATCTGTCGTATCTCGTGGTTGCGTTCGTCCTTGCACCGCGGCTGGACGACTCACAGCTGCTGGGGAAGCAAAAGAAAACCAATCTGTGTGTGCATCCATCTCCGCCCAACTGAGCTCTCCCCAGATTTTGTACTATAAGTTGGAAATACATAGTGAAGTGTGCTGCTACTGCGCAACAGATATTTTTTGAACATATGATTTTAATATTTTTGAAACAAGAGTTACACATAAAAACAGATTTTAAATAAAAAAAAAAAGCAGTGACATTTTTGCCAAGTGCTACTGGCAGCTGTTGTGAGCTATGTAGTGAGCTATTTGATATTGGAAAACATTAATTTAGAACATCTACCTGATATGCTGTGTTGGGGGGAGAAAAAAATTTACCTGGTATGTCTGAGGAGTTTTTGTGATAGCTTAAATGTACTGTATTTTTGTGTGCGCTCAAGAGAGAGAGAAATAAAATAGTATTACGTGTGTGACTGAGTGAGTGTGTGTGTGTGTGTGTGCCTCCGTATGGATGCATGAATGTAAATATTGTGTACATATCAATGCAGATATCGTTAAAGTTCTGGGTCAAATGTGCATAAGCTCCTCGACTGACCCACGTTTCCCGCTTTGTCCATTTACTGTATCTGTTGTACATCTCTGTGTGTCCTTGGCTTTCACCTGCTAATGTGTGTGTGCGCGCGTGTGTGCACGCACGCGCGTGTGTGTGTGCGTGTGTGCGCACAAACTTTGCATGTATGTAGTACAAAACCTCTCTTCTTTTGTGGTCAACTTTGATTCCTACTATAAATTCTTCTGGCAGAAAATGACAATGGCAATATTTGGATTTTTGTTGAGGAAAAAATGTGAATGTATCACTCTTGTAAGTTCTGTTGATCTGTTTTATGGAGGTAGTCAAATGTACTGTATGTGGACAAAAAAAGTTGTGAATATCATTGTGCAGGGCCCCACCAGTCGGAGGTTGACTGGCTGCTCGGAGGTCCATTGGTGTGACAATATGTGAAGAAATATTTGCCAAATGAAGCCCTGTGAACAACATCAGAACATGGAAAAGCAGGGATTGCAGACTGTGCTGCTTTTGAACATATACAATAAAACTTATGTTCTCTAGCGAGCTACATTGTGCACTTATTTCACATGCTTATGTTAAACATCTCTTCATGAACTGTGTCTTCATGCTCATTTCACGTGGCGTCGCGAGCTTTCTAACACGAACCTAAGCTGAGGTTCAAACGATGACAGTTGTGCCCACTTGCTTTTGAAAAAAAAACTTGCCAAAAGTGGTCACTCCTTAGCAGGACAAAGTGTGCTGAAGCAGTGGAAGGACTGTGACATTCAGGCTTCAGCTGCATGTGTGTTTCTATCAAACTAAAAGAGAAGTTGTGCAATTAAAAGTTCACAGTGAACTGGGGGGGAAACCAGCTCTGAAATGGACAGAAAACAAAATGCCCTGTTTTGGTTCCCACTACAGTTCAAGACATTGTGGTAGAGAGGTAGGCTATAAACTCTGCTCATGCATCGAGAATCACCTCAGTAAGCCGGATTCATGCAGGGAAGCTGGCACAGTTCACCCGCGCTTCGCTGCTCTCCCTCAACGCTGCCTGAATGTTGTAGTCAGTCTGCCACCTAGTGGCCAAAAATTAAGCTTTGAAGTCCCTCCAGGACCTGAAACCACATACAGTAATCGGATCCTTTTCTGTCACAGAGCAGGTGCACAAACAGATCGAGACTGAAACATTTATTGGCAATTAGGAATCAACTCCAACGGGGACTTCAAGTATCTGAACTGAGTTCCCTGATTGTTTTAAATAAATTTGACATCAAAGGGCTCTTATCATTATTATTATTATTATTATTATTATTATTAGAACCTGCCAAATACAGTACCAATGCACTCTGATATGTATCCCTGTACTTTTAAAAAAAAAAGTCTGTCTGTAATTTGTATCGTTTTTCCAAGTTTCCCTTGCAAATGAAATGTGTACACGTTTATGCGTATACATTTTAATTAATTTTTAAAAATTATTACAAATAAATAAAAAAACATACACATACACAAAAATATACTAAAAATAGATGTCTAAAAATGACAGAAGCACAAGTAAAACTAAAATGCTCCTCCCCTCTTCATAATGGATCTAAGTCAAATAAAATAAACCAAAGATATATGTATGTACAATAATAAAAGACAAACAAACTGGAGAAATGAGTGGCAGCCGAGATTTTTATTTTTCCATTCTTGGGTGGCCCCCCTTCCTCTACTACCCTTTTCCTCTGGATCCGCCCCTGCAGCGTGACAGCAGCGGCGCA
>JAUESF010000012.1:8657243-8671848 GCA_032274765.1 Malacoctenus tetranemus | reverse complement strand
TGTGTGTGTGTGTGTGTGTGTGTGTGTGTGTGTGTGTGTGTGTGTGTGTGTGTGTGTGTGTGTGTGTGTGCTGAGGGCATAGCACAGGGGCAGCAGTGTTTACGCTTACGCAATGCTCCCGCGATGTGACCCAGTTGGAATGGATGCACGCTGCCTCATTCTCTCCAGTCTTCTTTCTCCTGTCCTCCCTCTCGCTCACTCTCTATCTCTATCTATCTTTCTCTCTCTCGCTCAGTCTCTCTCTCTCTCTCTCTCTCTCTTTTTATATAGCTCTGCCTCCCCTCATGTGCCAAATGAACCCCCATCCCCCTGGAGAGAGGCGTAGGCTCTATTTCAGACGAGCAGAACTTTTGGTTTTGGGATGAGTCTCTTGGGGTCCATCACCATGACAACCACTCACAGGCGATAACCATGTGTTCCAGAGGATGGAGGAGCGGGAGGACGGGGGGAGGAGGGAGGAAAAGAGGCTGAGAACAGGGAGAGACGGGGAAGAGGGAAGGAAAGAAAGAGAGACAGACAGCACGAGAACGTAAAGGTTAGCAGGTCATGTTGTGGAAAGACAGCGACACAGATTAGCAGGATCTGTAGACAGAACGAGACTGATCAGTAATTACAAAAATTTGAACGTTGTGACTCACAGCGTGGAATAAACAACAGCAGCCTCGACTCGTGGTGGCACTTGATTTCCAAAAACAACCAAATTATTCGGGGCTGTGATTGATTCATTTGTCACAGTTGGTTTGAGTGTTCGGATTTGACAGCAGCAGCAACCTCTCCCTCATGCAACGGACACCTTTGCATTAAAAAAAAAGGTGAAGGCCTCCGTCGTCCGACAGGGGGTTACAGCCTGATCACAGTTAGGTCACATCAACCCCCTGCGCGCCGCCACAAAGAAGTGTTAGCTGTTCAAAGGCAGAGTTAATGGGCTGAGACGGTACCCGGCTGGTTCGCTGACCAACCGGCTTGACCGACTGACACACTGACTGACTCTCAGACTTTGAAAGTCTCGCTGATTGCAGGCTGCAGACTTCCCATCACGAGCAATATCAGCTCCGTTCTGTTGTCTGAGTCCCACGATGTAATCCGAGGACCTGTGGTGACAATAAAAAGTGAGTCCTTGCGTGTTATACTTCACCGCTGTGCTACAGTGAAGCAATCAAGCGACGGGGGAGGCATATCATCCCTACTTTCTATTTGTTTGGGGTTTTTTTATATTCTGTCACTTAATTCCCTTCGAGCCTCGGCGCCAACACCTCACTTCCCTCCTCCAGCTGCTCTGACATCCAGGAGTCTCTCAAGCGTCATCGCCCTGAAATGACCCACACTGCAGGACAAAGCGAAGCAGCAGGGGGGAACGAGACTTCTGGTTTTTTGTAACTCTTGCAACTATTGTTAATATTGTTGCATCACTTAAGTTACCAGCGCTTTATTTTTGGAGCTGGTGTGGATGGAACTTTATTAGCCATTTCACAAGGAGCCGGAGCGTCCGGAGGGGAAGAGGTCAGACCCACCCTGAGAGGTCAAAGCGTCAGCGCGCAAGGCTGTGAGACGATTACTTAGAGAGGGAAGAAGCTGGAGGTTCTCACGGACACGTCGCAGCTTAATCACCGTCCTGGATCTACTGGCTTTAAACAATCATCCCTCGTCTGCCTGTTAAACTACTCTATTAAGCGACCTTCTGCATTCAGTCTCTGTTTATTCTTTACTTGCAGCCATTCATTCATCAGTTCCTACTTTTTTTTTTAGCTCTTTAGTATCTTTTGTTGGATTCCAGAATGAAATGAAAAAAATCCCTTTCAGGGTTTCCTTCATCCTCTCGCATTTGGAGTCTTTTTCTTCACAAACACCACTGAGAGAAGGACATTTCCTTTGTTGTGCATTTTTGCCTCTTCACACACCTGTTGCGACGTCTTGCAAAGTGTTTGCACGCCATTACGATCAACTTGGGGTTTCAACGTGTGGCTTGACTGAGGTCACAATTTACTGAGCAGTCCAGGCTTCTTTTTTTAACAACTACAGTCTCTTTTCCTTTTTTTTGTTTGCCTCTTTCTTTTCAGACACAGTTCCCAAGTCTCCCCATTCTTTCAATAAATATTAACACTCAGTTTGCAGACAGTAGACGACACACGCTCGTGAGCGCACACACACACACACACAGACAGAGACACAGACACAGACACACACTCACACGCTTGCAAACACACGCACACACACACACGCTCATGCACAGCTTACAACAACTGCTTTGGCATTTTGGCAAACAGCCTTTGTTTACTGAGCCTGTCGATGGGCTATGTAATCGTATATTTCCACTGAGAGTGTCTGTTAGCAAGGACGCTAATTAGCAAACGATTAAGCTCTCACACAAAAGAGGTTCTTGAGATTAATTGGTGCTGAAGTTTACAAAAGCTTGTGGCTTGGTAAATAATTTAGCATGAACAATAGTACACCTTGTCACATTGTGTTTTTGTTTTCAGATGAGTAATTGCTGGTGTCAGAAGCGGGAGTATATCACTGTTTAACAGTGGGCTCCACAAGTGAACAATCATGTTGCGATGATGACAGCGTGGTGACAGAGCCCCTGTCACTTTTTATGTACTCGATGTTTTTTTTTCTTGTAAGCCGTTCTGTCTCAATCAACAAAGCAGCAGTTCACTCATGCACACCAGCTGAAACGCTGGGAACGCTCCTCTGGTGTCCTGCGTACCTGTGGGATCTTAACACACAGTGCAACAAGCTCTGGATGTTCATGAAGCTTTGGCTTCAGCAGGGGCTGCCGGGGGGAGGCTGACATTGGTGCGAAGGCCGGGTAGACCCTGGACAGGTTGACCGCACGTCATAGGGCAAACGCACAGAGACACACAATCACATAAACCAAACAAACACCATGTATGTTTTTGAACTGTTGGAGGAAACCTGAGGACACGAGAGAAAATCCAGCATGGGGAGAACATGCAAACTTAGCGCAGAAGGGCGCCACCATGGCACAAAACAAGGGGGGGGGGTGCACAAAACACCCGATGCTTCCCCTCCACATATAAACTGGGACACATGCACAACACAGACACCGCTGCTTCACATGTTCTTGGTACACAGGCAGTCGCTTCTGCACTGTGTGTAGAACTCACACGTGTTAGCACAAACACATGTACAGGACACAGAAGAAAGGAAAGAAAACCCTTTCGCCGCAGTCTCCTTTAGTTGAAGGGCATCTTGAAACCGCCTGCTCCAAAACAACATTTGCTGTTCCCTTCCTTCGACTTCTCCCTGCTGATGAGGAGGGTGTCCAAACCAGGGCTAATGGTGGAAAAACTTACAGCTTCCTCCCTCCGAAAAGCTGAAAGAAAACCGCCCCCGAAAAAGCTCAAAGTTGCTTTCATAAGCAGAATAATGCTTCCAATATGGCCCGTGCAAACAATTTGCCTCTGGGTGTGATGCGATTCGCTGTGTAAACTGAGGCAATGAAACTGGTTTCACAGTTTATCTAACAGGAATCAACACGGCAACACTGCAGCCTCGTGATCATCCTGAATAAGCCGCGAAGTAAACTTGGCACTCAAGGAAAAAAAAAAAATGTTTGCTTCCAACAGCTGATGCAACAGGAAAGCAAGAGATGAAAACATCCTAATAAGCACATCTAGCATCGTCTCTACGTACCACCGAATTTCACCGACATCTAAAGTGAAGCGGTGCTGAAAAAATATGAGGCCCCGCTGTGCTTACTCGTCTGTCCTGATGCTAGTTGACTGAACGGATTAATGCCCGTTTGCAAAACAGTCCGTCGGTTCTTTGCAGGAAGTCGACCAACCAACATGTGTTTAGGTTGAACTCTGATTCGGGAAGGCATTTTATATTGATGCGATGGTGAGTGGCAGTGCTTGTGGGCACTTTTTGGCGTTACCTATTTTTGATGAGAAAACCCCCCCCCCAAACTGAAAAGGCACCCGGTAGAGGGCATACCTCTGCCAGAATGCCTGCTAACCCTTCTGCTTCAAGTCAATTGAGAACTTTTTGAGCTATTTTGAGCAGAAAGACAGAAACAACCAACAAACAGCAGCAAGAAGACGACCTCCTTGGCGGATTGTAATGGGAAAACACTAAAATCTAGTGTGAAATGTAAGATTTCTCATGATTACCACTCACCCTCACAACCATTGTATTTCAAAAATCTGCTGTCCCAAATTCTTATTTTTCTTGTTATTATATCGATGAAGCTGCAGGAAACTGCGTGCCCTCGCTGTGGTTCTGCGGCACTGGCGACCTCGTGACTTGCGGCCTTCGTCGACCATAAACTGAAACCGCCTCTGTCTGAGGACCTCACGTGTGACCGGCATCGTCAAAAGTGGATTTTTTAAAATTTCCAATTATGTTCAAAGCGTGCTCCCAAAATGTCGCCCCATAGGCTGACCCGGCCAGATTCTCCAAGCCTCACCGAGATCCAACCTGGAATGAACCGTTTGGACGATAAGCTGCCGCGCTTCAAGAAGCTCCGACACCGTACGCGTCGCCTATTTTTATAGATCATGCTGATTCTTACAGCGATCAGGCAGCTGTTCAATGGTTCATTACTTAAAAAAAAGGGCCTCTGGCATTCCAACTAAACAGATGTTAAAAAATCATACAGACGATCTCACTTTGTTCTGATGGCTCAGTTGTATGCAGTGAGGGCCACTATATATAAAATGAGATGTGATAATAATTATGATGCAGGTGTAAATATAAGTCTTATAGCCATCGCAATCATCACGAGCGCACTCACAGGCATAATTTGTCACAATGATTGGAGTATGCTACATGTAATATATAATTAAACGGGTAAAAAAAATCCAACCCTCCTGATCCCGACATGCAAAACAGCCATTTTTTCCTCGGTTATTGTGGGTTTCATTTCTGCAGTTAATTACACTGCTGAGATGAAGGAAGATTTAATTCGAGGACTGAGCAGACAAAAAAGAGCAGTTGAGCCAAGGTGGAAAAACTCCATCACAATTAGATGTATGCACAGGCTTTTTCTGAATTCCGAGCAGGTTTTCCATCGGTGAAATTCCTGATGATCTGAGCTGGCTCGAGCGTGTGCTGGGTGCTGATGCGACTAACAGAAACACTCCGGCAGCCGAGCGCCGGTCGGGGCTGCCGCAGAGGACTCTGGGTAATAAGGCTGCAGATGAGTGCGACCCAAAAAACAAAATGGGAGGAGAGGGATTGGATGAGCGTGCGCGCGCGCGCGTGTGTGTGTGTGTACGCGCGCACACGTCTGCGCACGACACTTTTAACGCTGCCAGCCGAAAGCACATTTTCTGATCTCTAATACAGAGAGGACAACATGTTTAGGTGAGAGAACAGATCGTACTCTGAGCGTACTTTAGGTGGAGCCTGTATGCATATGTTAATGAGAAGATACGGGGTTTCTCGAGACAATAACCACACGTCACACCACAAACTCCAGCCTCGACCCAAACCTTCATATGAAGCCAAGTTGTCCTACTGACGTGCATTAATTAGGAGCAGCGGCTCTCAATTGAATAAAGCGAGTCCACCTCATAGATTTACAAGTAAAATGTCTCTTTCTGGAGATAAGTTGGACGTTCTCCCTCTAAAACCAGACTGTTTCCTTTTTTTTGTGCATATCATCATCATTATTATTGTGGAGGGGAAAAAACACACTTTATTCACGTACCAAAACGGGCTGTCAATATTTGACATTGCAGTGGAGTATGTGCTGCACAGTCTGACGAAGGCGAGGATGATCTCACGCTCCGCTCGAACCCTGATGAATGAAGGGTCTGGTGTCAAAGATAAAGGCACACGCAGTGGCTCAAAGCTGCTCGACATGGCTCGCAAAGATTGTTTGGAGTGATTTACCCACAACTGGGAGGAAAACCCGTTCAAACCCAACCCAAAGCCATCGCTTCTGCACATCTGTTGGATTTATAAGTGGTTATGGATTTGCTAACGTTTTCAGAATGACACTGTGCTTTCGAGCCAGCTGTGCTGCATTCAGGGCCCAAATAAATCTTTATTGATGTTCACATTTTGCAGCGTGAAGTCAGGAAGCCTTGGCTGGCCTTGATTTGATTGTATTGTGACAGACATTGGACAGATCATCCTGTTGTCATACCAAGATTTAAGAGATGAAGATCAGTGTCTCATAGTTTCCCTTCTGTGGACAATTGTGATTTATTTGCGGCGCCTTAATCTCATCATGAAAACAATTTGATTTTCCAGTTATGAATGTATCTTGTATTCAGTCTTGTATTCGTCTCACTGGATCAGTGGGGAGGACCATCAGCGTCTCAGGCTATCAGCCACAGCATCTTTATTTCTGACTGAATGACGGCATTTGGAGCGGCAAAATTGCGAATCCTGCACACTGGTCGTCAGCATGAAATCACGACAGAGGCTTTGAAGTGGAGAGGACGTTGACGCTCTAACCCGGGCGAAAGTGTCCTCCATCTGGATAGTCTTCTCAACCTCGTGCGTTTTCCGAGCCTTGATGATGGATGGTCGCGCACCAAGGTCAGGACAGAGGTGGTGTGCCCATATTAACTACCCTCTTCCACTGATAGACTGTCAGACCCTTTGCGTCTAGAAGCCTCCCATTGGCCCTGATGTAAACAACTGCAGCAGCACTGAGAGACTGGAGGGGAGACTGGTCTGAAGCATGCAGTGCATCATGCACACTTTACAGGGGAAAAACGGGGGTTCTTCTTACGCGCTGCTCACAGTATTTTAGTGTCTCATATGTAATGAAATAATCACGCGTCATTCCTGTTTGCACAGGCAGTGTGGACGAGCGGAAGACGAGCCAAGACTGCTGCGTTTTAAGTGATGACATCTCTTTCCTCACTCGCTCATAAAGCAGAGTTTAGAGGTGACATCAAGTGGGTTCGATTTCAAGGATCTAAACTGTGAGCTCAAAGATTTGCCAGACAGTTCCAGGCAAATATTTGACCCACTTTTGACAGAAAGCTTTATCAGCGTGCAGCAGCGAAAGCAATCACTGATGATTATGATGTGATTTTGGGTCACAGCCTCCGCACCTGTGTCGCTGTATGCACGCAAAGATTAATGCAGCCGAGTATACTTTGCTGTCAAAGAGAGTCAGATTGATAGTGAAGAAAGCAAAGGTTCAAAAGAGCCAGTTGGTTTTCACAGTTAGTCTGACACCCAACTTAATACCATAAAAAAACAACTAAAGTGGAGCCAACTTCAGGTCAGCAGAGATCATCTTATTTTAATTTGTGTATTTTCCTGCATGTACAGTGAAGAGGGAAAATTGAATAGCTGGGGGGTTCAAATCATTTTATTGGGGGGGGACGGACGGACAAGTTTCCCTGAACAGAGGCAGAACATCACAAAGTTGGACTGGTGCCTTGTTAGTTGGGAGGTAGAAGCTATCTTTTGTCACTAAAAAATTATCGTTACAAATGCGAAATGGCGGGAAAAGCTTTGGAAGCAAATGCTAACCGCTAACTGCTAACTTTTCACAATATGTATTTACCTTCAGTTTGTTTTGTTTCTGCTGTGAAAGACTTAAAAACAAACCAAAAGAGATCAAATGTTAATGTTTGGTGTTTACTTTCTTCTGGGCTGGTCTAGTATTGCTTTCACACCAACACGGTGCACTAGATTCAAGCCAAATTCTCAACAAGGACGACCTTTGTACAGCATTTGTTGAAGCATGTTTAAACTAAAGTCCACAAGTATGATCCACTGAGTAACAATGATGTATGATAAATATTACATGATAGAATAGGAAACTTTCTCAGGCACAGTGAATGTTTCTGATGTTAGAGAATCTCCTGCGGACGGCCCGACTGACGGTAACAGACTCATAACAGTATTTCTCAAGCTTCACTTGTAGCCGGATGAGAAAGAGGAGTGATCTGGCTTCGCCTGTGGAGTGCCTGTGTCTTCACGCTCCACTGCCCGCTTTAAAAGAAAGAGTGTTGCTCTGTTCCTCGCTGAGGTCTTTGGAAGGTGAACGGTAATTGCTGAGGGAGGATTTAGCCTGACGACGGAACAAAGCACCTCTTTTGTTTTACCGAGGTAACTCTTATACTCTGAGATGAAGCACTACTTTAGACATGAACTTTAGCCATGTATATAGCATGTGGGCCTGCCTGCTGGATCCACTGCGTGTTCAGCACGTTGAGTTTTATACTTATCAGTCTCGGGGAGAAGGGCAAACGCAGAGCGGCCGACAGAGAGCGTTTTGTCAGCTGCATTGCACGACTCTGTGCTGTTTTTGACTCATTAGCTGTAGTATTGGCGCTGCGGTAATGACATCATGGTGGCAGGAGCTTTTTACAGTCTGCCCGCAGAGAGACAGAAACCACAAACTGTACTCTTTAAAATAAAGAATTCTTTCACTGTGACTTCATCATGTCGTAAACTTTCCAGGAAACCCCAAACAGGTCTTCTCCCATTGTCTGACTCACATATAACAGTAACGACACGGACAGACTGTTCCTGAACGATGCATCAGTTCAGGCCTGAGACGCCTTTTTATCTCTTACAACCAAATCAAAAGAGAAAAGAAATATCAGCGTTGGTTTAAAGACCTTGATTCTGTAGTAGAGGGAATAAATGTCAGCTTCATGTAATGTGAAAATAAAAGACAGAGAGCAACAAAAAAGCAGAAAGGGAGCGACTTTCGGGGGGGGGGGGACTTAATATCTTTTCCTGGTACAAAATAAACACGTCTGAGAGCAGCCGTGTCAGGGGGACTTGGCTGCGCTCGGTTGTCGGGGTCTTTCAGCACCCTTCAGGAGCCTCCTCAGTCCTGACCAGCATTGTTTGTGGAGAAGAAAGCTATCAGAGGATCTGCACAAGATTAGGGTTGCCAACTGTTCCCTCCGCGGCTTCCTGTTTTGCCGCAGGAATTCTTTTAGCGGGTGCAAAAAAAAGAAAAGAAAAGAAAAACAGCACATAACTGCGCTAATCTGACATGGTTAACCCTTTCCTCTCAACATACTCCAAAGAGACCCTCAGAGAAGACATGGACTTCATTTTTTTTCCTTTGACAACTGAATTTTGATGAAAAGCTTCATTTCCATTTTATTCCAAACACAAAAATGCAATGTCAAAAAAACATGTTCCAGTCAAAAGAAACTGGTCTAAAAAGGAGTTGAAATATTAAATGATCAAACCTTTCTCTTTTGTAAGGGGTCTGATGAGACACATCTGGTAAAGGGTGGAGACATGACGGATCAGAAGAGAAAGTGCACAGAAAGACGGGAAACAAACAAAACGCACAAGGTGACGTGAGTTGCAGCTTTGAATTCACCTGCTGAAGAAAATGGCGTTCGTTCACTTCCTTAATCTAACCCACCACATGAAAGAGAAGAAACGTATCTTATTCTAATGTTGCGTCTTTAAACTGAAAGCATTCGTCAAAACGCCGAATGAGACGTGACTCAGAAAGCGTATCAGCTCTGCTCTGTCTCTCCCCGTTCCCTGTCACTCCCCCTTCTACCTCTTTTTCATTTTCCCCTCTCCTTCACTTTCTCTCCTCGTTCTCACCCTCGTACCACCGCCTCCTCCTCCTCCTCCTCCTCCTCCTCCTCCTCTCCTTTCCCTCCATCTAAATTGCAAATGGCAGCAGTGCTGACTGCCAGAGGAGCTCCTCAATGTCATTAGAGCTGACCCTGTGGATTAACTAGAGGAGAGAGGCGGTGTGTAGAAACTACAGATCAATAACGTGGCTTATCCTCTGGGTTCCTTCACTTCACTTTGGATTTGGATGGGACTGACTGAAGTGTCTGCTCTCCTCTTGAACAACAAAACAGCAGGGCTGTAACTGAGTGACACACTCGAAGCACGATTGGTGACAGGGAGATTGAGGAATGATTAAAGGAGTATAATTACTCAGCTTGAGTTCACATGAAAAATGCACAGGTACACAGAAACTTTGACGATGAGGCAAACATGTTGCACAGACCAGCTGGCCAGATCAGGATACCCGCCGCTGGTGTCCGTGTGATCCAATTAATGATGTGATGCGATAGCTTCGGAGATAAAGAGACGAACGGAGAGACGGATGCCTCCACGTGCGCGCGTGTGCGGCCGTCATACAAATGTGTGGTTGATTTACCGAGTTGGCAGGCAAAGCCAAGTCGCCATGAGCCGCGCTGAACCTGATAGGTGCCCTTATCAGCGACAGCTAAAGTCAAGGCTGATTATAAATGGTGGCGTGTGCGCGTGCGCATGTGCGCGTCCTCTCCACCATCACACACGTTCAGGTCCAACATGTAGAGCGGCATCCACGGATCACGTCGCTCAGTCTTGAATGTGTGAAACACTCGTTCATCACAGACTTTTCAGCCAGCTGTCGTTCACTAAAGCGTGGCCTGGTTGAGGTCAAATGTAAAGTTAAATCTAAAGGTTTCAGCAAAATCCCTCCAAGCTCAAACAACATTTTCAAGAGGGAATTTTGATCACTTCACAAACTGTCGTGAGTTGTGAGGTAGCTGTTGGCACTTTTCTCTCACAGTGAGAGGACCTTCAATTCAACCTTTGTGTTATGTGTTGTTTGTGAGTTTGCATGTTCTCCCTGTGTGTCTGGACTCTTCAAACGTGTGCCTGCTGTGCGAATTCACTCGAAGTCACTCCCAGATAAAGCAAAAAATAGAAACATCGAAAATGACGACTTTGAGCCTGGATGGTGAAACCCTCTTCCAACTGATCCTGAGCCGCCCCTCAAAGGTGAATCAACTGGTGGGGTTTTTTTGTCCTCACTTGGCTTCTCCTGCGTGTCACCGGTCGTTCCGAACACTCGAGCTGCCCTCCTTCAGCTGGGACCTGGATCTGAGGCGAGAGCTGCGTTGCATGACTCTTGCCTCCACTGCTGTTGCAACGATAAATTCTTTCCACTGTTTGTCAGGACTGGATGCTGATGTCTCGCCGTGGCGAGTGAGACTGAGGAGCAGACGTGAGGCTTGTTCCTCTTTCCTCTGCGTTCTGAAATGTTTCCAGCGCACTCCACCGACAACCAACCCGTGCAAACACTGCAGTTTTGTCAATGACATGGATGAAGGTCCCACACATATGGAATATCAGAATACAAACATACGGATGTGATACGATGAGCCGCACACAGAGAATGAAGGGGAGCGATCCGTGCAGTTTTCAAACAACATAAATCTTATTAATTATTGTCCTACTGGTGGCGATGCTAATTAATTGCTTGTGGATATTGCGGCCTGACAGCTGTGAGTGAATTGAACACTTTGAGCACACTGTGCGTGCGTGCGTGTGTGTGCGTTGCAAATGAACAAGTCGCTTATAGGAAGTCGTGCATGACTGTCGTACATGGCAAACCCTCTGATAAGCCATTTGTGCTGTACGTTGCGCCTCAGTACTCGGTGAAGGAACGAGGAGAGAGACTGCTGACAGGTCTGTTTCCCTCTCAAATGGGGCGAGCCAGCAGGTATGAAAACATATGTGGCTGAGTCAACTCGCGCCAGCAGTTTTTAAATGCCTTGTGCTGTCAGTTTTAATAGGTCATTATCTACATTTTATAGCTGCATTGTGGACGATAAACCTATCAGAGGGCAGTTTAAACACTTGTTATCAAAACATATCACAGCTTTATATTAAGACAAAAAAAAGCCACCGAGCATCTAATCCAGAAGTGACTCAGACGTAATTGATTTGTAGTTTGATGAAATATGACATACAGGCTGGTAATGAGAGGTTACATATGGCCACCGTGGTGTACTGTGAGGGTTTACGTTGCGTGGCAGACGGCGAGCACCACAAAGGATTTATTGCCATCTAGTGGTGCATTAAGTATAAGTGCAGAATGATTAAGGGTGATTACAATGAAATTCAAAGCCGTTTCCTACACTGTCGCCATGCCAGACCATCATCCATCCACAATGAATGGCCCAAATACACGTTTGTACTGTGACTATATCTATATCTCAGAGCTGACAGAGGTGTAAACAAAGCTACAATACAAGGAGGCCAAAGTGTACATCAGGGATTATATTAAGAGTGCCCTCTGTCTGTCTGTCTGTCTGTCTGTCTGTCTGTCTGTCTGTCTGTCTGTCTGTCTGTCATTAAGGTGTTCAGTCACGTGCCACAACAGAGGGCCAGTGCCACCCCGGCCACCCCGTAGCTCTGCCCCTGAGAGCTGCAAAAATCAAACCCACTAAACTACAATCTGACATCTCTTTCGTGTTCAGTTCACCCACGTCAGACTCACATCATTGGTGTATTTTTGACTGAGTCCTGGAATGCTGGTGGCTGTCAGGAAGTTCACTCACAGGCAGCCCCCCCCCACACACACACACACCCTCACCCTCACACCCACTCCCCCTCCCTCCCCGGCCCCATTCAGACCGCGTTCAAGCGTTTCATGAGCTCACATAAGCGCATCCAGAAGACAGCAGTTAGGACCGAATCCACCGCGGAGCTTTTGACAAATACCTTCATGTTGAGAGAGTGTAATTGGGATAATTAGAAAGACACCAGGCACCACCCTCAGGCCCCAACATCGGAATTAGTTTTTATCACAGGAGCAGGAAAAAAAAGGGAAGCGAGGAACAAATCATGTTCACTGAAGTCATCAGATAAAACCCCCGCAGAGCACATCCCAGACCGTTCAGTCGTTAGGTTTATTGCCCTCAGGCTCTTTCAAGTTGTTACGGTGTTGTACTAAAGTCGCCATTTTCGTCGCGAGAATACTTTCCAAAGCTGATCCCATCTGAAGTGAATTCGCCCAAAAAATAAAATAAAACCCTTTAAAGGTAAATTGTAAAAGTCTGTAAGTAGCCTAATGTGGTGAAACCTCCCTCAATACATTTAGAGCATCACCATTTCTCCCTTTGTTTTGTCTGTCATGATCAAGTGCTGGAATTAGATCGATATGTTTCATGTGAAGGCTTTCCTGACATTCCACTAACATAGCAACAAGTAGCAGCACACACACAAGTAGCCCTCATGTAAGTTATTGTGACTGAGGAGAAGCAAATCGACAGTAACATCATGAACACCAGTCTGACGTTCTGGGAGGGAAACAGCAGGAAAAACATGCAAACTCAAGAGAGCACAAGAGAATAAACAACAACATTTGGTGTGTGTGTGTGTGTGGGGGGGGGGGGGGGGGGGGCCGCAAAAAAAGGGGGGAAAAAAAGAGGAAAGGGGGAATTGTTGTTAATTGTTGGATGTGCAGGATATTGATGTTAGGAGGAAGTCAGCGTCATGTGAGGATGATTGATGGACCTTTTCTTCAGCTGACTGTGGGATGACCACACAGCTTCTCGGATCATTTCCGACAACAACCATGAATGGAAAATGAGATCGAGTGTTTTGATGGTCTAAATGATATGGGACACACACACAGGCCGTTCTTCTTCTCTCTTTTTTTGTTGGGAGACGGGGGCGGGGCGGGGCGGGGGGGTGGTGGTGGTGGTGGTTACAGTCGGATGGTATGAGAGCGTGACCACGCCTTATCTCCGGCCACGCCTCCTGTTTTGCGCCTGTGCAGTGCGCTTTGTTGTCACTGGGAACTAAACAGTTCAGATTCGGTGCCTTTTTGTTCTTTCTACGCTCACGACATGGAGGATTAATGAACTGAGGGTCACACTTTAGTTCTCACACTTTTGTTTTGATTCTCGCAGGATCCCTTTCTTGTTGTTGTTGTTGTTTGGTTCACTCTCCTCAACGATGTTCCAGTCAACTTTCACGGATTTCAACTTCAACTTTGAGGGGATGAATGAGACCAGGACGGTGTCCAGCGGGGACCTGGTCGCCGGACACGTCTCTTTTGGCCTGACCAAGCCCACGAAGATCACCTCCATTAGTTTGGCTCTGAAGGGCGGCGTCAAAGTCCACTGGACCAGCGGGAGCAGCAAGAACCGGAGGCATCACAACGCCAGGCTGTCCTACTTCGACCTCAAAACGGCGCTGCTGCGAGACCAAGGCGGTGCGAAGCCCGACCTCGGCCCCAGGTGAGACCGGTGCCACGTTTCGCGGGAGAGTGACGGAGTGCGTTGTTGCTCTCTCTCTCTGTCTTGCAGGCGCGACGGCCGGACAGCCGCTGCAGCCCGGCACGCATGTGTATCCGTTTTCGTGCCAGATCCCACACGGGTGCGTATCGGTCGCCTCCCTCTTCCAACGCACTTGGAGTTGATTGTCGGTCGATCGTTTCCAGACGATCGGACTATGTAGCCAACAACATCCTGATCCGATTGAGTCCACACTGTCCAACACTTTAGCTAAACAGGCCTGGTTTTATATAGGTTTTATATAGAGTTTTTGGAAAATGTAAAATTTGATCTTGTAACTGACACACATTAAAATTCCTGAAGGCTACACGTGTTGCAACTATATTTGTGCATTTTAAGTAGTTCATTATTACTGTACACACATATACAGATAGATAGATAGATAGATAGATAGATAGATAGATAGATAGATAGATACAGTAGATCACTCCAGCCTTATTTCTGTTCTTCAATCTTTCTCTGATATTTCATGGTCCTCCTTTTCTTTTTCTTTTTTTTTTTGGTTCTTTTTCTGTTTCTAATCTTTTACGACGACGCAGAAACTTCCCGTCGACTTTTCATGGACCCCACGGTCACATAACGTACACTCT
>JAUESF010000012.1:8627325-8638877 GCA_032274765.1 Malacoctenus tetranemus | reverse complement strand
TGTATGTATGTATGTATGTGTGTGTGTGTGTGTGTGTGTGTGTGTGTGTGTGTGTGTGTGTGTGTGTGTGTGTGTGTACTTAGACAAATAAAATTATGATGACATCACCATAGCACAATCTGGAAACAAGTATCTAAATAATAATTGAAAGAATTCATGTGTTCACTCGCATCTTAACCTCAGAGTAATGTGTCAATCTTCAATCTTGTGCTTCGAAATTTGTTTCACACTCGGCAAATTAAACATTAAAGACAACAACTAAACTCGAAAACAAGAGCAAGGCGTGGAGTCAAAGATTCTCTCCGATTTCTTAATCGAGTGCTTTGCAAATCATATCAAAAGGCCTCCACGGGACGCTGTGCGGTTGGTTGAGCTCTTCACTCAGGCACGGTGGATGGATAGAGTCAGATAGACAGGAAACACTATCAAGAAAAAAGGAGCTGGACAGCTTGAGTACTTCAAAGAATCACTCGTGTCCCACCAGAATGTGTCTGCACATCCAGAGGTGGGACTCGCATCAAAAGCATGAACTCTAATGGTCCCGTCAGAATCATCCAACATTAAATCTCTCGTCGTGTTGCTTTGTTCGCTCTCAGACTTTCTTTTGTTGGGCCTCGGACCACAGCCACCGGTCTGCGCTGACACACAGCCGGAGCGTCGCAGCTTTTGGGAGGCTTCTCTTTATTTATTCCCAGAAAAACTTCTCCCGCCGCAGGCTAACGAGCTGCACCGAGACGTCCCGTGAACAAACTGTGAACGCCACCTTCAAAGGAGGCACGCGGTGCCCCAGTTACTGCGGCCACGGGGAGCTGACGGGAGCGAGTCTGAAAATTTCTCTTGTTACCATAAAAGTTGTGGTAAAAGATTTACATGTGGGATGAGTTAGAGTGACCTCGAAGGACTGCATCTTGAAATGGAACCGCGGCGGAGAACGTCCAAGGTGCTTAACTTACCTGTCTGAGCCATCCAGTGCCCAGTATGGCACCACTCGCACACACTCACTCACACTCTCACACACACACACACACACACACACACACACACACACACACACAGTCATCAGGCTGGGCACTGACCTGGACTCGCCCTACATGGAGGATATTGGTGTCTTTCAGCCGGCAACATTTTTCTGGTCGTTTGTTCCCAGGAGGGGAGAAAATAAAGTTTGCATCTTTCTAATGAGAACGTGAGGACAGAACAAAGGCTTTAAAGTAGGAACGTGACGACAGGTTCTTCTTTGTTTTTAATCGGCTTAGGTATGGCATTTGTGATCCTGCCTGTATTTGTAGACGTTCACAATCTGAAGCTACAAAAAACTTCTCATTCTAGGAGAAATGAAACTTAAAATACAGAGAAGCAGGAATAAGAAATCAGGTCCGAGCAGCAAACGGGGTCACCGGGAGGTTGATCACGCACATGCACTGATGGTGTAACAAGCTCTAATCCTCTCTGTGCCTGTATTTTTCCCCTCCTTCTCTGCCGTCTTCCTGTCATTATCTTGCTCACGTTTTCACTCTTCTCCTTTGCACTTCTCTCCTGCCGGCGTTCATCTTTAATTCCCCTCCAGCAGCAGAGTGGCTGCACTGATTCAAACAGGCTGCGCTGGAAGGGTCAGACTCTGTTTGGACACTCCTGCTTCGCTCAGCGGGGGACGGTGGAGACTTTTACAGCCTGATTGCCTTTGAAGTCCTCGTAACGACTGCGAGGAACTGGCTGATATGTTCAAAGAAAGAGTGAGGCGAGGAAATTAGACTAATACACTCTGAATATCCTCCTGCTGGAGCTTTGCGGGTAATGATGTGCAACTCATGAATACTTTATCTGTGAGTTATCGCGGCTAAAATCCCACAGTGATACAGCATAATTACACAGTGCGATGCTTCATTTGAACCGTCACAAGTTCCTACTTATGGGAGGATTTTGCTTTTACTGTTTTAAAGACAAAACGTTGCAAATGTGGCTCAATTGTTTCTCTTTCAGACTAATTAATTGAGTCGAAATCCCAGTCCACATCAGGATGTGCTCACCTGAAAGCTTTTCTTTTTTAAACCAATAAATTCGGTGGGTTTTGTTTTTTAACACTCTTACATTGTGACACATTCGAGGCAGCTTGTTTGACCGTGAAACCGAGTGAAATTTAGTGGTTGTTCAAAAGGAGCAGAGCTTAGTAAATCATAGAAATGACCAATGTCGTTCTATTAAAGCGTCGACTTTAGTATTCGATCTTAGTTTATTAACTTTAGAGCTCTCAGTGTTAAATGCCATGTTTGGTAACTGCAGTGTTGGCGGCTAAATAAAGAGAATATGAAAAAAATCTTTCACTTTTGTCAACAGAGCAAATCACCATGTCGTGTTTTATCTTCCCCAAAACCACGAAGTTTGGCTCTAATCTCACATTTCTATTGCTAGTTGAAGAACCATAAGGTAAAATAAACTCCCATCGTTACCATTCAATGAGCCAACATTGAGCACCAGCTGGACCAAAGAAATCATTTTTTTTCCCAAAATCATTTCCGTTTCTCATCATCCGAGCGATCGACTCGCTGTTTGGGCCCCGACGACCGTCCCTGCCGTCCGGCAGTATCTCTGCTTCGCCGAGATAGAAGCAGATGGCTGAGAGCTTTCTGCTCCGCTGTGTCTCCTTGTATCTGCGTCACTGCCTGATAATCACAAGTTTACCGGCGGGCCCCGCTTGATGCTTTATCTCGAGCAGGCAGCGCCAAAACGGATGCACACCAATATGGGATCAGCGCCGGCCGACAGGGAGTCTGCGTGAGGGGGTGTTTGGATCCGGACACTCACCAGCGACCGCAGTATCAAAGGTGAGCGTGTCAACAAGTGTCCCCATTTAATCTTCCCCTGTGAGCCACCCGGGGAGGAGGCGGGAACATGTGTGGAAGTATTTCTGTCCAACTGCCTCCATCACTTTAACTTTGGTTGTTATTTCACGAGAAAGCCGAAAATTGGACGTTTCCCTTCTGACGTGCCGGCATTTGTTTGGATTTCAGCAGTTTACTCAACCTGATCACACACAGTGTCGGAAAGGGGACGAAAATGACAATCATTCAAGGCTTGTTCACAATTTCAAATATTTGCTTTTGAATCTTTCTTGGGAATAAATTCCACATTTTAATTTTCCACTGCAGTTTATATACCGCATTTGTCTCATTATGAACTGCTGGTTTTTGCAAACATTTCACCAATTAATCACATGAAATCAATCCAAAACGTCCAGGTATAAAGAGTTTATCTGGGTAAAATGTGTCCGTATCAACAAAGAGCCAATCTGTTTCTGTGGTTCCTCGCTTGGACTCCAGAGGATGTCAGAATTCAGTGTAAACCATAAGACACTTTCTTGAACCAACATTTGACATCTGAAACTGCCCTTTCTATTAAGGGTCCCCGCTTTTGTATGGTGTGAATGTGACAGAAGGTCTAAGAATCAGTTCGGGGGGGGGGCTTTGAAAGACAAACACATGGCGTAACAGAGTAACGGGGAGAGATATGCAGCTGCACCTGTCGGCCGTATGTCCGCACATCTAATGACTTGCAGTCAGCTGCCAGCCTTCTGCGGGAAACCTTGTGAAGAGGAGCGCTGAGTGCGAGGTTACAAAGAAGGTTATCACACACTCTTCACCGTGCATCCCGCACTAAGAAGATTCCTGAGGGCGCCACTTCAACCCTAAAAACGACCCGCCATGCCCCCTCTCTTCACGACTGCTTCCAATTTACAAGCGGAGGTGGAGATTCACAGCGTTCACCGTCCGTGTGATGTGAAGCACCGTCTGATGCCGTCGCAACAGGTGGGACATAAAACATTGAAGAAAAAAAAAGCCTCAAAACAGATGTTCAAAAAGTTTCTTTAATAAATAGCGGCAAACTGAGTGACTCTAAAAACACCAGTAGCTCTGATGGGCGGACGTGTGAGACAACTGGACGCCCAAGCAGCTACAAAAACCATCTTTGTTTGCTGCACAATGTGGTCACCATTTTCAGACACGAGTGACAAATTCATGTCGCCATTTAAACCCCTCAACAGATCCAACATTGGTATGAATCTACATCATGTGGAATTTCAATTGAGTTGATAGAAGTTTGACAAACTTTAAGGGGCAGAAAAAAAAAAAAAAAGTCTGGCTGAAATGTTTCGACAATCTTTTGTATCATTTTGATCCCGGAAATGGCAGAAAACAGAAAGCGACCCGACACGCACACACACAGATCCAGAGTAAACATTTCACATAAGTAAAACACAAGCACGGACCTGGAAGTCTGTGCAGGGATTCAGACACACTCGGGGGGGGGCTATCAGCTCACCCATCCTCCCACACAGGCTCATTCTGGCCCCCCCCCTCCCCGGGGTGGCGGTATGCGATGACAGCTCTCCGTTTTTACATTATCTAAGTGACAACCCGGGGGTGGTCCCGTTGTGCTTCTGGGGTCATACTGTCGGTGCCTCGGCGTCCGCTCGCTTTGTTCGATGTTTCCGCGTGCGCTTCTTTTCTCCTTTCGACAGTTGATTCGCTACTGAAGAAACAGTACACTGAACGCCATGATGACACAGCAGCAGGCCACCCAGGGGCTCTTGCGCTCACCTGCAGCACAGATAGAACGCACACTTGAGGACTCCAATGTTTAGCAACACAGAACAGCCCTGAGGCCTCCAAATGGAGGAGATCTGCAACAAAAACGAGGCGGCGCTGACAAGGAGACGCACTTCTGTGACAAATCTTCTTTAAAAAGTTCATTAAACAATTTTGCTAAAATCAAAAAATTAAAAAAAGACTATATTACATCAATCAGGTAAAGGGACATCCCGTTGTTTTATTCAGAAACCATCGGCTCCATGGTGTAATCGACTTCCCCACTATTTTTGGAATGTAGAAGTCGCTACTGAGCGCTCTCACATTTTGCTTTAAGTTTTTTAAAAAAAAAAAAAAAACAAAAACACCACATTTGTTCATGTCAATGTCAACTTCTTTCCCACCTAATTATCCCTCTGAGAAATGAGTTCTGACTGCGGATATTTATTGCACTCAGATTCTACTCGCCTTTGTGAAAGCTCACAGGACTGTTTGAGAGTCTCCTGAGGAAGCTAATGCTTCATTCGAGGAGGCATGTACACAAACAATCACAGGAAGCCACGGCGACGTGATGTCGGCGCACAACGCGACCGGTTCATGAGGGTTTTTTTTTTTTTTTATGATTACAAAAGGCGGAGAAGAATTACCATCATTCAGACATAAACATGACCAAAACAACCGCGGAAACATTCTGATAGGATGTAACAAAAGAAAATAAAACAAGAGCCTATAATAAGCTTACCTATTCTGGCACACTTCCAGAAAATCCCTAGAAGCCTAAAAAGAGAAAAAAAAATGATCAAACTTAGCAGCAGGAACCATTTTGTCCCTGTTTATAACGCTCATTTAGTAACGCTGTCCATAATCATACAGCATTCAAACAGACCGCCACGACAACTTTGAGGTGACTGGTCCCATGTTTGTGTGTGAAGCGACAGGAACTGCTCGACCGTCCTCTGTGGCAGCCTCACAGGAGGACTGAGACGGCCCTCCGACAGAAACAAGCAGCCGTCAGAAGCCCACTTCCATGTAAGGAGAGCGCGGTGCATGGTGAAGGAGAGAGGGACAGCAGGACGTCTTATTATCTCTGGTGACAGCTGAGGCAAATGTGGCATACCAGCCCTTCGCTTTTCTGACGAGTCTGAGCGAGTGTGTGTGTGTGTCTGTGTGTGTGTGTGTGTACATGCAGCTAAAGCCAAATTTCCCAACTTTTACGCAGCATTTCTTCATAAAATTCTTTTACAGGCCCAGAACAGCAGCTGTCGAAAAGTTACATTAAATAAAAGGAAGTTTTTATGATCATTTCTTTTTTTCTGTTCACACTCAAAACTGGCGTGAGATGGTATTCCCCTCAGATTCTCAGTCCGTCTCTACCTCACAAAAAAAACTGTTTACACGATGTGTGGCACCAAATCAACATAAATAGTGGCTCATGCCTTACTCAATAGCACAATCAGGAGGGAAAACTATTAAATCATCTCCATCTGTCGCTCTCGGTCTCATGTGTTCGACTGAAGAGGGTGTCCCTCCCTTCTCTGATGGTGTTTGTGAGTGAGCGCAGTGAGATTGTCTGTGTGTGTGTGTGTGTGTGTGGCTGTTCCTGGGCGCGTTGGGCTTATTAGAAGTGATTCACAGATTTTATAGATCCAACAATATAACGACTTGTAGCATTAAAATCAACCCTTCTGTATTTGACAAAGACAGAGCTGAAAAAGTAACAGCTCCAGTGAGCCGAGGAGCAAAAGTGAACATATTTAAGAATATATTCCACTCCAACACCACAAAAAGCAAAGCGAGTACGGCCACTCGTCATTTCTTGGAGTGGCTCCTGTCTGAGCTGAAATTCAACAGTAAACTTAGTGAAAGGGGTTCAAGTTAAACAAACGGAGGATGTTGATGAGAGAACCTGAGGGAACAAACTGTGGCACTTACAGCATAACACTTGATTTTGTTTTGTGTCTTAAAGTTTCCTTCATATTGACAGTTTTTGTGCCACTTTCTTGTATGAACAATGCATGAAGTGATGAGAAAAAACAGATTCAGTATATTTCAACATCCTTTTTTTCTCAGTTAAACTGCAGCTCTAAATTATCAAACGATCGCCTTGTTGTCGATTGGTAAGAGGAAGAGAAGATGTTCATACCCGGTCTTGTTCTTGTCCAGGAGACTGGGAGCCAGGGCTCTGATGTAGGCACAGGTGCAGATCAGGAGGAGAATCACTGTCAGGAGTGACTGAAAGTTGAAAATGGCCGACTGTAGGATAAAAGAGGGAAAAAAAAGGCTTTATTAGGAGGAAGATCACGTCGGCTTACCAGCAACATGTGTGAACATTCAAAAATGTGACGTTTCTCGTCGTTCTTTCTGTAACTGAGATGGCATGAAGTCTGTAGTGAGGAATGTTGCTGCACCAGCTCTTCAATTTGGTGGCAGGACAACGAGTGGCTGAGCAGACCTTTTCCTTTCAGACTGGCCATCAAGTAGAAAACCAGGGTTACTGTCCACAAACCATTAATACATTAACTCAGGATTACAATTTAGCAATGGTCAGGAGTTTCCAACCAGGGGTCCAGGACCCCCTTGAATGTGTAAGTGTCAAAAAGAGATCACTCTGCTTACTCACTAGAGCAAATACCACGACTTTTATTTTAAAGACCTCTGCTTTTGTTTTGTTGGTGAATGTCTGCATTCCCACCAGCATTTGGCTTCACTGTAATGCTTGTCATCATTGAGAGGGTCCATAGCTTTTCTTACAGGCAGTTTACACTGGCTTCAGGAGAGAAAAAAGGTGGGGAGGTGGTCCTGCAGCATGAAACATTCACTTCTGACTGAGTTTGCGCTGCTGATGTGTTTGTCAGAGGCACAGTATGTATGCTTCTTATTACGCTCCGTATGTGCTGGATGTACTTTATTAGAAATGCCTTGATTCAGGTTGGCTGTTGACATTTTCTCCCAACCTACTTTGTATTGTTGCGTTTTAAGATCGCACTACCACCACGACGTCGACAGCCAACATTTATGTTCTCTTGTGAGGTTTAATTTTGCAAGTGGCTGAAGATATATATACAAAAAAAGATCTCAGTGATTCACTTTTTATTCATTTCAAACGTAGTCTCCTGAACAATATTCTGACAGTTTAAGCCCTTCGGGGTGTAGCAAACACACACGCCTGCAGACATCGGTGCACTGCTACAGCTACGTGGCATACACCTCAAAACACTACGATGCTCCGACTCATCCTTTTCATTCAGCAACGTATTTGAAGATTTTGCGATTACACGAGTCACGCTCATGCAGCGTCATAAATATATGTGACGATACGAGCCGAATACGCCGTTACACAGAGAGGATAACAAGATATAATAGCGAGATTCGCTAAACTTTTAGCATAAGTTGGCTAGCCAATAGCAGCTTGCGAGTTTAGCACGCCACATACGTCCTACTCCCCTCCAAAGATTGATGCAGTAACATCATATCCAGAGTGCGGACCGCTAGTATGAAGTATTCAGCGTTTACGAACAACCGAGAAAGCAGAAACAGACTTTTAATGCAACAAAACATACCATTTTGATGAGAATCAAAGCCACATCACACTTCCTGCTCCACGGAACTTACGTAAAGTATTGAAAGACGTATCACATTACGTAATCACGCATGCCGAAGGATTCCGTTCGGTGATTGGCTGGAAATACAGAAGTTGAAAGTTGAATCTGTTGACGCTGTCAACAGCAGAGCCGCGAGGGTTGCACTTCCATGCGAAGAATGCTTCGTTTGGACCTCGCACTATTTATTCCAAAAACAACAGTAAGTGTTTTCTCAGGAACATATGTCAGTCATTTTTTTCGCCCGCCTTGTAATTGTTGTCATTTAGAACCGAGTGCAATCAAACAGGAAGGCGTTCGAGTCGTCAAAGTTCACCTTTGAGCCCTTTTTGCTGAACGCCTGCTGTTAGTGGGAGACCATGCTTTGATTACCGACGACACAGGGATGAACAGTGAAATACTCGCATAATACTCGGTATTTCCTTCAAAAATGCATTATAATTTCAGTACATATAAAGTATGCCTCCTTAGTATGGATAGAAAATTACTTTAATCTTTTGGATATCCACAGAGTTATAATTGTTTACCATTTTTAAAGAGTGGGACCACATGGAAGAAAGTTTATGTCACACCGTTTCAGATGAGCACAGATGAAATCTGTATATGACAAAATGTGGACAGTTTATGAGGTCAACGAGGAATCCAAATTTCTAATCTCAGTCTCTCTAACTTCAGTCTTCAAGGGCTTCCTTCCCAAGACTTTGAGATGTCCCACCTGCTCCAACACACCAGGTTTAAATTGGTGTGCGGTCATCAAGCTCCGCAGAAGCCTACTAATGAGCCCTTCATTAGATTCAGGTGTGTTGAGGACTGGAGCCAGGCACTCCTGGCAACAAACATTACACAGCCATCCTGACATTGGTCAGTAAAATGACCCTTTCCCTGCACAATTCATTTCACATTTTGGGGATTTAATACAAATGTTCCAAAGTGCCTCTTTTTTATCTATTGCATTTTATTAAAAAACAAAACAAAACTAAGATCCGGTTGTCTCTTAGTGACGTAAGACTGAAATGTTTGTGGGCCACTTTTCCCTGAAAGTTTTCACAATGACGTTCCCTCCCCTCCAACCAGCCGCGACAGCATCTTGATTGCATTTAAACCATGTTTCATAAATCCCCCCCGACCTTCATTCCCAGACACTCTCAAAGATCTCTTCATGTTAGAGGAAATCTGTCACACTGCAAACCACACATAAATTATAGTTGCATATTTTTCAGAAAGAGCCCAGATGAAATATTGTTGTAAAGTAGAAAAAAACCCTCTTTTTTTAAAAATGGGGAGGCTGCTTTCAAAGAGGCAGACAAGTGAAAACTTTAATTAGGTTCACATTCCTCATAATGTGATTCACTTTTATGGTTCACAGGACACTGACCAATGTTGGCTACAGTACATCCACGCCTGATCACTGTACTCAGACTAAGGCCCAAATGTAGCCTCAATATATCACCTTTTTCTCTTTGGATTATCAGTTCAAACTATTTGAATAGTATCGAGATACAGACTACATTTTTGGAGTGTGGTTGCCACATGAGTTTTTCATCCCAATTTTGGGTCGTTTTGTTGTAGAAAGTTTTAAAGCGAAAGTCTCGTGGCAGGACAGTGAAAGGACCGGTCTAATTGTTAGGGGGCCTTACAGGAGACAGTTAACGTCCTTGGCTTTTTATACTCGGTGAACACTTCATTTTGGACACAAGATGCATAATTACAGACTCTCCTCGTGAGTCATTTGCCTGGTACTTCCTCTGCTCAGAATTGTGTGCTGCAGTTTGCATATGAGGCAACGCAGGAGAACTTACAATGAAAAGGCTGAGCCAAAAAATTACAGAAGGACCAAGGAAAAGAGGATAAGAGCAGCATGTCAAAACTGCAGAAGAGATTTTGATTTAGGTGTTCCAGTGATTCCGTCTCCTGGTCATGTACCTAAACAGATGCTGACAGTAAGACTTTCAGGACTGGCTTTGATGGTTTAGCGCAGGTCTCCATTCCTAACAGACAGTGCTGTTTATTTAATTGAAGTGTCCTTCTGTCATTACCACAGGGTCATCGTCCCTGCACAACAGATGTTACAGTAGCTAATGAGTAGCTGGGCTCACTTTATGAGGTTAAAGTTGATGCCTTCAGCTCCCTCATCTCGCTTGGCCCCCTTCGTCCAGCCACACCCCTTCTGGAAGCACAAAGGGTCAACTCTAATTTGTTGTACGCTCTCTGTGCATGTGTGCATGCGTGTTTGCTGGGTGTCTGTGTACTTGGAGAGTGCATGTGTGTGGTTGTGTGTCTCAGCTCTGCGGCATGTCTCATTTTGAATCACCTTGACCACCTGCTCCTTTAGTGTGTATGGCAGGAGGATACATAGAAAGAGTACCCAAAAGGATCATGCTGTCATGCAGTAACTTACAGTGTCCGAAGGCGCTTATTTTCAGTTTTTTTCCAAGCTTGTCCAGCTTGGCTAACTGCCAATTTAGCTGTCCTTTTCTCTCCATTTCCACTCAGTTTGCCCTGTATTTAAGTAGGGACACAGTCCGACTCACCTCTCACTTCACGTGGAAGCCGTAATCACATGTTCTGGCCTGGACATCCATCATCAAGTAAAAGTTTCTCAAGCAATTTGACCAGAAGAGCAACGCTTAGCCGGTAAACTGAGTGGACTTTTCAGGAACAATCTCATGAACCATATTGGACTCATTTGTCCATTCTATATCCAACAAGTCTGTTGACTTTGGCAGCAGTAGTTCTTGCAATAGTGAGTCAGTTTTGGAAAAAATGAGGGCAGTGAGGTTTTACAAAACATTTCACTCTGGGTATTTGTTAGATATTGAATTATCAGCAGCTAATTTGAAGCCACAACATGTGAAGATCTTTGTGTGTGTGTGTGTGTGTGTTTTTATTCACTTTAGACAAGAAACTCTGAGAATAGTTGGGATGTCCAACACAAAATTCTGGATGTTTTATTCAGATTTTAGTCATCAAGTTAAATCCAATCCCTCTGGGGATTCCCATGGATCTCCCATGAAATGTCCTTCAGCGTTGGGTAATTAGACACTAAAAGTCACTGTTTAAGGGATACATGCAAACTTGTGGATAAACGTATGAACTGGGTGTAAGAAATATCAAGAGAAAAAGGACTTCTCAGTAATATTGCTCCATTTATGTTTAACAGCGTGTAATTACCATGCTGGTGGTAGCAAACCCCACACTCCCACAGAACAACCTGCCAAAACCTGCGAATCTCCGTGTGGTCCTCCTGACTCAAAGAGACCCCCACCAAAGCAGCACGCACACACACACGCGCACACACGGGCACACACACACACACACACACACACACACACACACACACACACACACACACACACACACACACACACAC
>JAUESF010000012.1:8604537-8616080 GCA_032274765.1 Malacoctenus tetranemus | reverse complement strand
GTGTGTGTGTGTGTGTGTGTGTGTGTGTGTGTGTGTGTGTGTGTGTGTGTGTGTGTGTGTGTGTGTGTGTGTCCGTGCGTGCGTGCGTGCGTGCGTGCGTGCGTGCGTGCGTGCGTGCGTGTGTGTGTGTGTGCTTATATTCATTTTTTGTTGTTGAATAGAAATCGCCTCTGCATGTATGTGCAATATTTGTGTAAAAGTAGAATTTACTGATTTGATGATTTGACTTTGCTACATATTTTCACAAATAGTGCTACAGGACGATATGTCTGTGTTCTGACAACAAACCAAAAACGAGAGAGATAGTCTGGTTATTGACATGCTTCACACTTTGAGACATTTTTCGTCTGGCGCCCTTGATTAAATGTCGCTGATACACTGAAGGACCATTAACATATTGTGCTCTTATATGCCGTTACTCACACTTGCGTCACATCTAGGTGGAGCAGGGCGTGCGGCTATTAAACATGGCAAAATTTTTCTCCCATTCCGGTTACTCTCTGATGTCATAGGTCACAAGTGTGATTCAATCATGACGCAGATTTTGAAGTAAAAGTTGAGTTTCATTTTCTGCTCACCCTGATTTTACTGTACTATAAAGCTTTTCGGTTGGATGTAATTGAATATGTGAGCAGGGGGCTGGAACGTAAACTTGAAAGCACACATAAGCAGAGAGCACGCCCTGGGGTTGCTTGATTCTGGGAAACTCTTGTCAGAGAGTCCAGTAAACCCACCCAGCAAAGTCTGCTGTGATTGCTTCAACACGGCCAGCTGTGAGGTGGTCTTCCTCTTCCTGCGTCACGCAGCGCATGCATGATGTCGCATCTGCTGAGTCATACCCCCTGTGTTACGGCAATCTGCAGGGATAACCGTCTGATCACTCTCTCAATGGCTGTGCTTGTGCTCAGCCTCCAGCCGCCCCGTGAGAATAATACAGTTGCAAAATCAAGTCATGTTGCAGTGACTTCATTAGGTTGTGTTGTTTGGCTCTTACTTTCTCCACTTTGTCTCTCACACTTGTATACACGCTGTCTCCTCCTGGCTTCAGTGAAGATAGATGGAGATTGTAGATTACCTTGAATGGCCCTTGACTCACACACTCAGTTGTTTGCAGCCCAAAGTGGTTTTACAATGCTTTCTTGTGTTTTCAACTTGTCAGGGAAACCTCCTGACACAGTCTTTGGGCCATGATGAATTTTCCCCCCGAACGTCTTTATTTTCTGAGCTCCTCAACATCATGGGCGTGTTTCTCAAATTGTTATAGTATTTATTCTAAGTCAGCCATCCAACAAATCAGTCTCTGGGCGTTTCTCTCTTGGCTAAACACACCATGGTGGAAACAAGCGATACATTCATGTTAGTGGCTGTTAATATGCTAATAGAAGTCTAATGTGGTAGGGCTCTCCTTTGTTTGTATGGTAGAACCTTTTTGCTTCTGGTAACTCCAACAACTGGTTGATTTATAGCCACTTCCACAGTGATCTGCAGAAAATAAATCGTTTTCAGCAATCACAATTTTTTACTGTCTGAACATTCGGCACACAAACACCTCCCAGACATCGCTGCAGTTGGTTTGAGTCCCCACCCAGTTGGATCATGCAAAGACTGGCCCTGAGCAGACACACACCACCGAGCTGGCTGGTTTTTTTTAATTTATTTTCATTTGCATTTTAAACTCCAGTCAAGCTTTGTTTAAGAGTGGGGCTGCGCCATTCCCCTTTGACATGCTTGACCCCTTTTGACCTCTGTGCCTCAGGCTGTGTTTCCATGCTAAGCTGATCTGGAGGCTGTCTTTGACCTGCTTCATCCAGGTTTAACGTCTGATTATGACAACATAGGAAGCATCACTCACAATGGGATAGAAAGAAAGGCCATGCCACTTAAAGGATGAGTGTTGGTGAGGGAGAAAACAGTCATGGGAAGTGACAGAAATGACTGGTAATACCAGGTTGTGTGCGCACCTCATTCATGCAGCTGTGTGAGGACCATCTACAGCAGCATGATTTATCTACCTCTTAATTAGTGCTGCAAACTTATTTCTTTGTTTCTACACATCTGCTCCGTCTGTCCCCCTTGAATTGGGAGGAGGCGAGCGGCGGTGTTTTAGGGCACACGGGTGTGTCTGCCTGCATCCCAACAATGGTTTCTCAGTTTAGCCAGGTGAGTGTGGAATGCCAGATCTCTGTTTGTGATAATGCTCACAAGACTTGAGGTGTTGGAAGTCATCAAGGGTTAACAAAGGTTATCTGATGTATGTCCTGAAGGTGTCACAAATGACACAGGTGGAGAGTCACCACATGCAACACATGTTAACTATTGTGTGTTTTGTTTACTTTAATGTTTCTCTAGAAAATCTGCCTTGATCAGAGACATTTCATATTGATTGCTGAATGAAAGCCTCCAGCTGACAATGACAATAAATAAGGGTTAGAAAGAAACTGGTGCTTTGAGTTTAGTTGTGTGTTTTTGAACCACAGTGCTTTGCCTTTTAATATCTGACTGAAACAATTTTAGGGTAGGTGTTTTCAATTTCCCGTGCTCTGTGTAAGTGTGAAAAATGCGTCACCTGCAGGTCGTAATCTGGAGTGTCAGGGCATCTCTATTGATCGGACTTTCTCTGACGATGAGGACGAACAGCCGAGACAGAAGCAAAGATTTCAGCGCAGTCTGAGCACAGAATCGTCCGAACAGCAGTGAAATCACAGGTAAGTCAGATAAACTGAGAAAATATAAGAAAACAGTGAGAGCAGGTCAGGTAGGCGTCATCAACACACACACGTTGCTGCTTTTTTCTCGTTAAGGGGTTTCATGTGAAACCAACCCAAAGTTTAACAAATGTGAAAGGAAATTATTTCAAGCTTGGGGTTTATTGGCCCCATAAAACCCCTTTTTCTCGATAACCTCAAATGTCATACATGGCTTCTTTCTGTTTTCTGCCTGCTGACGACGCGCTAAAAAACCACTGCAGTAATGGATGTGTTGTGCTTCACTGAAGTTTTAACTCCTGCGATCTTCGTTTTCCTCATTAGAGAAGATTGACTCATGGTCCCATCGACATTACTGCTGCTAATGAAAGCAACTACACATGTCCACTTCCTGGCATCCAACAGTGTTTGCTGAGCCCTCAAACAATTAAATGATACCTCCAGTGTTTTGTCTATTTTGAACTGATTGTGCCACTTCTTTAGCGTCGTCATCCTCCAGCTTGTTACAAAAGCACTGTTGTTGAATGTGACGCAGGTCTGCAGATGTCGAACAATAGCTACTGTCTCTTACTAACCACAGTGCATTAAATAAGGGTTTAATTGTTATTTCTTTTAAATGCACTAAAAAAATCTACTTATTACTCAGTGGTTTGTTTTTCCAGGAGCCCCCTCTAAAATTTGTCCCAGGAAAGCTGGTCTAAACTCAAATTTACCAAAACATCACAGTGAAGCCAAACACTGGTGGACACACTCACTCCCACGAGCACACAAAAGCAAGAGCTTTCAATGATAATCACTTAGGATTTTGTCAGGTCTGCTCTAGATTCTTATTCATGTTTTCTTAGACAGCTTTGGAGCAGTTTAAGCCTCTGGGTCTTTCTGTGGTCTCTGATGCCCCAACCAAAAGGTCCCAGACCCCAGATTGAGAACCGCTTCATTTGGGATTTACCCTGTGCTTTAAATGCTGCACTGTACAGTTTAGAAAACAATACATTGCTGCTATTTTCAGATGTGTTGCCTAAACATCTGGCTCTAGCTCATGTTATGAGGTCTTCCCTTGCCGAACAGCTGCTTGTATTCTCACAACAAAGTGAACACAGACTCTTTGGCTGCTCTTTCTTGATACAAGGGCCAAGACCTACATTGCATATGTTCCATATGCTACTGCGGAAGCAAGAGAGTCTATAAAAAGGATTCTTACACTTTTCATCTTTTCAATAAAGAAACAATCCAATATTTTTTTAAAAACAGTTTTCACTTCATTTACAAGTGGATCACTCTCGCTGCTTTTCTTTGACTCTGATGTCATTGATCCTCCCATGGCGTATGTCTGGGTGTTGGCGTGTAAATAAATAACATGGAAGTTGACCACAGTTTGCTGTGTTCTCTGTTCAGGAAATTAGGTTTGCAACCTCACTGTAACGTTCCCCAGTTGGTCTCTAAACAAATAACACAAACTTCACATTCAGTGAATTAGAAAAGAATATTTCAGTCTTGCTTCATATGACCATATTGCACTGTACTTCTGGAGTTACAGCTCCATAGTAACATGGAGTGAGACTGAGGCTTTTGCAATATAATGGCATTGATCACAGTTGTGCTACCAAAAGATTCAAAACTGAATATTAGGGTGAAAGCAACACATGATAACAATGTGGAAATGAAACGGTTGTGCTGAGCGGCTTCATCTTTCCCTCCTGAAATGCACCTTTCAGCTGTCTGATAGCTCTGGGTCAGTCAGGAGGAGTGATCTGTGCTGTCACACATTATGAAAATATATTCATGATTTTTTTCTGCTCAAGATCATCGTGAAGAGAATTTCTGATCTTGTGACAGGCTCAAATAGGATGTGTGTTGTATCAGAGCAAGTTTAAGTTACCTCTAACTTTGTCTTCTCTTTTCTGTCCTTCTCCCTTCTGTTTTTGCTTTCCCTTGTTTTTCTCCACCCTACATTTCAAGGAATAGACAGCATCTAGTTCTAATCATGAACATGATTAAAGCCCACCCCCCTTTCTTTAATGAACGGGTTTTCTCTATCCATCCCTAATAATGGCTTGCAACTTTTTGGCAGGTGAAGCTTCAGAGAGGCCAAACAGTGACATCCAGGCAACAGTGTCCTGAAAGTGTCCCCGTATTGGTGCCAGACTTTGTCCCAGATTACGAAAGTTGGAGCATGTTGCGTCCATCTGGTTTGCTTTAGCTGTGACAGTTACCTGCCACAGCCCCTCATGAAACTTGCCGCTCGCCTCTTGTCTTCAATAAATCAAAAGACGAGCAATTAGTGACACCGTCTTTTCCTAAACTCTCCAGGCAGCGTGCGCCATTGTGTGCTGCCGTAAATACTTTGCCCCGATGTGTTCGTGGCAATGTGATAGCAGGCACTTAACGCCCTCCAGTACTTCCTCAGGAACTGGTGGGGTTGCTGCTGCTAACGACTTGGAGAACATGTCACAGAATCTGGACCCGAAGTAGGGAAGCAAGATTTCTCAAGAGTTTTGACTTCACCCTGCGCTTGGATTTTGTCTGCCAAGCCCTCAGACTCGGCTCTGTGTGAGACTGAAGAAAGAGTAACAACTACTGAGGGACGACATGCTACACCCAGAAAACAGGGTGTCACCACCGAGGAACCCAAGCTGCCTCGTTGCTGCTTATTCATCATGTCCTACTGATGTTTTCCTCCCTCTTTTCATTATGAAAATAAACTATATGCCATCTCTTTCATTCCCTCCTCCTACACTAGCATTTTGCAGAAGTTAATTTGGCCTCCCCCCCTTTTTTTCTTGTTTTCATCTGCCCTTTTATTGTGTCAATGTTCTGTGGCCAAAACTACCTGAGGGCTGTTTTTCCAGAGGGTTAATAGGGTTATGTTGTGCTCACTTCCTCACCTCTTCTATTACCTCTGCTACCAGCTACAGGTCACAGGGTCGTCGCAGTATGTCTTCACACTGACAGTAATGAACCTATAGAAACCTGTTACGGGTCTTTATTTGACCATCTTTGACTTCTGGACCTTCGCGCTGTCTTTTACCATTTTGATGATACCGTTGTGTCTACTGAAGACCACGGGTGGCCGCCAGAATAATCCGACAACACGTTCTTGCTGGTTTGGTAATCCCCACAGGAATGTAACACTCTCTCCTCTGTACATCCCATCAATAAAGTATTTCTGAGGTAAAGACAAGGGCCAAATGATAATTTACACATGACTGAATGACATGTGATGATGAATGAATTCTGATGCGTTACCAGGGGAACATCACTGAATAACATACTTGTTGTTGTCTTTGTTTTTTTAAAAATGATTTTCTCTTAATTTTTTTTGTACCAAAACAGATGTTTCGTTGGCCTGTAAATATTTTGTGCATTTTGAAATGTATTGTTTCTTTTATGTTTTTTTTGTCGATGAAATGAGATATCTTGCAAATGTCTCAGAAGGCAAAGTCTGTTCACTGCTTTTGTTTGTGAATTTTGTAGATCAAGAACCCACGAATATAATAAGAATATTCGAATGTTTACTCTCATTGCATGTGTAATTTATGAAACTTTGCAAACACTCATGTTCAGTTTTTTCTAACAGGCCAGTCTGACATCCATAATCTCGTGAACTCTACCCAACTCTTACCACACAGCTGTTCACCTGAAGGAGAAAACCAAATATGACCAAATCAGATCATGAAACACTATAATTTGCATAATAATGAGGTAAAGCATCAGGCTTAAAGCAGTAAGTTCCTGCTGTGTGGGCGACAAGGAATAAATGCACTTTGAGTTGCTTCTATTAAAGGTAGTAATGCATTTTCTGGGATGTCCTCCTGCATCGTCACACCACCTTCAACTCAGTTCAATAAATCAATTTTGGAAAATGAGATTTTTGGTTTCACAGGGAATAAAACTGTTACAACCTGGTGGCCTTGGAGCAAGGGCACTCTTGATCAATAGGCGACTCGAGCTTGTGCAGCTGAAAAGGCTAACACAGCCTGCAAGAGGGCAACGGCTGCTTCAGCCCCCAATTAAACATTCAGTCCTTTGCTTATCATCGTCATTCACTTTACTGAGTGCACCTGTAGAAGTCCCATCACCCAGGAAAATGACAGGAGTCTTCCTGCTTTCCCGCCACAGAGTAGCAGTGAGACAGAGTGGTCTTTGTCCGTTGCCGGGCCGGGCTATGCGCTCACTGCTCGCCACCTCACGCTGTAATGTCTGAGACAACTTGGCTGTGCACGGACAGCATTTGAAAACAGGGATGACATTCGCCACGTCCTACCATCAAAATACTCTGCAGTGAGTAATGCAAAAAGTTCACTCATGCTGCAAATGGACAAAACTGCGCAGATGGGGGTCAAGCATGTGGCCTGTGGGCCAAAAACCCTGACCCTATTGTGGGTCCAGTCAGGGCCTCATCATGACTTTGTGAAGTTTGAAAGTTCAGAGAAGATAAGTATTTTTCATGCAAAAGTTACTGGTGTTTGTAATTTATTATCTGGGGTGTCACTGTTTAACTAACTACAATTTTACAGGACTAAAGTGAAACCAATGCCAACAGGTCTCTGACGGAACAGTACTTTTGTTCATTAGGTGTTGCTGATCCTTTTCCAGATGTTTTTGGTCACTGACAGAAGCTTCTTCTTCACAGTCGGAGTCACAGCAACAAGTCAGCCATTCAAACCGCCTTTCAATCAGTGCTACAGAGTATGGTCGTGGTTTTTACTAGAGATGCTGGTGTGAACAGATTAGTCACAATATAAAACTGAAGCAAAAGTTTGAGAAAAAAAAAAAAACGGGTTTGAAGAGGAGGCTCGTTGATCATTAGGCGTTCAGTAATGACAGTCTGTTGCACAACGTGCCCGGGGGAAACTTTCTCTTCTTTCTATGTGCAACATGTGTACTTTTCTCAAGAAGCGCAACATAAAAGCACTTTGGTGTGTTTTCACTTTTGTGTATCAGCACGACTCCTGTGTGGTAGCTTGATAAATAATCACTATACATCATGATACTTGATGACTTGTTTGAGAATAATTTGTCTTCCATTATTGCCCTGTTGACGTTAACAAGAATGTTATCGCAAATGTTTTGGCTGGTGTCACTGTCATCGAGTTGTTTCGCGTGACTGGGCTGTACTGAGAAATGTACAGTAACTGCAAAACTATTTCCAATGACGTTGCACCACCCAGGCGTTTTAATGCATGACCAAAAAAGGTTTTTTTTATTGCAGTTCTACCAAAACACCCTTCAAATTGATAATTAAAACCAAAGAAACCAAAATGACTTTCTACAGTTGACTGGATGTTTCTCTCATGGCTTGTAATGCATTATGTTATTATCTTGACTTCCTCTCGGTCATAAACCAAAGGGATCGCTGAGCTGTTCACATTGCCTCCTCTCGTGTAGGCCTAATTGCTGCCTGGCTTAATAAGCGAGTGTCTCACACACCCACATCTTGGTGGTTAGAGTACAGTGAGAACTGGACTCTCCTGGGGATTTCACCCTGGGGAGTTGATGACTGTGCACATTAGTCTGCGTGAATGCTGTAGATCACACAGATTTAAATGCCTCGGTGCTAAATTGTCATCTATGACCCCAGAACTCAATTTGAAATATTGTAATCTGCGGTTTCCAGGGGGTAATGCATGGACTGACTGCAGTAGTAGGAATCACAAATATCATGGTTTCCACTCTGCCGCACCACACGAACTGCAATTGGCAAAGGTCTGTGACGTGGGAATGGTCTGTGTTTGGTTATCAACCCACACCCACCTTTTCCCCTCACTTCCTCTGACTTTGTTCCTTTGCCATCCCTTCAGAATGAAGTGGTTTGCTAGAAGGTGGCAGATGCAGTGAGTTATAAATTTCCAGTCTGCTGGACTTCTCCAACAATCACCCCTTCAACTTGATCCCCACATGCATCGAGCATTTTGACACTGAGGCTTGAGCTGAATCACCATCTGCTGAGTGTTCATCATCAGTCCAAATATTTAGCCCGATTTTTGCAGAAATTCTGCTCATGTGTATTTTGTTAATAATAATAAACAAGCCTTTATGTCTTCCCAAAACTTTCTGTCTTTATTTTCCCCATCACTTTTCATTTGCATAGTTCAAAAAGATATGCATCATGTTTCACCCAATACCTGTGAGGACAGAATCACTTGGACAATAAGTGTGCAAGCTGATCCCCACTGGGAATGAATGCACTGTGTTTAGTGAAGGTGGAGTAGGAAAACACAGGCTCTTGATGAGGCCCCACTCTGGATTCGTACCATCAGAGTTTGGTAACAAAGAAAAGGCAAAAGTTTTCTGGTGATAGACGAGGTGACGAAGTGAAGCTCTGATGGAATGATGAGTGGAATGATGCTTCACACTATCTGTGTGATTAATGCCTAATGAAGTCACTGAGTTCCTATAAAGACTGCTTTTGGCCTTTGTTAGACACTAATTACTATCTGAATATATAATTTAATTAATTAATATAATTTTATTGCTTTATTATTCATAAACTAATTTAAACTATGTCCTGTGCTAATGCAGAATTGAAACATTCTTTCCAAGGTAACCCTACTATTTTTTTATATCAAATGTATTTTTCTCGAAAACCCACTTTGTGTATTTGCAGTGCTGGCGTCCAGTTGTCACTTGGATCATGTAGGAGTAAAGGGTAGTTTGAAAGAAGTGGCTACGAATCATCATCTTCATCATCACTGTTTCGTAACTTATATCGGGGTAAGTGTAGAAAACTTAGAGAGCTGATGAATATTAGTTAATAAATACTAATTGGTGCCAATCACAAAAGAGCAGTTGTAGTTTAACATTCAGGACAATAAATGAAAACCAGATGACATTTTGACCACTTTTTCTGCTCGTCCATCTCCTCGGACAGTGTCAGTGATTAAATGAGCACGCAACCTTACTTTGGTAGGAGCAAGCCTGATCAAAATCAGCTCCTGTGTCGTCTGGAACCTCTCTTGGCCGCTCGCTAAAGCAAAAGGGATCCACCTCGGTGGTCTGGGCTTCAGCGTTTGACTCCAAAGGATCAAGGTTCACGCCTGTCCAGAGGCGACTGCATTTTCCCACATTTCAGTGCAAAACAGAAGGCTTCGCCCAGACGCTCGCAGACACACGGGCCGCAGGCTGGTTTCCCGGTTCCCTGGAAAAATGGACGTTTTTTCCACTGCTGTGTCCGTGTCACAGTTCTAGTTGTTTGACATGTTGGTTTTTGAGCATTCATCTAAAACAAATGATTTGACACAATCCTAATTTATGACAATTATTTAATTCTGAAGGACAAACTGAGTATTTGCAAGTTTTCAAAGTCTTGATCCAGAAAGGCTGCAGGGTGATCAGTAAAACCAACTGGAAATGGCTTCTCCTGTATTTCTGAGCTGCTCTCTGTAAGTCAAAAGCATTTAATGCCCGTTTTATGTTGTCTGAGGTGGCATGGGGCCGGAGGTAGGCCACCTTTATTGGTCATGTGATATGTGGGTCATCTTGGGGCCCGCACAGCGGATCACCAGGATCAAACGCTCTTTGACTGCCGTTTTAACTCATCGATTTACGGGTGCTGAAAGGCAACAGGACTTCTGCGGTTACGCATACAGTAGGGACCTTTTACATGGCTTCGAGCTACTCGCAACTTTCAAGTTGAGGATGACTTAGTTTAGAATGTAAAGCAGTAAAACGATTAAATGATTCCTGTAAATTAGGCTGGGGTCAGGTAGCAAATTCCACCCAAAACCAGGTCAGCTGAAACCCTGTGTGAAGCTGAATGAAAAGAAATAACATTGCTTTTTTAAGCTGAGAGTGGAGCCCGCCATTGTGATGTTGACTGAGATACAAGTGCCCATATGTCCTCTGTATGCAGAGCTCAAATGTGTATGAAACACCTTTTTTCAATTTTCAGATGTGGTTGTTTTTTTGTTTTGTTTTATTTCCCAGGAGGAATGTAAGGCCACAGTTAGTTCAGGTTGTATGTGTAAAACAACCCGTTGTATCTACCACTCAGCTTCCCTTTTTTTCACCTGTCTTTCTCAGAGTCTGGCTTCCCAGACCAGTCCAGCCTTGCTTTGGAGAGATGCATTGTGGGTAAGTGTTGCTGTGTCCTGAGATGATTACAACGCACACAGGAAAAAGACACCTATGAGTATTTACAAGGGCCCTCAGGCCGAAAGGGTCAGTCTGTCATTCAAAGAAGTTTCACCTCTCTGACTCTGCAAGCTCTGTGCAGCCATGGTGCGATTTTCTGTCATGTTTTTTCACCAGATTCTCTTCCTAATTTGGAATCATGAATGCATTTCTACATTACATATGTTGCTATGAAGTCACACGAGCAAATCGCCCTCCATGTGTGGTTCTGCTTTAACTTATTGCTTTTAAAGGAGATCTAAAGCAAAACTGTTGACACACTGGATGTGAAATATTTCTTTTAAAAATGCAGTTGGTTCCGAGAAAACTACCAAGTTACCACAATACCAAGCTGCAACAAAGTAAAGGACTGCAAACAGACTGTGCAGCTCGGCCCTGTACAAGCTATTATCCTTCGGTGCAGCGATGAGGCAGGTTGCGACTCCACCAAGATCCACATTGTTCGGATTCTAAATAAAATAATGATACCCAAACAATGACCATGTTTACTTCAAGCAGCCCTCTGATTTGAAGCAGTGCAGGACTTTAACAAATTAGATCAGTGTGTGTTTTGGTCTTTTAGATTTGGGATCTCAGACTTTATGCTCATTTTAACAGAAGGCTTCAGTCAGGACCAGCATTTTCACAACATGCGTACACACACACACACACACACACACACACACACACACACACACACACACACACACACACACACACACACAC
>JAUESF010000012.1:8564107-8587748 GCA_032274765.1 Malacoctenus tetranemus | reverse complement strand
AGGCCCCAACATCACTGTCACCTGGAACAGGAGAAAGTGCTGAAACGGAAAAGACAACATCAGCACTCAGCCAAGAACCATCCTTGTCTCCCTTCACCGAAGAGACAATAACAGGCCAATCAACAATTTCTTCAAGTGACATGTCTGTAATGGCATCAACTGTTGGGGATATTGATGCAGAGGACATCAGTAGCAAGATCACCACAGTGGAGTCAATCCCCTCTGTCAGTGGCTCAACCCTGAAGACTGACACTGCATCCTTCCTCAGTAGCAGCGATGCTGAGATTTCAGGAGAGGGCCCCACAGATGAAGTGGGAACTTGGAGCATCATTTCCACAACAGTTTCCTCTCTGTTGAGCACAGAACCAACATCATCGCTGGCATCCCAACCATCTGATTCAGCTGCAACTCCTCAAACTGGTGTTACTACTGCTTCGACCCACACAAGCAGCGAGAAAGTGCCCTCGGTATCAGCCCACACTCAAGGAACCGTTTACCCAAGTGAGCCCGATCAGGAGTCAGTGACAAAGGAGGACACCTCTACCTCGGTGTCCACTGGAGATGAAGAAGAGGGCTCAGGTCATGCAACTCCTGAGCTCTCCAGCAGCCAGACAGGAGCACCCACAGGATCCTCGTTGTTCAGCACAGAGAAGCCAACAGCTCAGCCAGTTGTGGACCTCGGCAGTGCTGGCACAGATCAGACCGAGAAGAGCTCAATTTCTCCTGCCACCGCTGAGACAGAGGGATCTTCACTTCTTTCAAGCACAGAGGAGGGCTCTGGTACTCCAACTCCAGATTTGTCCTTGCCAAGCTCCTCATCCACAATTAGACCCTCATCTCTTTTTTCGACTGAGGCCCCAACATCACTGTCACCTGGAACAGGAGAAAGTGCTGAAACGGAAAAGACAACATCAGCACTCAGCCAAGAACCATCCTTGTCTCCCGTCACCGAAGAGGCAACAACAGGCCAATCAACAATTTCTTCAAGTGACATGTCTGTAATGGCATCAACTGTTGGGGATGTTGATGCAGAGGACATCAGTAGCAAGATCACCACAGTGGAGTCAATCCCCTCTGTGAGTGGATCAACCCTGAAGACTGACACTGCATCCTTCCTCAGTAGCAGTGATGCTGAGACTTCAGGAGAGGGCCCCACAGATGAAGTGGGAACTTGGAGCATCATTTCCACAACCGTTTCCTCTCTGTTGAGCACAGAACCAACATCATCGCTGGCATCCCAACCATCTGATTCAGCTGCAACTCCTCAAACTGGTGTTACTACTGCTTCGACCCACACAAGCAGCGAGAAAGTGCCCTCGGTATCAGCCCACACTCAAGGAACCATCAACCCAAGTGAGCCCGATCAGGAGTCAGTGACAAAGGAGGACACCTCTACCTCGGTGTCCACTGGAGATGAAGAAGAGGGCTCAGGTCATGCAACTCCTGAGCTCTCCAGCAGCCAGACAGGAGCACCCACAGCATCCTCGTTGTTCAGCACAGAGAAGCCAACAGCTCAGCCAGTTGTGGACCTCGGCAGTGCTGGCACAGATCAGACAGAGAAGAGCTCAATTTCTCCTGCTACCACTGAGACAGAGGACAGAACAGGCAAAGGCACAGAACCAACATCATCTCCTGCATCCCAACCATCTCTCTCAGGTGGTTTTCAGGGAACAGATTTGAGTACTCATTCGCTCCATCAGCCAACATTGTTTACTATCCCTCGGGAAACAATCATCAGCCAAGCAACAGTTTCTTACAATAAGGCTGCAGTAGAGTCCTCCTCTTCCACTGGTGAACATCTATTTGAGGAAGTTGATTACAGCTCGAATAGCAATCTCACAAGTTTTGTTTCTTTACATCCAACAAGTCAACCCTCTGTCACGCCTCCTTTGCCAGACCACAGTTCAACATTTTCTTTCAACGACACTTCCAAAACCATCACCTTTTCATCTACCTCTTCAATGTTGACTTCACAAATCCCAACGAGATCAACAACGAGCCCTGTCACCATTGACAAAATGTTAACTTCCACAGAGATTCTGAGTAAAACATTGACAAATGCAGCTACACCTGTTCCCTTGGAAACATCATCACTTGAACCTGAGAAGACTGGACATACACAATTTCAATCTGAAATTGCTTCATCCCCTCCTCATGCAGAGAAGCCCTTTTTCACCCCAACAACTCTTTTTATTACTGATCTTGAGCTGTCACCCAAATCCTCAGTGGAGTCAATTACACAGCAGTTTCCTTTTGAAACCATCACTGGGACAATTGAATCATCTGTTCCTGATTCAGAAAGTGGTGACTTCACTGATGCTGAGTTTTCAGGGGATGACACATCTACATATACGGGTGAACCTTCACAAAGAACACAAACAGTGTCTGTAAAACCTTCTGTGGGTTTGGAGACTTTTGGGACAACCACCTATAATCCCTCTGTTACAACATCAAGGCTTGAGCAAGAATTTTCAAGTGAGAAAACATTGACAGCTACCCCCATAACTCCTGATCCGCTCAAAACCTCTGACCCCATGGCAATACCAAGTGTCACTGTGTTCACCTCAAAGGAAACCTCTACTTACACTGACATGGAGAACTCCGGTGTGTCACCTGAGGAGGATGAATTTGGGTCAACTCCAGATGGATCTGGTGGGGAAGCATTAAATGAGGTAACCACAACGCCAAAAGATGAATTTGCAGTGGCAACGGATGAGACAGAAACAAGTGACAGTCATCGCACCACCCTTGAGGATGGCATGACAGTGTCTACTCAATCTACTGCAGACTTTCTTAAAGAATTGAGCTTGTCAACCCATCCTCCTCACATGGATAGTACTGAAATCCACAGTACTGAGCAAGGCAGCGGGGTGTTTACAGATGGCTCCGGGGTCGAAGATGAGATTTCTGGAGATGACATCAGTGGATCAACAACAGTGACAGGTCATCCCGTGGTGTCCACAATAACAGGCTCAACAAAGGTTCAGTCTGCCAACAGCATCAGTACTACAAGTTCTGCTGGCCCTATCGCTTCCTCTCCATATGGCATTGAGAAACCAGCAACATTATCTCCTCACGCATCCACCACCACACAACGGAATTCAGTGTCCCCTCCAGGGTCCCCCATCTTTACTTCAGGTGATGGTATCACTGGAAATCCTTCCCTCTCTGAATCAGAGCTAACATCTACAAAGTCACCTGGTGAAGGAAGCTCTGTGGACACAGCACACAGCACAGAGAAATCAATAATCACAACTGTAATTTATGAAAGTGCTGATGCTGACATCACGAAGAGTGTTGCCTCCTCCCTTTTCAGCACAGAAAAACCTAAAGTGACAACAGCTCTGGATGACAATGGAACATATGATATGTCAGTGTCTACCATCACTGTTGCGTCTTTCCTCTCCAGAACTGAGATGCCACAAATTACATCAACAACTGCTGCACTGTCAGCCAGCACATCAGTTAAAGAGAGTGTCACATTTGGAGAAGTAGCAGGTGAAACACAAACCTTTGTGTCAGTGACTCCAGCTGTTGATGATCATTTTTCTTCACAGGAGGCAGGAATTAATTCAATCACAGAAAGCTTTAGTTTGTCTGAAGCAACAGAGCGCCCCGTCTCAATCACTGGAAAAGAACAAGTTGCTGCGAGGCAAACCTCAGATACAACTGCGTCAACTGAATCTCCAGTCAGTGACCACATGATAGTTGAAGTCTCAACACTAAGCTCCAGCAGTGAAAAAAATCAAGACGAATTGACCTTGTCGCACACTCCGATTCCTAGCATTAAATATCACAGTGTTACAGACCAGCAGGTTGTGATCTTAACTCCAAGCAACAGCCAAAGGAAGACTAATCTGACTGAACAGACACCTACCATGGTCCTTCATGTGTCTAAGCCATCAAGCAGCACATCAATTATCTTCACGGAAGATGGAAAAGATGAAGATCTATTGTCTGCTGTTACTGACAGTGTTGCAGAAGGCAGGCCTGCCCCTGAGCTCATTACCAAAGACAATACCATGATTGATGCAGATACTATTTCTATGGTTCCCTCCTCTTCATTTTATCCAACGATCCAGACACAGGAGGCAGAAGGTGTCACAGCAATAACACTGAAGCAAAGGTTAGAGGATGAAGAAACAGAGGGTTCAGGAACAACGGTTAATACAATGTCAACCTTTGATTCAACTACATTACGCCCATTTTATCCAGTTGAGACCCCAACAGGGGAAGCAGATATCGGAGATGACAATACTGACAAGGTCACTAAGCTTCCCACCTCTTTTTCTGCTTCGCCCTCTCAAACGTTTACTAGGACAGTAACCACAAACATGGAAGGCTCCGAGGATGAGCTCACAGACAGCACAACTTTGTCATCGGAGACAGAGGCTTCAGGGAGTCAAAAAACTGAACCCACCCCAGTAACCCCTCATTTTAGCACAGTCAAACTTACCGCATCGACCAAAACGGATGAAAATGAAACTACAGATGGAGAGAAAGAACCGATAAATTCAAGTGCCACGTCAACAACAGCAAGTGACAAGATAACTTCTGTATCAACAAATGAATTCAGTTTTTCGTCAACAGCTTCCCCTCTACAAAGCACATCAAACCCTGATGTAATTGTTCAGTTTGCCACCACTTTGGCCCCGGAATCAGATGCGACACAGGCTGAGGTGGCTTTTCAACAGGCCAGATCTGAGATCACATTCACTTACCAACCGGATGCTGAAAGATCTTCTGAGAAAACTAGTCCAGCTACAGCCAGTCCTGTTGTGTCAAGTGAGGAGACACATAGGGACTCTGGTTCCAGTGAGGGTTCTCCCCAGACTGCGGCTATAATCACATCACAGGAAAGTAAAACAGATGATCCACGAAGCCAACCGCCTGCTAACAAAGAGGGCTCATCTGACACTGAAGGCAGCTCAGACAAAGACAGTGATGTTCCTGAAACATCTACTCATTCTGCAGTAAGGTCACCTCACACAGCATTAACAATGACAGGCGCCATGGTAGTTGAAGCTACAACTTCAAAGGTGATAGATGACAAATCAACCATTCCTGAGGAAGACACCACAAATGTCGTCCCATCTCAGTCAGAGAAACAAGCGTTTGAAAGAGCAACAGTCAAGAGTACAACAGATCCTTCTCTTTCCTCTTCTAATACTAAGATCCCATCCTCAGTCACATCAGAAAAAAACACAATTCCAACTGAAAAAAGCACAAGCCGACATCCAGTTGTTCAAAAAACACCACCTCCAGCTGACTATGTTGACGAAAATCTGGATTATCAAACCATAGATTATGATGCACAAGATCCCAACAGAGTTGAAGCAAATCCTCATAACATTAAACCCACACCAAGAGAAGTTGGAGTCCTCACTACTACACCACTTGCAGTTTCTCGAACATCTGCAAGCATGCCTTTTGACCCTCTCAGCAGTTCTGAGAGTAGTTCAGGAGAGGAAACAACAAAGTCACCTGTCATAGCATCAATTGTGACTGTCAGTTCTCAAACCTTCAGTAGTTCAGAAAGTGGTTTAAAGAGCACAAGCGGCTCAGATGAAAGAATGACGACACCTCATCTTGCAAAAACAAATGCTGATGAAGAGGGAAGCACCACTTCTGAGGTTCTGTTCACTACACCTAAATCAGCTTCCGTCCTCAGTTTGGGTGCTCAGAATGAATCTGACAGTTCTGATGGGTCTGACGGGGAATCTGGGGAGCCAATAACCACGGAAAAACCAAAGAGTGATAGTATAGGTCAACTCCCTCTGTCCCCCGAAGAAATCCAGACTGTATTCAAAGTAGATTCTACGACAATACCAAAAATGGACTCTGTTAGTATTGGCACCACCACCGAAAGAGAGGAAGATACTGGTAAACTCAAAACAGACGTCTCACCCCGAATGGAAACATCGAGGGAATACACAACTGTGTCACCAGCTGAAGTGCAAAGCCAATTAGGGCCGGATGCAACTGCGACCACCACCCAGTCCTCTTTTCCTCAAAACGATGACAAACAGGACATGGACTCAACTCCGCCACCGTCATCTATTGATGGAGAACCCCCAATTCAAGCGCAGAATACAACTTCTGTTCCAGACGCAATTGCCGATTTGGGGCACAGTGTTGTGGGCGAGACTTTTGAAATTCCTGGTAAGTTCCTTTAATTGACTTGTATTGATTGATTGATTGATTGATTGATTGATTGATTGATTGATTGATTGACTGATTGATTGAGTGATTGATTGCATTTTTTTCTCAACTGTTACTCTGCTTTCTCAACAGGAATCTATGCATGTACAGAGGACATTTGCCAGAATGGAGGATCTTGCTACAAGAGTGGAAATGTCTATTCCTGTAGCTGTGCTCCAGGTTATGGAGGTTTCCGATGTGAAACAGGTTAGATATTCCTCTCACCTCTGAGAGCACTGCTTAATGCTCAAGAGGTTTTACTTTACTGGAAAACAATTGAAAATGAAAAGGATTTTTTAAAATTGATTCCTCAGGACTAATGGTGTGTTTTTCTTTTGAAGATATTGATGAATGTCAGACAAACCCTTGCCGCAATGGGGGTACATGTGTGGATGGGCTGGCTTCCTTCACATGTGTGTGCCTTCCAAGCTACTCTGGGCTGTACTGTGAGGAGGGTAAGTTTTAAGTCGTTTTCAAGGATTCTTCTCCAGATTTCTCCCTTAGGATTCTGCTTCTGATTAGAAAGCTTTGATTTATTAGTGTTGCAGCTGGTTTAAGATGCTTATCTAACCTGTCTAGACAGGGCATCCATTCTCATGGCATAATATGACAAGCATTTTTCAGCCCAAAACATTTCTTTTATTTGATGTGCCTGGGCACCACATATAACTACAACCTCAGGGCTCTGCAAATAAACCAGGAAAAAAGTGAATCATTGAGATTCAGGGCACATAAAAAAGATTTAATCAATCTATCTGTTTATAGCCGGGTATTGTCTTAAGTTTCTCCCAGGCTTTCGCTGAGTCATAAACACAGCATTTATCTCATCACTGCAATTACTTTTTACAGTCCTCTTTTAGTGTTGCCTGAAGGTCTATCATGTCTGATTGTGCTCAGGATAATTCAGACTCCCTTGAGCTCCTTTATAGCGTCACACAAGGTTTCAGACTCAAAGGCAGCTGACACTTTTTATGCTCACCTTTCTTTTTTCCCCACATTATTTTCCACATGTCAAACCAGGGTCACTGCAAGTATGTAGGCAGTTCACTACTTTAGATATTTCCACTTTGTAAAGATTGTTATTGTCTGAGCGAATATCTCATCACATTTCTCATTATTGTGGTGAGGATTTTTTATTTTTCCTGGTTCTTAGTATTAGTGAACCAGGGCATTATATGGCTAAGCTGATTCCTACTGACCAGTGTCTACACCCTAAATTTGTCTGGCTCACCCATCAGGGAATCCCACCCATATTGTGTGCTCAGACACAGCTGTTGTCTGAGCTGTATTTTCCAAAAGAGAGAGAGGGAGAAAGGGAAAAAAAAAACCCATAGCGTTTCTTAAAGAGGGTCAACCCCCATAGAACAGCTTTGTCTGTTGGTCTCCTGAGGATGAATTTTAGGTGTGGTAGAGGTGGGACAAGTCTTCTCATAAGGCTCCCTCGTCCTTTGTAGGATGCTGGCAAACAGAGAGACAGACAAATAAACAAATGCTTCTGAAAACATAACCTGGTTGATGGAAGTATTGATAATAGATCAAGCATTCATGAGGCACTTCTTATTGTGAATTTAGAAAACTATTAAAAATATATGTTAATGATGTTATCATTGCGTGTGGATCCTTTCATCATGAAATAAATGGATCTACTGTTACTAAAACAATGTTTCACCTTGATATTATTTCATCTCACTTCAACACAGCAGTTCAAATAATAATAGTCTTGAAAGCTCAGCATGCTTCAGGTTTCAACAGCATTGTAAAAGAAATCACATCTCATGTTCTCCAATAATAATCGAGTGATGCAGCGTGAAGACGCATAAATATTCAATGTTTCTTGGTGTCTAATTCTCTTTCTTTTAAACTCTGTCTTCCATCAGATACAGAAACTTGTGACTACGGCTGGCACAAGTTCCAGGGTCACTGCTACAAGTATTTCCCTCAGAGGAGAAACTGGGACACAGCAGAGAGAGAGTGCCGAATTCAGGGAGCTCATCTGACCAGCGTCTTGTCCCACGAGGAACAACAGTTTGTCAACCGTAAGTCGAGGATTGCAATCAGATATAACCAAGAATCACCAACAAACAGGACTGTGTCTACAGTCCACGGGAAGAAGCTTTAAAAGCAGCATCACATTCACACGCAGCACAGGAAAGGCTCAAATATTGAGTCCTGAATAATTAATGTGATGAAACATAATTCAGTCCTTTTCACCACATGCTGCATTGCAGGTCTTGGACAGGACTACCAGTGGATTGGCCTGAATGATAAGATGTACGACAGCGACTTCCGGTGGACTGACGGCAGCCCAATGGTAAGCTCGGTCGCTTTCGGTCATGCCGTAGTCTCAATGCGTCACGGACAGTGTAAACAGATTTGGAAGTGATATAGGTGACGGATAGAGTCATCCAGGCAGTCGGTCTGTTTAAGGAGCGGTGGTGACCTTCTCATGACGTACTGTCTTCTGCACAACATTGCTACACCCTTGGTGACGTCTCTGGGAATAGATCTGATATACATTGAAGATCTTTAGGGGAGTGTTAACCTTATGTTGGGAAACCAATGGCTGAAACATGGTAGCTGCTGAGGGTGCCTCACACTTGACAGAGAAGCAGCTAATAACACCGTGCATCCATGTTGTAGGGACTTACAACAATCTCACTTCAAAGGTGATTCTCCAGGAAAAGAGACAGAGATTAAACATAGGTTTCCTAGGTGGGGGGTGAGGGTTCAAGATAAGCACAGGCCTCCTGTGGTGGCCGATGCTCAGATGAGAGATTGGGGGAGATGAGGGCGTCAGTGACAGAGTGTGGAGGGAAGTTTGGCAGGCGCAGACAGGTATGGCCACCACTTATCCCCCCACACTCATGAGAAGAGCCCTGGCAGCAAGCAGCCACCCGGGGGCAGGGCCGCCACACAGGCAGCCACACAGATGGGCAGCACCTGTGCTCAGCCATGGAGAAAAGGGGAAAAAAAACTGACCAGGGGGCCTGAGTGGGTGGTCACCTCGAGAGTATTTAGATCTGATCAATAAACTGGGCCAAATTTACAGCTGGAAAGAGTGAGAGAAAAGTGGTTTAATATTGAAAGGTTGACACTAAAGCACACAAGCTGAAATACCTTCGGGTGTGTGTTTGTGTGGGTGATCAAAGTTTGTTTGATTACGCTGAGGAGGAGGATGCCAGGCTGCTGAGCAGTTGATGGTTTGGCCATTTGTTAACCTGAGTGAACGGAGCAGGAAGTCGGTGTATGTTTGTTAACCATAATGACAGAGTAGCACAGCCTTGGGGCCTGATTGGTGGAGTGGGGGGGATGGGGGCATTGTCGAGGCTTTGAAGAAACTGTTTGAACCAAAGAACGTGCTGACAACCTGCAGGTAGCATCAACTCCAGCTCCGGTGCCCCACAGCATCACAGCTGTGTGTATATTGTATGAATGACTGAATGTGCGTCTGCGTGTGTGGAATTTTGTATCTTCCCAATGAGACACAAAATGCCACACAAGCACAGTGTATGATGGAAAGTGGATCAAGATTTATAGATGGTCGATATCACAGAGCAGTGATCAAGTCACAGAATTGTTCACCTAAATTACAGTCAAGACATTTTCCAATAAATGCACACACAATTAACATTTTCCATTTGTATTTTTTTTAGATTTTTAATTGAAATTAAAAACAGTGGAACCCAAAAGTTTGAATTGTTTCATTTTCTGATTTTTTTTGACTGAACTTTAAGTAATCTCGGTGCATTCTCTGTTTTTACAAGTGCCTTTACTTTATTTCATAGCAAGACAATTTATGTTGAATTTAAGCTTCTATGTCATGTAATAGAAAAATGCAATTACTCCCTCTAGTGGACAATTTGTACAACTCCATAGATGAGAGTCACTTTAATGTGATCAGTTTTTAGGAGTCATGACATGGAATCGTATATGCTGACCTAGTAACTTTTCCTTCATTGAATACTCTTGCCAAAAGTTGGAGGTGGGTTGTGTGAGTATTTACAATGTGTTAATTTTTCATGTAAAGTCTTACTTCGTCAGTAGGTTTGAAATTATGCATTTGTGTCAGTTGAAAAACGCTGTCAAGAGTCCCAAAAACTATGACAATGTGTGTCACGCTTCCTATTCTGCTTCCTTTCCAGCAATATGAGAACTGGAGGCCCAACCAGCCCGACAGTTTCTTCACTTCTGGTGAGGATTGTGTGGTGATGATTTGGCATGAGGACGGCCAGTGGAACGATGTCCCTTGCAACTACCACCTCACTTACACCTGCAAAAAGGGCACAGGTAACGTCACTAGTGTCACTAGTGTGAATGTAAAACATCCAGGCCTGTCATTTTTCTCACCTGAGTATTTGTGTCTGCCGTATTCTACAGTGGCCTGTAGCCAACCTCCTTTGGTGGAGAACGCTCGCACTTTCGGAAAGAAGCGTGAGAGGTATGAGATCAACTCGCTGGTGAGGTACCAGTGCCGCATCGGCTTCATTCAGCGGCACGTCCCGACCATCCGTTGTCGCGGGGACGGCAGATGGGATATCCCCAAAATCTCCTGCATGAACCGTAAGCACAGCAAGAAATACTTCGAAGCACTGCAGTCCCTTTTGATCACGGTTTCACAGGCTAATGTGTGAGTCTTTCACCCACAGCATCAAGCTACCAGAGGACCTTCACCAGAAGACATCAGCACAAGAGTCTCTACAGCATCAACAACTTCAAAAAGTGGCCTGATGAGGCTTTCCGCTTCCACCATCAGCTCTACCGCGGGAGGAGAGACAGAACTGAACACAGGCGACAGAAATAATGTCCGACAAACATGATGGCAGGACAAGGACTCATGCCCTGATGCTGCTTGTGTGAAATATGGTGGAGGAAGAAGCACAAGGAAAACTCAAGTGGAAAGAAAAGCAGGAGGAGAACCTGCAGCTCCTGCATTTTGGACAACAATGGGATCTTATGAAGTGCCTTGCAGCATGTTGATGCCCTTCAGATTAAGGGGCACTGATTCATGCTATTAATGGAGTGGATGAAAAAGAAAAAACAACAAAACACTTTCAGCTGGATACTGGAAAGGCAAAAAGTATTCTAGTTTTTTAAACTGCAGTAACTTTTTCTTTGTCTTCAGCCCGTCAAATAATACTCATATGTCTGTTGTCTAATGGCTTTTTTACACCAACTGTGCTTTTTAAAATCCTTTCAAGTGTCCCTCATTCACAGAAAAGAAAGCTATTGTGGAATTAGAGCGCTTCTGCAATGTAAAGGGTTCCACTGATAATGTTGTCATGCTGTTTGAAGATCCATTTTATTTTACTGAGCATGTATGAACATAGAGAGCCAAGTTTGGTTTCTCATTACACAAAATGAGCGAATTCATACTGCAGTTTCCATGATATGAATACTGTATGACAATCATCAAACTATAAGGCTTTCTGCAGTCTACAAATCTGTCAACAGAGGCACAAATCCTGCTCACAGATATGGTTTTAAGGTTGTTTTTTTTAAAATTGTTTATATTCCAGACCAGTGATTTAGCCAAGGCGAGTGAAACTTCAGCAAATTGCTCAGTGATAAGCGGAGGATCTTCTTTGTGCTGGCAGCTTTTACCAAATTACCACCATTTCTTCTCCCCCACTTTCTAATGGATGTACTCGTACCGTGTTTAGTTTAATGTTTATAGAGAAATTTCTACAGTGAGAATCTTTTAAAAGTTATTGATATTTTTGTATGGTACAATTTATAATGAAAGGTTCCTCTCTAAGTACTTATTGACAAAGCATTTATCCACACATGGAAATTGATGTCCATTCACCTTTTTTGTTTTTTGTTTTGTTTTTTATTGAAAGAAGGAAAGTGTGGCTCATCTGGCTTGTGTCTTTTGCTCTGGTATGTTTATTGCTTAGCTCACATTTGGTGGCTGCATCATGTTTACAGAATCTGTAATGCAGTCTTCATCCATGCAGCCAACTGGCCCTCCGCTCTTCCTGATGCGTATGCCGGCTTTAAAACCAACGCTTTGCCTCAGCTCTCCTGCTTTTGTGTTCAATTCAAATCAGCCTTTGAGAGAATGTATTTTATGTAACACTCAAAAGAAAAAGAAAGAAAAAGACTTGAACTGAACGGCTGTTCAGGCAAAGATGCGTGTAATTTATTTTCAAGCTGCTCTTGATCTCCTTACTCATTTCATACTGGCAGGTAAAATATGATGCTGTCACTTGGCCCAGCAGTGCTCTTCATGTATTTTATCGAATGTTCAACAGGAGAACAGCCGTGTTCACTGACTGTTCAAAGAGGGCTGCCTTATGGATGTCGAATCACTCAGCAATACGGTCAACTTGTATTTCTCCTTCTGTCTTCCGTGCCGATGGTGGACCAAAGAAGGCCCCCTCCGTCGGGCCCCGACAGGAATGATCTGCAATAACATCGATGTGTAACACAATAATGTAACATGTGGACACTTTTGTGTTTCTTTGGCATTTCTTCATGAAGAAATGTTCTCTTGTTATGTCTGCCTGTGAATGTTTGTGTTTTAGCTTCAATGTGCACATAATATCATTTTATATTTATAACAGTTTGTTTTTCTATTTTACAATGTGAATGTCTGGGATGTTTGTGAAATTTTTTTTTGATGAATCAAACTGTTTTTTTTCCCTGCTTTAATTCACCAAAATCACCAGAGAAAAGAAATAAATATATAATTATATACTGACAGTGTGTGCACGGGTGTTTGAGCAGAGTGGCACAGAGGTGGAGTGGCTAGCGCTAATAAGGAGATCATCCTGGGTTCACCTCGGGTTGAGCGCTGCAGCGTGTGCAGTTTTTGCACGTGTTTCTTGTGTTGTATGGGTTTCCACCAGGTGCTCAGGGTTTGTTTTTTTTCCACAGTATAAAAAGATGCATGTGAATTCAGCAGGTGGCTCTTATTTGTCTTAAACTTAAGACACTTTGTGATGTAAAGACATAAAATGTTTCTCTTTTTTTTCATGCAGGGAAAAATAGTTTAAACAGGAGTATGCTGGTTAACAGATCAATGGCACTCAAACACTCATGCGAATGTCAGACGGAATAAGTAGTGAAGTGATTTTGCCAGCAGGTAGTGCTATTAGACTAAGCCAAAACCATTGTGATTTTCTTCCACTGGCTGAGAAGTGTTAACGGTTCGGTATGAATCAACCATCACTGAGTGTTGCACCAATGCCGGAGCAGTGCAGTGTCTCGCGGTATATCAAACACATTTGAAAAAAGAAAACAACCCACAAACCATTGCACATGCATTACAAGCCTCTTAGTAGACGGACGGTACATTCAGGGGAAGTAGATAGGAAGTGGGGGGGGGGTGAGAACTGTAGCAAACATTTCGAGAGAAAACTGGATTATAGCTCGAACTGCCTCTCAGGCTTGAATAGCTGAGCCTGCAGAACTGTGTGTGGATTTTAAGAAGTTTACAGCATGATATTCTGTCAATAGCATGACTGACGGGGCCCCTCTTGAATGTCAAACACTTCTTATGCATACATGTGGCGTTCATAAAGGAAGCAGATAAACCCCTCGGTGTAGAAACAGAAGCCTTTCAGCACGTTGCCTTTCAGTACTATTCCCACAGGGGCTCCTTATGCTGCGGTCACTGGGAGTTCACATTGACAATGTTTAATAACATAAGGTAGCATTACCTGGGTAATGGCATCAGCTGTGTGTGATCATCGTGTCGGGTAAAGTTGTGGTTTTCACTGTGACTGCCCACTCTGTCATTAGAGAAGCCTTGGCCTGTGATTAAAGGCTGCTCCCGTTCGCCCCATGTGAGAGTAAAACCTGCAATCTTGCCTCATGAAGTACAGATGTCTCATGGCTGATCAGTGGAAAAAACCTCGACCCCCCCCCTCCCCCCAGTCCAGGTCTCACCGGGATTTAACAGGACTGCATGGTTTATTTTTGAAAGGAAATGCACCTCGGCTCCCCCTGACATCTCGGTGTCCTCACGGCTTTTTGCAGTCCCAAGTGAAGTGTTTGTCATTCACACACTTTGGAAGACTGCTTGGCAGGCGACTGGACGAACCACTTGTATGTCTCTCTTTGACTTACTATGGCTTCAACTCATCAGCATGCTGCACCCTTCACACTGTTGTCACTACCAGAAGAGCCGGGGGCAGTCGTGCCCAACTGCAGCTTGTCTATGCACAGTTGCCCCCTGAAGTCTGGACCCCCCCCCTCCCCGCCACATTAGCAGGAGCAGTGTCAATGAGTTCACACTGATGGTTAAATACAGTTCAGTACTGATGCAACAGAAGCTATCAGAGTATTCATGGTCTGACTGCACAGTGATTCTCTTCCTGCTCTCATCATATTAGTGTATCCTGATCGTGTCATTGCAGCCACCTCGAAGGACGAATGACTGGTCCCAGAAGATCCTGATTGGCCCGCTCAATTTGAGACCGCCTGAAGTCCTTTTGAATGGCAGCCAATCAAGACGGCCCCCGGGAGCTTCGTAATCTCTGGTACATCGGTGGCTTCGCCGTCTCACGGGATCCACCCAGCCTGCCAGGTAAGAAGATCATACACAAATCAAATGTGTTGAGGAGCAGCTGGTGGAGGCCTCTGAAGTGTCCTGAGCCTAAACACACTTCATCCTTGACGGGACGATAAACAAATTTCTCCATTGTGGCGCAGAACGTAACACAATTCCGTTGGAAGTCACACAGTGGCGCACACACATTATTTCACTCTGTTGGAGTGAGTCAGTCTTTTGCAATGTTCGGTATTTTCAGCTGCGAGTGCGTCACTGCACGTCTCCCGTTGAGGACGATGCACATTTTTCGGCAGCCCCACAGAACTTGAATTTGGCACCTGCTCAGAGAAAGAACTTTTTGAACAAACAAGAAGAAAAAAAAAACAGAAAACAGCTGAGCTCGTGCTTCAACATACACACAGCAGCAGACAGCTCTTTGAAAGGTAAGCGAATGCCCACATCCCAGCCACTGTGGAGGCAAGCTAGTGCTTGATCGATGGTTGGAGATCTTTGGTCATTGTTTAAGCAGGACTCAGATAGTGCGGCATTTTCGAAGTGCTTCTTACAAAATGAATGGGAAAAGAAGTCCTTTTAAGACAAACGTTACTGCTAATGCTAACATGTGCTAGCAGAGGAAACGGTATTTGCAGCTTGAGCTGTTTGTCTGCAGACGTCGTGTGAAATGTGGTCACAGAACTTCAGCGACTGTAACAGCATTCGTGATCCTATATTCAGCTACCAGCAGGTTTTTGTGAAACATAGTTCCTGAAGTTTCACTGCCCAAACAAACACGGGAACTTAAATGACTCAATGTGTGTTTCATGTATTTACTTTAAGGGTGCAGCAGTGCAGTTTCACAGGACAATTGTGAGTTGATATTAAATATAATTATCATCAATTTTATGCCATGAAAACGAATGCAGCTGTTGATGTATCCTCTGTTTCTTTTAGATTGTGCGTCCAGAAAGTGCAGCGCTCTCACTCCATCCCACACATTTACATTAGTCTGGTATTTGGCTGCTGAATCCACCTAAAACTGACCCCATTCCCATGGATTCCCACAAGCCTCTTAAAGACTGAGATACTGTTCCCTTTGTCTAACTTAGTGGTGGGCTGGCAGCCCTGAACTGAATAAAAAAAAACAAAACTGCGAGTGTAATCCTAAGTCCTCTTAAAGACATGGCTCCGTGCCAGAGACGTTGGCTCCTGATTTGGCTGCTTCCGACAACACCGTCCAAATCTGTGTCTGAACTCGCGGCTCGGCCCCGCAATGCATGGCGATCCCGCTGAACGCAGTAGAGAAACAACACGTTACTGGACTGATTTAAAGTTCTTTATTTCAAACTGCTTTGTTGGAAAAAAAAAAGGTACATGGCGATAAGATTACAAAATACCTCCCTCTTCTTTCGCGCACAAGTGTGTTTAAATACACAAGTTTGAAAGACAAGTTGAAGTTTTGCTTTGACAAACGATGCGTCTCCATATTACCAGATGGAATCTGCAGTAAGTACCACGTCAGTGCCCAGGGTTCAGAAAAAGTCACGTCATCTTAAAGTTTTAAATTATCTGCAGTTTATTTCGGCACACAAGCTCACACAGTCACAGTACAGTTACTGCTAACTGAGTATCAGGCAATGCATGTGAATGGTCATCAGGACCAGGCCGATAAAAGTATCAGTGGACATGTGTGCAGCAACAGGAGAATGTCTAAAAATGTTGGTGAATTTGTGCCCACGCTCTGAAAATAGGTTCAAACTGGGGAATCGACGTCTGAAAGGTTCTGGGGGGGGGGGGGATTTCCTGTTTGGATGAGTCAGTCGAGGTCGTCTAAAAGTACATTCGACTGCAAGTGTAATTCAAACTCTGCACGTTCTCTTTTTGAGAACGCGGGGAACAATAAAGTATATAGAAAAAACATCAGTAAAAAATAAAAACATTGTGTTAGAAAGATAAAAATGCACTGCATAAGGTTATAGTTGTAAATTTGCCTATCAGACTGGAATTTCGAGTTAATCTAATCAGATGCAGAGAGGGTCACAGATTGAGGCGTTAACATTAATTTTTCTTATCAGTTAATTTGATCACTCTGAATAGGGATGGGTCCACATGATGACTTCCTGCAGGATGTGTAGCTTAACAGTGGTAGTATTGCTAATAGCTCCATATTCATTTTCTCTCACTGATGTGTTACCAAATAAAATAAAAATCTCACATTGTTCTGTTGTCGACACATTTTAAAGCAGCATGTATCATCTGCACATGAGCAGAATTTGCTCGAAACCTTGAACTTCACACATTTAATCACTTAGTGGAAGACAAAACAAACTTAGATGTTGCCCATTAAGTTCTTGTCTCTGTCACATCAGTCAAACTTAACATAACACAGTTGCCCTTCTCCCCCCAGCAGCCTATGTGAAACCAATGAATGCACAGCTAGAGGAAAAACAAAAACTTTACGGTTACAAAACAGCTTGCCATTTATTGCATATGGGTTTAAGATGTGCAGTATTTTTTAACTTTTTTTGTGTTATCACAGCTTTAGAAAGAGTCGAGTTCATGCTAGGAAAGATCCAAAGCTTAACTGCTTCATTGTTATCATTACTGGTTGTTGTTGTTGGTGCTCTTTGGTGGTTATGGCTTCCCTATTCCCATCTACACACACACACGCCCCCTCGCTCACTGGTCAGCCTTGTAGCAGTAGACACCATAGGACTTTTGCTGCTTGTCTGGGAATCCGAGGAAGCGCACCGCGGCCTCGGTGGGGCTGCAGTTCTTGCGGGGCCTGCTGATGGGGTACCGGACGCTTCCGTCGGCCAGCCAGCCGGAGTCGCAGCGGTCGTAGCCTCCCAGCTTCCAGGCAGCGTACATCTGGCCGACCTTGGCGATCTCTGCCTCGTCATCCAGGCACGCTTGGGTGGCCTCGTCAAAGGTCAGCCTGTCAGGCTGCACCAGCCAGTAGACACGTCCTAACAGCAAGCCAGGCAAAACAGACTTTATAAGTAGCTGTAAACGCATACACTGCGCAATGAGTTTTCTGCGCCACAGAGAGAAGAGGAAGTGCAACTGTGGAGCCGCTGTAGTTCATATCTCACCCTTGAGTGCAGTGGCATAGCAGAATACGTCGAAGCGTCCCCTGTTCTTATCTCTGCGTCCGTAGCTTCTGAGGCCGGGGCCACTGTTGGTGCCACCGCAAGGCTCCCTGGGCTTGGTGATGGGATACTGCACGGTGCTGTCGTTGAGCCAGCCAGCGTTGCACCAGTCCAGACCCCCTTTCCAGGCCTCAAAGAGCTGATCGAAGGTGGCGACCACAGCGTCCTGGTCCTGACAGGCCTGCACGGCGTCGTGGAAGTTCAGGTTGTAGCGGCCGGTGCTGGGGGAGTATGGGAAGACAACGCCTAGGAGAGGAAGAAGGGGGAGAAAGTACCGAGATGACAACCTTGCAGTGAATCAGAAGCCACTTAGTGAGAGCCCATTTCTGCATGACTGTCCAGTGGTCAGAAAGCAACAATTCAACAAACCAGAACATCCTAGCCCAAATAAGTCAAGTCATTGTGTTGTGTTGGAGCTTCACCATTCACACTTGCATTGTTCAATGTGTAGGTGCGTCACGTGAGACTTCATTGAATACTGAACGGAATCGCAAGCTTGAAATTCAACTGTTTGATGATTGTAAAGAAAAGGAGTTCTGCATTAGGCCAAAACACAACGTGCAGGATTTCAGCTGAGTCACACCACGAAAATGCTTGAGGGGAAGAAATCTTGGACAGAGGAGCGGTCCAAAAATTCCCTCTCAGTTTTCCATTTATTTGTGGTTACCATCGAGAACATGCCAGACGGCGTTTGAACAATTTTGAAATGCAACTCATGTCTTTAATGGGTGTGTAAAATGGAAACGCAAATACTTAGAAATGCTTTTTGCTGACTCAGATGAAAGTCAGTTCACGGACTTTTATGAGGCCTTGAATGCAGAAAATGTGATGATTAAGAATGGATGTTTCCACAGAGAGTGAATGATACTAAATGACACGCATTGTGTTGCGCAACAATTTGGAAGCATGCTTTCTTCCTTACAGTGCAGGTTTACTGCACCTCAGCCTGGTTAGACACTTGAGGAATGTATGGGTGGTCTTGGAGTCCGCTGCAGAAAGGAGGCTGGCACGCAGCCTTTTTTGTTTTATGTTATGTGTATGTGAATATAGGCCCATTAATCTTCTCGGCGGTGCGGCTTTGCGGCGTGTTGGCTGCGGTCTCCAGAGGCTGGACTTGCGAACTCATTAGGTTTGTACTCGTCTGGCTCTCTGCACAGAACAGCAGATTTGCCCGCATAAACTAGCTGTTCAATTCAGCTGCGTTAAAGATGAAAGCAATGTGAAACTTGGTTACTGTATGGCTCCAACAAGAAGCGAAACAGCAGATAGAGATGATGCATCTGTGTGGTCAGCATAAGATTTCTCTTCATGGTTTGAAGACAGTAACGTGGAGATGACTGGTTGATCTTTGACAGCATCAAAGTGAAAAGTGAGTGGCAAGAATAGTTTGCCTGTTACCATGACAATATATTGCGATATTGTTTGCCCAGTTCCCAGCCAACCTAATCAGTTTAACTAGGTCCCATCACTAAACCTCGACTGAATGGTTGAGATTGATGGATTAAACTTACCATCAGTGAGGCCAAGACCTGCGCCCTGCACCTCCAGGGACACATCCTGCTGTACGTCTTCCACCCCGTTGACCATCTCGCAGCGGTATTTTCCCGAGTCCTCCACGGTGACGTCAGTGATCACCAGCGAGCCGTCTTCGTTGTCGGACTCCAGCAGATAGACTCGGTTCTCAAAGCTTCCGTAGGTCTTCTTGTGGAAGCCCATGGAAACCAGCACGTCCTCGCTCTGGGACTCGTCTTCGGACAGCTTGGTCCATTTCACCCTGACGCCCATGTCCGAGCTGTCGGAGTGCAGGAGCCTGCAGGGCAGGGTGACGTTGGCACCTGGGTCAGCGAAAACGTTGACTGGAGAAAGGGAAAACAGACATGCCATCAGCCTGATGTAGGGCCTTTGTGGCCTGTGGGACTTATACTCGGAAAATTTTATGTGGCACTTCTCTTTTTTTTTTTTTTAAACTAACTCTAAAGACACCCGGATTGTTTGCTTTGCAGTACAAGACTGTTTGGGGGGGGGGAAAAACACCATAAAAGGAAAAAAATACCCACAAAATACTTTGCCAAGTCCCCCACTGTTGGCTGTGGTATTATGTTGTTTTTGTGATGTTTTGGCATGTGTCTACTGCATATATTAAGATTAAAAAGAGTGTATACGTCCATTCACATACAGAACAAAAGGGATAAACTCTCACAGAGTGAGTGAGAAGTCTGATGGTATCCTGTTTGGCTAATTAAATACAGTTTTGGGCACCGGCCAGCTGTCAGCCCCTACAGCCAGTCCACCCTCTTCACTCTCCTTCCCCGCAGTTGCCATTCCAAGTATTTATATGCTTTTGGTTCCTCGGCATTAACCCTCAAAATGAAAATCTTATCTCTCATCCGCTCCATCTGATTTGGGTTTAATATGTGAGGCACCGAAGGGATCACAGGAAAGAGCGAGCAGATAGCAAAGCGCGGCTAACAAAAGACAGAATCTCTCCACCTCGCCCCCTCGTCCACCGGAGGCCCCCCGTCAGCTCAGAGCGGCAGGTTTTCCGTGTCTCTCCGTGGGTTCCCATCATTTCCCTGACCTCCATGTTTAGACCTCACAGGACGTGCTTAGTTAAGAAGACCCCAGCCAGCGAGGGGTTGCCATTGCCAGGCAATAATAAGCACCAGATGAATAGATGTACAGGACCTCTGACCCCACTCCACAACCGACCCTCACATTTCTCCCCTCCACGCCAACATGCATTGGGGAGGCTTTGAATCCACCTTGTTAATGGAAGCAAGATGAGGCAATAGGCAATGCACAGAACCCACAGTTTATTTTTAGACATTTCCTGCAAAAAAAACCCCAAAAAACTATCAGCTGGATTTAAGTTTATTGCTCAAACAATGTCCCCTGAGTGTCTGGTTCTCCCTGAAAAAAAAAAGCTTTAAGTTGCTGTGTGTCTCATGTACTTTTGCCACTCACCCAGTGGATGGTCCTTGTGTAAAACTAGTGTGTCCCTGACAGAAGCTGCCAGCATTTATGCTGAGGCGCCTCTCTTGGAGCGAGCGCGCTGGAGCCATTACCAGAATACTGTGTCACAGGCTTGACAAACAGCAGTAACGTTTCCCACATGGATAACACAGGAAATAAAAGGAGCTACTGGCCAGCTGCCTCCTGCACTGATCGAACCATATCCTTCCGACAAGACACACCCTCGCGCGCACACACAGGAGTGACGGTGGATCGACTTCTAATCAAAGCCATGCCTAAACTGTTCCAGTCCTCGAGTCCAACCACACACTGAATGTGTGTCTGCACCTCTTTCGAGGGGAACTCAGATCATTAGTATTGAGCGCTCCTCGCGCGAGGATTTAATTAGCAGAAGCACTGCAAACCGACCTAATCTACCCCTCAGTCCCACTCCACGCCCAACGTCCCTCTATATCGCTGCATATACCAGTGGCTACTCGCTCTAGGAAGCCACCACGCCCTCAAGCCTGACTCACCTCTGACTGGAGTGGTCAGCAAGGTGACAGGTATTTATGAGCTGGGAGACACCCTCGCTAGGCTTCCAATTACTGATGGTTTTTTTCCGTAAAATGTGGAGTTTTTAAAGCATTTTAACGAGATTCCTCTTTGCTTTTTTTTTGGACATTGAGAAGTGACTCACAGCTTGTAGGTGCCTCGTAAATTCTCCGCAAGGGTAGCAGCTGTACGAGGTGCGAGGGAAAACTCAGGCATCCAGAATGACTAACTGGCGAAGGTGAAGGTGATGCTGATGTCAACGGTCGGTAACCAGATGTGATGTGGCCAAACAGTTCCCTCTAAAAACATCCCATACTCAGGAGACGAACATAAACGGAACAAAGAGGCTGGTTGTACTTGGTTGAGACAACACAGTTCAGCCCAAAGATGAAAAGCAGCCACTGGATGTGTGGGCTGTAATCCTGAAATGTGAGAAGGAAGCAGCGGATTGATTAAACGCCACGGCTCCAGTGTCACTGTGAGACAAGAGCTTGGAATAATTTACTGCGCACACACTGACATAATACCTCTTAGAGCTACATGAAAGCATAAGAGGAAGCCCCGTCTCGGAGGTAGAAATGCTCCGGAGCAACCTTGAGGATAATCACGCCTGAGAGACAGCAGTAGCAGACAGCCAGACAGGCCTGTTGTGAGTAATTCCACACTCTTTCCTGCCTCTGCAGTTACCAGCAGACACATGTCCCACAGGAGAATGTGGCCCCGGCCATGAGGGGCACTCTGCACTCGTAAAGCAACAGCCTGTTTTGTCAACTTGGCCTTTCGGGAAGAGAAGGAAGCCTTTCTTTTCTTTGAACCACCTCCAAGCACGCGGGACCCTCGGAGGTGAGGGATGGGGGGCCACATTGTCACATGTCGCTGAAATATGGACGGCCAAGCGACACGGAGCGCTCTCCGTCGGAGAGCGTCGACAGGAGCACGGCTGGGAATGAAAACACAGCGCAGGGCTAAATGAACATGTGTGGATGACAATTAAAGAAAAAAGAAAAAAGGCCTGGCAGCTACAGCCAAGACCAAGTGCCATTTTATTACCAAACACAATTCTCCCTCACTCTGTAAAAGGTTAAATTAGCCAATGATTGGAACCATCTGTCTCTGCGCGGCACCAAAGTGTAAATTAGCAACATTACAGTGATCCAAGTCTACTGAATGTTCTAGTTATTTGCAAAGTACATAATTCTAATTAGGTTGATAAAAATCCGAAGCCTGATTTACTCTTTAATTGATTGGATAATTAAACTGTCTGAGTGTCCCTTCCCCATGCGAGGCTGGGCATGCTGGTGTCTGAGTGCGCGCAGCGTGCCACGCCCTTCCGACAGAGGAGCGAGGCGCAGGAATGACGAGACGCAGCATCCCACGGCTTTGCTCTCGCTTGCTGATGGCCCACTTGTGTCAATATGGAGAAAGAATTAACAAGCACAGCTGGGACAAACACAGCCAGCCAACTCCTACACGCTAATCCCAGTAAGCTCCTTCCCACATTCAGGCCCCGCAGAACAGGCGCAAATGCAGAGCGTGCATGTGATTGTGTGAACACGTGCATGTGGGTGGGTGTGCATGTGACCACGCGCGTGCGTGTGTGTGTGTGTGTGTTCGCTCGGTTAACATGTGCAGTCATCAGCACACATGTGAAGTAGACTGTCGGTTGTTAACTTTCAGTCAAGCTGAAGAACATAAATGCGACGGCACTGAGCGTGGCTCCATCAACATCTCATCCCCCAGCCTAAACACATCTTCAACTCAGTACACCCCCCCCACCCGCCCCCCGCCCGCCACCCCAGCCTCAGCCCGTTTCCAGCCAAGCCCCTTTTTTCCCACCCAGCCTTAGCAACGCGGCCAAGCCTCAGTAACCAACAACCACAGTAAGCATTACACTTAACAGACTATTACCTCACAGGGAAAGACAGAGTCATTTGGCTGCTGTTCAGCATGGGGCTCTATACATTTGGCCTCGGGTCATTAATCTTAACTCCGCTCTTGTCAGGCTGCCCGTTACCGTGGCCAATTTCCAGAAGCTCCCCGTGCCAGAGTGAGTCAGTAGGTATAAGCACAGGCAACGCCCAGAGACCAGACAGAGGAGACGCTGGTCAGATGGCAAATAAAATATACTGTATGGAACCGTGCCGGGACCGACCTGAGCTGAGCGAATGCAACTGCATAATGCAGACAGTGAGGTCATTTTTAAACACTCGTGTATAGACACACACACACACACACACACACACACACACACACACACACACACACACACACACACACACACACACAC
>JAUESF010000012.1:8542397-8563368 GCA_032274765.1 Malacoctenus tetranemus | reverse complement strand
CACACACACACACACACACACACACACACACACACACACACACACACACACACACACACACACACACACACAAGTATACTTGTGCTCAACTATATACAAAAAGATAAAGTGCACATGAGTTCAGTCTTACCTGATATTTGCATAGGCGGATTCGACACTTGACTGTAGGCACTGCCAGCCAGGGACAGCGAGATCATCGTGATGCACAGCAGACTCACCATTTTCTCTTTTTTTCACACAAAAGGCCCTCTTCAATAAAACTATAAATACTAAACTCAAGAAAAAAATGAACTGCACCAAGTTGTCAAAGTTGTAAATATTTGAAGGAAGTTGAATGTTAGCTTCAATTTCCTTTGGAGTTCAATTCGTCTGGCTCTTCCTCCTGTTGTGTCTTTGTGCAGCAGCCGCCTGTGGTGCTACTGGAAAGTTTGGGCTCCTCAGAGGTCCAGACAAGTGCCTTTTATTGTAACCAAGCATGGTTGAGACCACTCCTCCTCCCCTCAGCCCATCACCATGCATAGCTCTATACAGGCATCCCTTTGCCACTTTAATTTATGGAAAATCCCTCCTCTCCTTTGGGAAAACGGAGAGAGATCACACTCCAAACGTTTAAATTACTAACTGTGGTCAAATCCAACTCAGATGAAAAGCAAAACTACTGTTCATGAATGTTGTGCATTTTATTTGAAAATATAAAGCTTCATCAAAACATACTATTAAAGCATAAAAAACTCCCCTTTTTACTCCCCCTTTTTTGATGACTTGCTACCAAAGTATTTAACACATCATCTTCTCTGACTCCTTTTGGTTTTTGCTCCTTTTTCTCTCCACTTAATCAGGTCTTAATCAACCATTGCTTGGTTGTTCTGACCTCGAATTAGTTATTTTACCGGTTTTGGGCTTTTAATTCATGCACAAACACATAATTGTGCTAAATCATGCATAAAAATGCATTTGAGTCATTTCTATCAAATGTATTAAGGTTATAAAACATTTACACACAGGTCAGAGTTTTGTCTTGCCCTCATTCCCCTCTTTAAGTCATTATTTTCTCTTCTTTTGCTCATTTACTGTTCCTTCTTTTGGTTTACACAGCTGTAATTAAGAGAGTAGGAGAGCGACTCAGCCACTACCCGCCCTCCCCACAGCTGTAAAATGTGTGAGCATGTTTCTCACTCAGTCTCCTCTGATGCAGGAGAAACAGAGGTTCAGAGAGGCAAAGCGGAGGAGCCTGAGGGAAGAGGGACGCGGGGTTTGCAGGCAGTCCTGAGCAGAGAGGACCTGTGTGGTCCCCTCCGAACTGTTTTCTCAGGCGTTCCGATGATGTTTGAAAGATGGCAAGGCTGTGAATCGAGCAACATGTGGCAGATGCTCCTCTGGACCGCTCCATCACCGGAGTTATTACAGCTGTGACAACCCAAACTGTTTTCATTTCCCCGTCTCCGTCTTTCTTCTCTCTGCCCCAGCTGTCAATCCTTCGAGCAGAGCAGAGATGACAGCAGAGTACATGGCGATTCTCTGCTGCTCGCCATCCATAGGTCCAAGCCTATTTGGATCCTCCAATCCAAGTTAGGGGCAAAAGAGAAAGGGCCCATATAAGGTGTGGTTATGTAAGATTGCCACAGGCCCTGAGCACTGGGTAAAATTATGATCATACATGGCCCCAGCGTGAGGGCACACCAACTACTTGCGCACTGTGAGCTCAGCTACAATCACTTATTTTACAATGTGGGCCACTGCGAGGATTTCAAAGCTACAGTGGTCTGCAGCAGTTTTACTCTTGATGGCAAGATAGCTGTATAAGTGAGCACTTCCTTTCCTCCCAGCAGCTCTCCATTTGTATGAACACAATAGTCTGGCAAACATGTGTGAGAGAGATCTGGTGTGTGCGCATGTGTGTGTGTGATACAATTTCCTCCTTGAGTCCTGCTCGGCAGAGGAATTAAAGGAAGAAAAGGTGGAGGGAGATTTGGCAGTGCGCGGACACGGTGGAGGTATAAGGGGAAGTCCGCGACAATCAACAGAGAGTCTCACTTGGCCTAATGTAGTTTATGGATCTGTCAGCACGTTGCTATTATGAAACTGTAAACGTTTGGGTAGTCAACATAATTGCATTTGAAAGAGCTTGGCAGTTCACGTAAGAACAACAGTGTGACTCCGGGTTTGGAAGAGCCGCATGGATTGCAGTCTTGGAGGGACTTTCAGCCTAACATGAAACTCCTGTGTCAGAAAATGGGGTGATGAAATGTTACATAATCTCTGTAATTACCAGGCACATGCAGATAAGAACAGTGCGGGAACAGTGCAAACGAGCCATGATCGATGACGAGCGATGGATCGTTGGTTAAAGTAGCTGAGTAGTTAGTTACAGGAGAAAGATGGATAGTGGCAGTCACTGCATTGTTGGTTGGTTAGTTGGTCACAGGAGGCAGCTCAAAAGTTATTTTCGACGGCTACAAAGCTATTTAGTTCCAGCGGCTTGATAAATAGTTACCGTGGCTAGTTTGATAGTTACCAGTCATAGCAACAAAGTTATTATAGATAGATAGATAGACAGACAGATAGATAGATAGATAGATAGATAGATAGATAGATAGATAGATAGATAGATAGATAGATAGATAGATAGATAGATGATAGATAGATAGATAGATAGATAGATAGATAGATAGATAGATAGATAGATCACCTTCTATATTCATTTAACATCATTGCCTGAGGCACATCAGCTCACATCTGGATCCTGGGATCGCAGCAGATTTACACTCTGGAGGAGATCAAATCTAATGCTTTGCCCAGACAGACACCTGGCTGATGAATTCTAAGTCTGAGGACTCAACAAAACTGAGTCAGTATAAAACGAACATGTTGTGATTTATCAAATTAAAGACAGTGCAGACTAAGCGATTTCTTAAAACGTCTGAAAACGGGGAACAAAAAGTGACGTTCACTCTGCTCGTGGACAGATGCATAGGATTATGCATGTGCAGGCCCATGTGTGTGCTCATGAGAGCACTGGGAGGATTTGGAGTCCTGCCCAGGGACTTGCATGACTCTGCTGTGTCAGATCAAGTCTCAGGGCCATGAGCACATTCACAGCTGGCTCTCTGCAGGCTCGGCTCCCAGCCTCTGGCCGGGGCTGCCGAGTCTTTGTTAACATATAGCAGCTCCGTGGGTCCAGGCCACTAAAGGCATGGAAGAGCAGGAGGGTGTGTAGCATCCAGAAAGCGACCGTCGAGGAGCCTTGGGAGTGTCTTATGTAAACCTCCCCGTAACGCTGGACAGGAAAAAGTCAAAGCTGAACAAGCATGGGTTATCCCATGTTAGACACATGCACATAAACCACGGCCAAACATGTGGTTCCCATTATCTGTACCAGCACCACACGTGATTAGACTTGGAAACATTTCTGAGGATGACGTGGGGATGATGCACTGTTCGCTGCTGGTGAAGAAACAATGAGGGGAGAGCGACTGGGACTTTAAAAGTTCTGGGTGGGACGAGAAAAAGCCGATGTGTTGAATGGGCGCGTACGTGAGCAGAGCCGCTTTGACGCAACCCAGCTGGTGTGTCACCGTCTCGTCCCCTTCATATCAGATCAGGGAGGGACAAAAGCAGCATTTTTCATTTTGTGCTTTGTAATGGATAGACTCTGTCAACACATCCTGATTAGAGGGGGGCTCCACACATGGTGGCCTTCGCTTGGTTTCACGCCGGCTGTTGTGCGAAGCCATCTGTGTGCAGTGACTAAAGAGTGGCCATGCTGGCAGAGGCAGGGCCGCAGCAGGACTCCGCGTGGATGCTAGAAGATGTCAACCATTTGCTGCTTTGGCAGAAAACACGCAGAAAAAAAACCCCTCAACACAGACATAAAGAAAACCCACATAGTTCAAATGAGTCCTCATGGCCAAGTGAGGATAACATGATTAAAAGCCACTTACAGTAAGTTTAACTTGGCAATCATTAACATATGATTGATGTCTATTAGCCAACTGTTGCCTCACAGACGCCTTTAATGTTCTGGTTTTATTATTTTATGCTGTGTTTAGCATCTTGTTAGACGTCTTTACATCAAATTGATTGATTGCATCTATTGTCTCCTTAAAGAAAGTGCTACTTTGTTGACATTATAAGGCTGTTTACCACCGCCTTTTGTCTTCTTCTCTCATATCTTCAATAGTCTTTTCAAGACGGTCACAATCTGAACAATTCATTTGTGAAATCACTGGTGTTGTTTGCAGGGAACTTCCACTACATGTCTGTGCCCTCTCGTGTGAACGCTTGAATTTATTTGTTTTTGCGGGTTGCTCCTACTGCAGGTGAGCTCCTGGTGTGACGTCGCATCAGCCACATCACTAATTTAGATTGTCTGATATTCATTTGGCACTGCTAGTGTCTAATAGTCTGCTAGAACAAACGTCTCGAGGTGAAGCACACTTTCATGTAGCCTAATGATTTCCACTGTTAATTGTTTGTTATTATTGTCTGAGTGACAAGGACTGCTTTGCGAGTTGAAGCTGATAAATATTGAACCACAGATTCTTTTAACGCCAAATCGGACACGAGAACGACAGATGGCGGGCAGTGTTGCCAAATCCGTTGATTCTGAGCGACTTTGGGCTGATTTTCTGCAAAGTTGCTCGCAGCCCTCGTCAGTAGCGGCTTGCGGCTCGTTTTATAAAGTGCTTTGCTCATTTATTGCCCGTTTGTAAGTCTCACGGTCCTCCCTCGGTCCTCCACAATAAAGAGAAGCATGTACACAATAGTCGGTTTGTCCTTTCTCAGGACCCTTCCACACCCCGTTTCATTGTTACTGCTCATTTTACAGAGAAGCGTAAACCGAGCTTCAAGATGAAAGATGACAAATATCTCAGAAGGAGAACAAACAAGCAACCTGCTCAAGGCTGTGGCCAGTCTGTGCACAGGCCTGTAAAAGCAGACTGTCCAATCTGAAGCCGGATCCACAGCTCCTGTTACTGCGTTCAACAGGGGACACTTCTGTCTTTAGGTTAGCGTCTGTAAGCTTGCACTTCTTTGAGCTGTCTGCTGCATGACGTTAGATTATCTCAGCTTTTACATTCAGTCACTTTCGGTTCGTAATTCAGTGTCAATTACATCAAATTAACCGAGTTACAAGGATTTTGTATCAAGTGGTGAATTCAGGGGGGCTTTAATAGCTGCTGTCACTCAAATTATCCACCAGTGTTACACGACTCAGAATCAGTACTCATGAGACCTCAGAAATCCTTACTCAGGGTTTAACATCAGCCTCCAGAACGCCCCCCACCCCGTCCACTACCCCCCCCAAACGTTTCACTCACACAACTCACGAGAAAGCTGTGAGAGAATCTGTCCTATAGAAAAACATCACGAAAAGCTTTACATCATGAGGAAATTGTTTGCGTGCTTGCGTTGTGCTGTCACAAACAGACTTTTGTTTCTGCTTCACTTTGTGTTCCTGTTTCTCCCCTCTCCTCCATCTGACGGCTGGCCCCGTTCCTGCGTGCGGCTGCCAAGCTCTCACTGGGGGGGCACGCGGGTGTGAGGCCGCACGTTAGCCGCAGCTGCAAAGCACTGTGGGAGAATCGCTGCGGCAACACAATTTGAGCAATCGCAGACCACTTATGTCAGCTCCCAACATTAAATCAAGTAGTCACTTGGTGGTAGTTCACCACTGGGTGCCGGGATATTGGCAGTTGGATTTTCCTGTCAGATGCGCTGAGCTGATAAAATCATTGTATCAATGTGAATAATGATGCCGAAGACACATGGGATGATTTTTGCATCATAGAAACTTTTTCACTGTTGGAAGACTCGCTCCTCATCCAGGCAGGGAAACGGGCTGAGAAATGCATTAGCTGCCTCAATTAGTTCGTTTTTTTACAACTGAATTTGTGTTTATGCAGATGGGTCATAATGGAAATGATTAGCTGTAGGTTTTCTCAATGCGTCATCTCTCATAAAAAACAAAAAAGCCTTCAGAGCGCAGCAGTGTGGCTCATCAGTTATACAAGTTGTTGGTACACACTAACACACACACAAACTGTAAGTGATACAGAATACGCACACACACACACAAGTACCTCAGCCGGGCATGACTCAGAGCTGCATATAAGTGAGTCACAGCTCGCGAAACAAATGGCCCATGGTCTGAATGCAGAGTGAGGCATGACTGGAAGTTGCTCCTGGATTCGTGTGACCTGTGTTTGAGGTGAGCTAATGGAGTCTGGGTCGCCATAACACTGCGAGCAACAGATGGAGATGAAACGTTGGAGTAAGACCACATGCCATTTAAACTGTTTACTCACGCATTGCGCTGACGTTTCAGGCAGACGCCCTTTCTTGCTGTCCAATCTGGCAGCAGCCAAGAGTTGAGCCTTGAGTTTGTATCGTGTGCAGCTGTGCGCCTGATATGGTGTTGCCTAATATGAGTTCTCATATCATTTACATTAATATTTTCTTGTGTGCTTCACTTTATATAAAGTTTTATTGCTCACATGTTGCCAGTTTACACCAAAGGTGGCTGCTGCAAACGGCTGCACAAAAACGAGAATAAACAGTTTAATTGGGTGCTGCTCAACTTTGATTTTCTGGGCCAATCTATAAAAACCAAGCTTGAGATCACTGATTTATTCTGTAACATGTTGAGACTGTAGGTTATCTCGTTATGAAACCTGATTTCAGGTACAGAGACTTCACTTCAGGAAGGAAAATTGGGACGTAACTCAAAAGGTGTTTGGGTGTTTTTTTTTTTCTTTTTGTTCCATTTTCTTCCCTTCAGGGATCTCAGATCACTTTACATTCCGACTCACGGTCGTGAATTCGCACCTTCGCTCGTCCACAACAACAGCAGCAGATTCTTTCTTTTCTTTTCAGATCTGGTTCAGAGACCAGGATCAGACTGCAGCCGTTGTTTTCAAGGACGTCGCACTCAACCACTTGACTCACCTCATCGCGCCGTAAGTTGTCCTTTTGCAGGATATTGTGAGGAAACACAAGTTCACACTTTGCCTTTTTCCCTGTTCTACCAAGTCAGTCAACCAAAGTATTAGAAAGTGTGACTGTGAATGAGCAAACCAGGGAGATAATAACCAGTGAGAAGACTCAAAGGGCTACTGCAAGTGGCCTGCTAATCAAGTAAGCTGTTGTCATTGAAAACATCACGAGTCCGTTCTTACCTGTTTACTTCAGGGGGCGCTCCTTATTAATTTTGAACGAACCCTTTTTCTTCTAACCTTTATGTTTGCTGTTGATTCTCAATATCACCGTCTCGTATGTTACCATGAACTACCAATATTAAACTTCAGTCTGACCCATTCCGTGCTGGCGAACTGGCTTGAGCAACTTGTAACCATCATTAAATGCATAAAGCCACTCATAACTTTGCCAAATTAGAGACTTTTCCTATGAATCTCTGACAGACCAGCACTGAGCTCCAGAAGATGTCTGAAATGCCCAAGTATGCACAGTTTTTATTTAAATCTCATAAAATGGGTTGTAATATGCAAAAACCTTGCTGCAGTCCTTTAAAAAGCAAGAGAGAGTCCCTTTAAATATTTTGAATGGAAAGCAGTAAATTCCACTCTGACGGCGCTGGGTGAGGATAAACAAAGCGGCGTCATGGAAACCTCGCTGTAATTACTGTATGTTGTCAAACCCACAGATTTCTCTTTAGGTTTTCTGGGAGGCGTGCGACCACATTGGCACAGTGAGGGAATATACAGTTGCTCGGGGAAATGAGTGTGTTGAGTTGCGATCATTTATGGGAAAGCGATGACTGTGACCTGTGATGTGTCATCATTTTAATGATCACTGAGTTCCCCTTTTACTGGGTGTTGCAGGCTATTTGCTCCTATATTACTCATACGTACCTTGACCCTTCCCTGAACTATATGTTGAAACTGTTAAAATGTCAAGAGGTAAAATTAAAATCCAGGGATTTTTCACGGGAGACTGTTTTGTTTTCCGGATATGAAGAGAAACGCTGGGTTTTTCTTTCGAATACGCCGCGTCTACTACTCAATTTCCCTCCACCACTTTGCCGTCATTATCACCCCGTTTTATTGTGTTTAGATAGTTTTATCACAGAAGATAAAATAACAGAGAGACGCTGAATACCGAAATGCCTCGTTGAGCTAAAAAGGAGCGCCGACGCCAAAATGTGGCTCAAAGCGGTTTTAACTGAGGGGAAAAATCTGAGCATCAAATGACAATTGAGATATTGAGAGCTGGAGTGTTGGGAGAACAGCTTGGGCGGATTCACAGCAAAAATATTGCACTCGGAGCAATTTAATGAATAACCCAGAAGCCGGCACTACAGCCACATGTGCTTTTTATTCATGATTGATTTAAGGAGCCATAAAAAGCCATACAATCCACGCAGACTTTGGAGTCCCAAACCGAGTCTGCGGCCAAGGACACCGGTGGGGTCACTTAGCCACCTGGCACGGTGAATAAGCGGTGGTAATCAACTTCAATCAGGTCTTCTGTCATGGTGTTTATCCTGAAACTAAGCAGCTTTATCACGCTTCTTTGTGAAACTGAATAAACTGGTACAGCGTGGACTTTTTGTAGACCTATCTGTTTCCAATTGGGGGAAAAAAAAAAAACAAAACGTGGGTTTTACCATCCGTTTCGAGATTGGAAACAGATGGTGCCCAAACTGGATGTGAGCATGAAACTCATAGGCCTAATGTCAGAGCAGGCACTGCCTGGAAATGTCGCAAGAAAAAAAAAGGGAAATACTTCTTCGACTGGAGGTGATAACACAGGCTGTAAACTATCATTCAATCAGTAAATCTTTATCTTTGAACAGATCTCTTCACAGCACAGTTGGACGTGCAAGTGGGACTTCCAGAATAATACTGCAAATCTCTCCCAAGCTGGTAGTATAGTGAAGTTATAGATACCATATGTTGTTTGAGGCTGAAGGTGAGGACTTCTGGGAAGCTAATGGCTCAATGTAAAGATTTCCCCCAGTGAAACCAACCCAAAGAACATCACACACACCGAGTGAAGAATAGCTTGTAGATAAACGGTGTGATTTGTTCCTGGGCTGTGTTAAATAAATACCAGGAATTACTTCATGAAAGCTCCTTCATTTCTAAATGATTTGACATAAAACTCATTAGGTGAGTCAAAAGGCCCCACAATTCACAGAGAGAGGCTCCCTCTGCAGATGTTTGGGGAAAAGTTTCCCTGTCTCACACTTGTATAAAAATTGCATTAAACAAAGCAATTGCCAGAACACACACGTCATCAAGGCCTCTCTGCTGAGCGGGCGGTTTCTGGTCGGTTTTGATCAACACAATCTGAAAAAGCTGGCTGCATGAACTGTGTCTCAATAAGGCGAAATCCACTGGCGAAATGAGGCAACATGCAATATCAAACATCTGCTGCTGGGAGTCACATTCAAAGAGGCATGTTAAAATGTTTATGTGTTATTAAATGAAGTCAGCGTGATTGAGTTGTGTACTTGCTTTGCTTGTACAGTCACAGCTCCTAAAGAGTTTTGAGGCGAGGTGTAAAAATTGTTTTTTTGTTTTATGAAAACAAGACACAATATTCTGCAGTTTTACAGTTCAGATAGCTTCACCTCTCCCAACCATTCTTGTAATCAGTCAAAATGCTGACCTGTATCCAGCTCCAGCACACACTGGGTGGGGGGCAGCACCCAAATCATTGGTTATGAAAACACACACCTGTGAGATTTACCCCAGCGAGAAATGTAAGAACACTGACGTTAGGGAACATTAGGGAACTGCACAGCAACGACATCACAATCAATCACGTATATCTGTTCAGAGGCTTTTACCACTGAATGAATCCTTTCATTGGACTGACAGTAGACGACCCAAATCTTACATTGTAAAGCAATCAAAGTAAATTATGTTTAAAAAAAGCTCCTACACATTTTTCTCTCCGTAATCTTCCCCGTACAGGCTAAGAAAGGAGATGTGCCCCCTCTTTGAACTCTGATTTTGCCACAACATTCTAGTGAAGCCAAACACTCACAGAAAAGCAGTGTCTTCAACATATAGGAGCACGAGCCTTCAAAATAGGAGTAGTCAGATGTTTTCTGCTGCTGTTTTTAGACGGTCTCTCAATATAGCTGTCTTTGAAATGTTTCATTCTCTTTTTGACGTCAGCACACACGCAGCCTTGGGCTCCATTGTGTTCTTTGGCCCCTCGTATGAGGTCTCTTAAACAGGGTACAATAAACTGCTTTTATTTGTATCTCACCAAGAATGCAAGTTTTATCTTGCACAACCTCAATAAGGATCCTATTTGTGGTTTTATACATTACCTAAACAAAAAAATCGACATCTTTTTCCTTTGGGCGGGAATCACAATGGAAAGACTGAAGAGAAATGATTTGACAGAACATAACGAGTCACCGAGTCTGCGCTGGTAGATTTGTTTAGGGGCGGTAAGAAGGCGAAAACCACAGACTTCTATGCAGGAGACGAATGTTCGTGCTCTGGTGAAAGAGCTATAGTGAAACCAGAACAACGAGTACAATACAGCATGTTGTTTAATGTAATGTAGGCTTTCACAACACATGTGTGCGGAGATCTGGGAATGTCGAGATTTGGAAATGCAACCCTCCACGTTCAGGGTGTTTCTGTTGCGTTATTAGATTATTATAATGCTGAGTTTTGTACAATAAGAACATGACAAGCAATTAATGGCTCACTCCTCCCTGAACTTTTGTACTGAAAGGTTTGCTGTACTTTCTGCTTTCTTCCAATGGAAAGATGCAAAAAAAATGCTTGAAAAGGAGATGTATCTAATTTATTGCAAAGAATTTTTCCCCAGTCATACACACAGTCACAGTTTGCTGCATCAAATGTGTCCCCGCAGAGTCCCCGCTGCACATTTATCGATAACTTACACGGCAAGTCAGAAGCACTGTGCCCATACAGCGCAGCTCCTTTAATCTCACCCCAGGCCCAACTCCCACCCCCACCCCCCCTGCCCCCTCGCCACTTCCTCTTACAAAGGGTCCTTTGTGAGACGGGGAAGCAGTGTGAAAGAGAGAAGAAATGGAAGAGGACTGAATTTGTTCCATCCTCTCCTCCTCCCTGCAGAACAGACGCCAGTTCGACAGGAAATAATCCTGGGATGGAGTGATGGTTGTAAACTCTTAATCTCTCGACATTGCTGGAGTAATCATCAACCCATCCCTTCTCTCTCTCTCTCTCTCTCTCTCTCTCTCTCTCTCTCTCTCTCTCTCCCTCCCTCCCTCTCTCTCTCTCTCTCACTCCCTCTCTCTGAGATTTACATTTGCATGCAAAGCAAACTGCTCCGCATGCTGAGCTGTGTTCACTCTGAAAGCGTTTACCAGTTTTGTTCTTGCTGGGATAAACTGGAAGGAGACATGAAGTGCAGTGATTGCAAAAAAAAAGAACAATGAGTCACACAAAAGAAAAGATGGGGAGAGAAAAGAAAAAACATGGACAGGATAATGAGAAGAGACCGAAAGTTCCAGAAACCAATGACTGTTATTTTAAAGAGCACACCATGGTAATGTTTTCTCCTCACACTAATTTTCTGGAGTGATTGGTTTTATTGCCACGCTGGGGAGGCACGTTTGCTGCAAAATTCCGGGTGGTTGTGATTACGCTCCAAGGTCGAGTAAAATGTTTTAAGGTCAATGACTCACCACAAACTCTGACGCATATCGCACGAGATAAAACAATACCAAGTGTCCATAAACACTTGTGAAGTACGACCACTCAATGAAGGAATAATCATTGAGCTTCCTCCAGGATTGACACGCACGCACGCACGCACGCACGCACGCACGCACGCACGCACGCACGCACGCACGCACGCACGCACGCACGCACACCCCACCCATTTATCTCCCCACCCATCCGAATTAATGACTCAACAGGCTTTGGAAACGACACTTTTTTCTTCTTCTTGGTATCGTCCCATAAATTTCCTTCGTGTTTTGGATGTTCGCGTAAACCTTCCATCGCTTCTCGAGCCGAATGTAAACACTGCTTTTCACTTTAACTGCATTTAAGCAGCCCCAGTGCTGGGAACAAGCTTGAACCGTGGGGGTCGAGGTTTCAGGACCACCCTATATTTCTTAAACACTAGTATACAGGAAGGCCACCCCCCCCCCCCACACACACACACACACACTCGGTCCTCAAACGGGTTGAGGAGCAGTGTTGGAGTACAGTGCCCAGCTGCTCCTACTTTCCACTGAGGTCCCCCTGGACATGAGCTGAAGCAACATGTGGGTTTAATGGTGACTTTTAAATGGGCTGCATTTATCTGTTCGCCTGTGTTCTACAGCGGTGACATAATCTACAGCACAATGTCCCTTTCTTCTCTATAAAATGCGATAAATTACTAATACGGCCCTCTCACTGGAACTTAACCCTAATTTGTCACTACCTTCGGACTGACAGGTTACTGCCTCTGTGCAAATGTTTCAGTTCTGCTCTCTCTCTCTCACACAATAAGGGGACTTTTTGGGGAAGCGTAATGATTTACGGATTGCAAAGCGCGACCCCGATCCAGAATTTGTTCAGCAATCACATAGAAGGAGAGTGTGCAGATTGGAAGCACGGCTCTCCAAGACCGGTGCGCTCTGGGCACTGTAACAGCTCTCTTTTATTGCAGGGCTGCGTAATGCTCTATTCATGTCCGCTCCCTTTCATTCTCCTCAACAGCCTGTTTCCCTTCCACCCTTGCTCCTGTACACCTCCTTTCTTTTAACCCTCCTTCTTTACTCATTCTGTAAATGTACTAAACAAATGTAGTACCATTTATTGACAAAAAAAATGAAACCATGCCCCAATGTTCACCCAATGATTCAAGTGTGCAAAGACACACAAGAAAAAAAGCATTGACTCACAGGATGTTGCCTGCACAGTCTTTTCATTCAGACCCGTCTTGGCCTTGAAACCATTTTACAGCCTCTTCCAGTGTATCTTTATTCTGCATCAGTTTGGCTGACTGCGCTGCCATTTCAACAATGATGTGCAGCTGCTGCTCACTGCGCCCCTGTTCCCTACGCAGCAACATGAGAATAGCTTCCACATGTCCCCGTCACAGGAGGGAAGTGGGAAGAATGGAGGGATGAAAAAAGGAGGAAAAGGGCAAACATTGACAAAATGATCAATAAAAAGCAGAATAGATGAATGAAGCTAAAGAACAAGATAAGTGAAATCTTTCAATTGACTTTCAGTGAGACCAATGGTCATTTTTACACAATATCCTGTCACAGCTGACAGAGTTTTGCAGACACTCTTTTCATGACTGTAACTTCTAGACTGTTCATCATCTGCAAAAACCACCTAAAAGTGGTGAAATAAAGCCTCAGGTCCATTCACTAAATATTAGGTTCACCAGTGCATCAGTAATGCTGGCTTCTGAGGTAACGTATTTGAATGATTGATTGATAAAAAGTAAAATTTAAACTTGTGAATTGAGAGATTATTTTTTGTGAAGCATATTCCTCTAAAATTGTGTCTTTGGTTATCAGTAGATCCTTTTTTGAAAAGAGCTACATTTTCCATCGATACAGAATAGCTATGCTTTCATTATGTTCAACATATGAGGTGTCTTGAAGCAATTTCAAGTCCCATTCAAGTGTCTAAAAACCAGGCCAAATGTCCTCGTATTCTTGAAATCAAACTATGGTCTCCCCAGTTTACCCCATAGCTACGATGTTGTTGACAAACCAGCCCAGCGACCCAAAGAAACCTCTGGGGCCTCTTTTGAATCCAGCAGAGATCCAAGCCACAGATATGACCTTATTTACTCCTTCGATGGTGAAAAGAAACAATCCAAAAAAAAAAAAAAGAAAAGACTCAAACAATTAAGCGAGGAACAGTCGAATCTTTGAGCAGCGCTGTTGGTGTTTACTTTACGCAAAAAACTTCAAAGAACTGCAGTGAAGCGGTGGCGGTTTGTGTGTGGGAAGATGGGTGGAGGTCGGTTTTGTGGTCACAGGGTTCATATTAACAATCTCTTGTCTGCCTCGGATAATGAAACAAGGTTGAGCTGTTGAAAAACAGGCGCGCCAAACTGACAACTCAGGCAGCTTTCGGACGGCGTTACCTCATGGAATTCATTAAGACATCCCTCATGTCCGATGATAAAGAGTGGCCTCAGTAAGAGAGTGAAAACCTTCACGTTAATGTAATTATTCTCCTCGAGGGGGTCCACACTCTACAGAACATAATTTCCCAGCGCTGGACCACGTGCACGCTGCATTCCCTGCTGGGAAATAAAAGTCTTTGGCTACCGAACATCAAGCTGTTTCCAATCTTTTCCCCCCAAGCCTTTTCCATCAGCAGTCAGTAACATGGCAAAATAGACATCGTCTCGGAAAATATTCGCAAGCCGAATGTTTAATACATTATTGATGATTTTTGTAGGCAGACACATCGGAGCAACGGGAAGGAAAGGCCGAGATATCAAAGCCTGGTAGAGTCATATGTCCTGTTTATGGCAACACTCGGTCATTTAGCAGCCACAGAGGTGTTTTTAGAGCCATCTGATGCAATGTGGAAACACTGAGTGTGGTTTTTGGTTGTTGTCAACATCACAGAGCAGTGACTCCTGAGCATTTTACCTGAAGAATCCCAACATTGGCCTTTAGAAAGCCTGAGAATCCCTGCTTCAATTTTTGATTCACTTCAACATTACTGTAGAGCTCAACAGGAGCCTTCAAATTGACAGCAAATGGCAGGTTCCTTAGTCTGCTTCAAGTTCTAGAAAAGGTTGTATTCTGCTTTTCAGATTCTGACAAGCTCAGAGCAGGCGAAGCCTCAGGCCTTCACTCTGATCTCAGGCACACCTCCCTAAGGGGGTCCTGGTTTCGGGGATTACTCCCAGACTTCAGGTTGAAGGTGCACAAAGCGCACACTGAATCCTGACATTCAGCCCCTCTGTCTTCACCTTGCCACAAGCCACTGCAATGCACAGCTGGGAGCATTTTGGGGCAACTTGTGATTGGCAGTGACCACATTAATCGGGAGCTTTGATTAGCGATTCACATCATTTTGCCACATTGAGGGTGAGAACAGCAATAAGGTGAGAAAAAAACCCTTATCTGCTGATAAGTCGATTGTGAGGCCACTGAAATCCTCCAATACACTCTGTCTCCTGAATCCTCCTTCCTCACACCTTCATGCCCCCCCCCTCACTGTGTCCATAAACGGCCCAGCAGGTCTTCCTGTCCTTCCTCTCGTCTGGAAGCTCCATCTTCAGCCTCTTTTTCCAACCTTGCTTTCATGTCCAACAAACCAAATGATCTCCACCTTGTCTCTCTCACCGTCCCCCCTGTCCAACACGAGCTGTCCCTGTCTTGAAGCATTTTTTAAAAAATCCAGACTTATTCTTTTTCAATAGTATTTTCTAATCAAAACATTCCAGTGAAAAAGCAGACATACAAGTATATCCGCAGTGGTAATATGTCACAAACAGTCATAAAAGTGCAGAAAAATGAATCTTTTTTTTTCTCCTTAAGCTGCATTTGTGTGAGCTTCACTCTGCTGTAGGTTGACCTCTTTCTGTAATTCTGTCAAAAGAAAATCTGAGAACCAACAGTTTGCTTCCACTGCAACACGCCAACAACTGGAGCTGAAGTGCAGCTCCACGTTCCAAAGACCTTTCTTGGAAAGCAGCCAGTCACAATGTTGGCAGATCTCTGATCTTAAACCTTTTCACCGTAACAAGCTCAGCCTCCCACAAATGTAAAGAAACAGCGCCTCGATTCAAGTTAAGTCAAAAGGAAAAGCCTCATACATCGACCACATGGACGCCTGGATTGATTTCTTGTCTCCTGCACTCAGGGAAGAAGGAGGCCTATTTTCACGGCAGGGGGGGGAGCGGACCTCGGATCACGGTGTCCTATCTGGAGAGGAGAGCTGATTCAGCACAGACCGAGTTCATCGTTGTGTCAGTTTCTACTGAGTCATTCGCAGCGTGAGCCGCTTCACTGTGAGGGAGGCCCCGATTTGCTTTGAGTAAGTATATCGCAGCAGGCCTCGGTTGGATTACATAACCAAGTAGTCCCACCATCTCCTGCGCCCCCAGGGCAGAACTGTGCATCTCTGGCATCCATCAGGCGATTTGGCACACGCGGACGCATGAAGAATAGTCCGTGCGCACTGAAACAGTCAGCATAATAAGAGTGAGGTGGATATTTATGTTGACTGTCAAGCAATAACAGATCAGCCTTGTCTCTAGGTTGATGTTCCGGTCGTTTATAGATTTGGACTGGCATCGATCATGAAATGAAACATATGGACGGAGAAACTTTGTTTTTTTTCTACCCTTCCTCGTGTTCCTGTTTCCAGTTGTTGTAAAAGTACATTGATCACAGCTAATGGCTGATGGAGGGGTCTTTTTAGGTTTTGGAGTTTGCTGGCTCCGACCAAAGCTTCAGGAACAGCCATCATGCTGCTGCGCTTCTGCGAATGATTCAGCGCAACACTGACCCATTGTTGCACACAAAACATTTGGAAGCACTTACATATTTTCGAGGGCTCCCATATGCTTTCTTCAAGCATCAGAAGCTGTAAAAAGGGACATGTGAGATCAGGATTGAGATAGTGTTGAGACGACGTATTTATCTGATCGGCCTTTAGAGGAGAATCAAGAGAGGGAACACAAACAGGCGCTGAGCTCCAATTAATTCTCGTGTCGGAACCATAAAGAGTCTCCAGTGGCACTTCTGAGTCATGCGAGTAAAATTGCAATTGTCAGCTTATTGCTTCCTCCCCGCTCATAAGGTAACCACGCACAGCTCGTGAGCGATACAAATTAACGACAGACCCGATGTGACTGTGGTCCGATTGTTGCACGAGCTCACTTTAATTATCGCGGTCGCCCTCACTCTGCGTCTGACTTGTCCCTTCGGAGCCGCGCGCTCGCGCTCGCATGCTGCCGTGACCGATGACGGAAATCACAGCCCGACTGGGAGGGCTGGAATTTCTTGACATGGGAGCTTGTTGTCAGTCAGGGTGTCCCACCACACTCATGTCGGTGATGTACTAACAGCGTGTTGGACGAGCTCGTGAGAGAATCAAATTTCCACCCCAACTCTGCACGACAGGGACGCTGAATGCTTAAACAAGCTGCAGCTCTCTGCCCAGTGTTTCATTCAGCTACAGTGAGCTGGCCCTGCATAATGCTTTTTTAATGACAGCCTGCAGACAGTGTGCTTCAGGATTCTTTATTATTATTATTAAAGGCAAGCTGTTGCAGAATTCGTTGAATACCGGACCTTGGACTGGTTGCCAGGTATTTCCCATCTAACCTTCAATATAAAATATTGGAACCTTCAAAGATTTTTCCTGATAAAGTACGAGAGAAATATTGAACTCAAAGGCATGAAAAAAAGCATGGTCTAAGCCCATTCATCCTGCTCAGGGCCACAGGATGCTAGAGCTTCTCTTCAGCATGAAGGAGAGGTACGTTCAAGAGCAATGTGGGGGGGGGGGCATTTATTTTGCATTCCACGTAACCTCTTTCAACAACAAAAGGACAAAAATACGTTAATTGGTCTCCGTGAATTGAAATCTGCAGCTTTTGTGAGAACATGAAGCTCTCAGGTAAACTCACATCCTCGAAGTCACTATAAATTACATCTAATTATGCTACAAAAAGAGACAGTCAGGCACACTACAAATAAAGTGTGCTCTCCTAAATGACGGCTCAAGCTGCTATGACAGGATAATAAATAGCAGTCATCGCACCTTTAATTGAACCTCTGTGAATAATTCCTTTCAGTGTATGCAGGAACTATTAGGGTGCCCGGTTCTTAAAGGTGCACAACATTTAATTAGCTGAGCTCACGAGGTTGGTCAATAAAAAAGACATCAGCAGCAGACAACTCCATGAATTATGATAAATATGCCAACCGTGACCCATGCCCAATGTCCCTGGTGGCATTCACTGTTTGATACGTCTGTAGCATGAACAGCATGTTGTCTACTGTCAGATTCCAAATAGTTTGTGTGTCTGTGCGCGTGTGTGTGTGCGTGCAACGAGATAGATCTACTCGTTTTTATTGCAGGCTTTATTGTGGAACTTTCCTCGAAATATGAAGTAGCTCTTGGATACATATCTGAAGTCACTCAAGATGTTCTGTGAATCGTAAATCCAAGTGAACAGTGAAAATATTAATAAAACCCACAGAACTTCAGATTTTCATAACCTTATACAGACTGAACAAATACTTCAGCTATTTGCTCATCACCTTGGTCGGTCGGTAATGGTGCCAGAGAGGAAACTGTTTTTTTTCCCCCCCAAAAGAAACAGATTCTGATCTAGTTTTTGTACCTGTACTCTGAGACGACTTGTGGAATTCATTATAGACTGGTTTGTCCTCATCATGTGGTGAACCAGTGTGTGCAGAATTTAACAAGGGAAAATATCCACATCGTTACTGAACTTACTCATGTGAGGAGATTTCACTCGAGCTTCCATTAAAGCTCCTAAAGCTGGTAAGTTATTCGATCAAGAGTTTTTTCCTCGTGAAAAGCCAACGTGTTAGTTATGATGGCATCATGCGCTGAGGTTGGAGACTGCAACCAAACTGTCCCATTGGCTTCTCATTCCATCGGTGGAAGAAAGCCTAACAAAACTGTGCAACTGAAAAATGGCAACAGAATTTTTCAAGAGCTCGATTCTGCTTTGTCGGTCCTTGGTTTCTGTGTAAACATGACGTATAACGGTGCTTTTCTACCGTGTCACACGATGTCAACGGACACGTTGAAGTCGATAATCGTTCTAAAAGCACAACAACAAAACTGTTTGGTCACGTTGGTTTTTTTTTGTGCTTCCATTTTTGTGTGCATCATCATCACTGGAAATTTAACATGGGATTAATTTGAAAAGCAGTTATTAATTTTGAGAGCCAAAAACTGCTAAAGCAACAAACATCTCAGTGTTCAGTAAGTAGCAGATATTCCGTCCTCAGTCAGGCTGTGGTATTAATGATTCTGGAGAGCCTCCAATCTCCCATGTGGTCTATTTGATATTCTGCAGCGTGCGCTCTGCGGTTTGCATGTATGAGCCGTATCGAGAGCAGTGAAACTGTACAAGAGCTGGTATCAGCCCGAGCTGAGTCACAGGAGAACGATTCCAACAGTGAGCACGTACTGAATGACCTGCGGGAAAAGCGCAAATCAATCAGTCACAACCTTTTTCTACTTTAAGCCAGCTCCGCTTTGTCACAATATGACTGTTAACACTGCGAAAGGTTGTGTATGCTCCTGGCAGTATGGAAGCATTAAGAGTAAACGTAGGAGGGGAAGAAAAGGCAAGTGCTTTTGCTGTATTGAACTTTACCATCGGTCTAAGTAGCAGTCCTGAAGAATCAGCAATACAAATACAAACAACAGTCTCACCATCAATCTGAATAAATTGCGGGCCACTGCAGTTCGGTCGCTCCTCGGTGAACTGAGAGATATTATCTCTCCAACGAGTTCTGAGCTGACCTCCCCTGAGGCCTCAGCCCAGTTGGCCAGGCCTTGTTGCACCTCTGATGGGAGGCACCATAATCAGCTGCCTGAACCCAAACATCTGGTTCCTCTCAGGGTTGAGGGGTAGCAGCTAGACCTTGAGCCTCTCCTGGATGGTCAAGCTTGACACTCTATCATCAAAGGTGCGTAATGCCACCGTGTGTAGGGAAACATTTCCAGCCACTCACAACACTGATCCCATTCATTTGGTCATGGCTCCAAGTTCGCAAAGGTGAGGCTTTGATACCACGGGCGCCTGTGAGAGACAGAGCTTTGCTGAGCTTTGCAAATGTGGTTGGTTCACAATTGGTCTTCCAATAACTCAGACGTAAAACCCAAGATACTTCGGCCACGCTGAGATGAAAAACCTTCTGATTTAGAAAACATGTCCGTCCACCAGAAACTGCTGAAAATGCTGCAGTATACTGACTGGGCCGGGCCGATCAGTGGTGCTTCCAGCTGTGGCATCATCGTTTTCAGATTTTCAGCAGGCAAACACAAAGACATCAGAGGAACTTATTTAATCAGCAACTTGTTTTTTAAAGGAAGCATTTTCAGGCTGTCAAACCTCAGGTGCCTTTAAACCAAACAAATGTGTCACACAACTGAATAAATCTTTAATTTTCTCTGGCAGCAATCATGTGCTCCTATTTGTCATTTCTTATCATAAACAAGCCCCGAATGTGTGATCATGATAAATGTTATTTTGTAATTCCCTCAAACAGCTTTCACCTGAGCTTTTTCTCCTTCAGACTGTTTCATGGATCATTCTCTGTTTCCCTCTTAATGCCCCATGCACATTTGAGCTTCCAGGTCAACTTGAGTGTCACCACTAACCGTCCATCACCACCCCAGTGTCATATGTCGTCCACTGTTCCCAAGTGAGCTCTGACTGTCCCTCAGTTGTTATTCTTCTTGATCCTTCTCAGCAGATGACGACTGCCTGCTCAGATCGATGTCATTGCGTGACCGCTGGGCATTAGGCCACACTGTCAGGCTGACGAGGATCTTTACACCTTGACAGGATGCCCCTCAGTTATTGACCCTGTGACATCATGGCGATGACGTAACGCGGTGTAATGTAAACCCAGACCAGCCCGAGTCAACCTGGTGACCCTCCACACGAGGAGAAAATAGTGACAAATGAGGAATAATGAAATGTGTAGCACATAATGTTCTTGGTCAGTGGTCCCAGAGTATGTGCTGTCACACAAGATGTATTGCATACCCCAGCAGAACCTGAGCATCATATAGTTGGCAGTTATATGCATGCAGCTGTGCTTCTTAACAAGGTCTTCTTTTGTTGAATATCTCCTGTAATTATGCCAGCACTGTAACTCATGTGGTAGCTGTCTTCACTTAGAGCAGCTTTCTATTTGCTGGATTTCTTTTGTGCGTGCGTGCGTGCGTGCGTGCGTGCGTGCGTGCGTGCGTGCGTGCGTGCGTGCGTGCGTGCGTGCGTGTGAATG
>JAUESF010000012.1:8498992-8509244 GCA_032274765.1 Malacoctenus tetranemus | reverse complement strand
GTGCCACTTTCCAAATCAACCCCGTAACAATTAGAGCCCCATTAGATGAACCCTGGAACAACAGCTCAAGGCTTGACCAATGACCACAAACAAGTGTAATTGTCACACCGGGACACACACTCCGCTGTTGATTATTAGAGGCGTTGGTGTGTGTTTAATAGACAGCAGAATGAAGTATATTAGGAAGGAAATGTATCTACAGGGAGTGCTTCATTGAAGGATATGATCATTTCAATTAAATAGAAATGATTATGCCTGTGTAATTGGGATGTAATGGGATTCAGTGTTGTGTGGAATAGGAAATCACTGGGCTAAACACAAGCAGGTGCTGGGAATGAGGACTGAGATATTTTCAGAGTAAATTTCCCTCTAATTTCCTTTCAAGTGTTCACACGAGCATGAAAAGTTGGACAAAAATAGTTTGTGCGGCTGAACGGAATCAATTCATTGGACTCCAGAAGAGAAAAGTTCAGAGGAGAGAGATGTGAAGATGTTTTCTGCTTTTTTCAACAATTCAACACACAACGCTCGCTTTCTCTTTGCTCCTTAGTCTTCAGGGCAACATGACATCCCACAGCAGTGAGGTGTAGCTGTGCTGTCTGCAGAGCTGAGCACATAAAACGATGCGTTTAAGAACAACGCCGGAGAAACGATGAGCCGTCTTATTAATGGCGAAAGCAGCACCACGAGGAAATGAAAGCGAAGTCTGTGAGTGATACGTTACAGAGCTTAATCGGCCAGCGTGACCAGTCCGAACCAACAATCAATCGAGGGAACAGAGGAAGAAATAAACCCCTTTAAGTTGAAATAGATTTGTCCAAAATAATATTCATGTCAGCTGTTGAACAGCAATCTAATAAATAAGAACGGTGACAACAGATGAAGCTAATTTTTCCAGTAAATAAGCCTTATAAATTGAATAAAAGTACGTCGACTGACAGTGAAATCCACATAAATCAGGTTGGTGCACTCATTCCAGGGGCTTCATACATTAAAATGACATTTTAAGCATGCCACAACAGTAAAATCACGGCAAAACATGATCGCAGCAGGTTTGGTGGAACAAGCGAAGCTACAGCCATAAAAATTCTTTGAAAATAATCAACAACAGCGAGCTTTCACTGATCTCGTCTTCGAAGGTTTTGCTGCCACCTGCTGTTCAGTTCTAGCTTTGAGTGTCAGAGTATGTCACTGAAAATGAACTTCCTTTCACACGGTGGTGCAGTGATCAAGGCTCTCGAATCATGGCGCCAACTTCCTGAGTTCACGGCCGGCTGGGGGTCTTTCTTTGCAGAGGTTTCACGTTCCTCCTGACGTCAACTCGCAAATGTACTAATTAATCCTTTTTGGGTGCTTGTAAAATAACGAACACAGCTCTACAGGGTCAGGTTCCAATTGGATGAATAGCAACTTAAATCCGTCCGTCTTCACAGGACAACAAAAACAACAACAACTTGGTTGAAGAAGTATGTTTTCCACCAAAGCTGGAGTCTCTCCTGGATTGGGTGCAGGTGCAGGAGAACATATCCGGCGAGACGTAATTGTCTTGCGATCAATGCACGGTGACGTGACAAGCCATCAAACCTCTTTCTTCTGTCCTACGCGTGTTTGTTTGCGTCGCGACTGCTGTGTTTGCGTAATCCTCTCTCCCCGGCACATTTGCATCCTGTCATCTTGCCGGGCTTTTTTGTGCTGCGTGACTCGCCGGGGAACTAAATCTGACGCCATGTGGCAGCTGTAGTCTCTCATTACTTTTCTTATTTCACATTTTCCAGCGCAAACGATGGCGGGTCACCTTTTCATCCACCACTCGTTCTCTCATCATCGTTCCCTGCCGCAGCGAAAGCCATTCTCTTCCTGGTCCTTCTCATCTGTCTCGTGGCACAAAGCAGAGGCTGCGTTCAGGGACGGGGTTTGAGTCTGACGACAGGCAAACAACGCCACATCACAAGGCTTTGTGCTCTCTGTCATTTCGCCTGCTTGTATACGTGTCTAGTGTTTTTTTCCTTTATATAAGAGTGTTTAAGAAAAAAAAGCCTCATCAGTTCACATTTGATGTGTCTTCATATCACTATTGTTTGCGTTATCGTTTCAGATACGGGGAATGTATAATGTAAAGAAAACTTGTCTCGCCAAGGTTTCAGCCAGTTTTAGTCTGAACGAGCTCGACGCCGCATCATCCACATAAGCTTATGTTTCAAGGTAAAACATGCAGTTCGTGCATTTAGATTTACACTCGTCTCAAAGCAGAGTAAACAAAAACGTTGGTTGGCGTCCCACGGCAGCCGGGAGGAGATCAAAATGCATACAGATGGGGATAAACGAGGCAGCTGCTGCTGCTGCTGCTGCTGCTGCTGCTGCTGCTGCTGAGGCCTGACCTGCCGTGTCCGACCTGTGGCGCCGCCGCCTGAAAGCGGCAACATCAGGTGGGGACAGAGGAAGAGCCCTGGGCGACTGACAGCTGCGGCCACCTGGTGACGTTTGAGCTCCGTTTGCATGCAGCACTTCAAGAACGTGGCCCGCGTTCCATTCGGCGTCAGGCCGAGTGAACGCCGCCGCCGATCCAGAGTCGGAACGTCGACACCAAAACATGTCGGAACGAAATGAATGACATTACGGTCTTCCGGACGGCGGGGGCACGGGGACAAAGGCCGCGCGACTCCACATTTCTTCGGGTTGACCCCCGGGAGCACCAAGGCTGATCCCCGCCATTGATTTTCTGGGCTGCTGGAGTCAGGGAGGCACGTTCGAGTGTGTGTGCGTGTGTGTGTGTGTGTGTGTGTGTGTGTGTGCGCGCGTGCATCGTGCGCCTCTGGAGCTGCAGCGCTGCCCTCCATCCATTTTTTAAACTGAAGGTCGAGGGATGGGGGTCACCCAAATCTCGACGCCCTCTGAACCCCGCGTTGCCTGAGCTGGCCGCGGTGGCAGCAGGAAAAACCTGGTGCTGCGTCACTGAAAAGGTCACCAGCAGCCTGCCGGTTTACAGGAGGACTGTTACACTCAATCAAGCTGAGGCGCACAGCGCGACCTTTTTCCCCCCTCAGAGGTCGGCTGTATGCTATCCAGAGATGTGTTTTTCTAATCCGGAGCCGCAGCGAAGGCGCCCGGCTATTACTTTCTGGGAGTGTAGAAGAAATAATATGATTAGTGGTTCATTTTGGGATGATTGCGTTCGCATGTGTACCTAACATTCAGGTTAACCTCTGACCTGGAGTGGATTGAAGACTCTAATGGCTAATTAACCCGTCTCACCCAAGGGAAACACTATTAAACATTAATCAATGACTTTGGTGCTTGATTGCCCCTATCAGTGGTCGGTGTAAATATTGATACCCGTATAAGAGTCGTCCAGGACCCGTCCAGCGTGATGACCCCGCTGTGGAGTGAGTGCGGGAAGGCAGCCACGAACACAGGACACATCCCAGTTTAATTATGCCTCAACAATGGACTGGCTTGTTACTTGTCTCGCTTACAAGTGCAGCACACCGGTATTTGGGAATTTGTGTGCAAAGCGAAAGGCAAACAAGGCGCTATAGATTTTGTGGAGTGATACTGTTGTGCGCCGCTGTGCCCTGCGATGACAACATCTGTATTCTGACAGAGCCTCCTCTCTCAATCTAGATCTAACTGCCTGCAGCCTCTGCCACACAGGAGCTGGAGGGGGGAGCTGAGAAGAATACTTACAAGCTTCCACCACTGAGCTTGCACCAGACACCCAGACACACGCACGCACACGCACACGCACACACACACACACACACACACACACACACACACACACACACACACGTTCGCAGTATATCCCTGCCAAGTCGAGCATTGTGGTGTGGCAGGAGGAGCCTCAGGAGTGCAACAGCCAAATGTGTCCTCTAGCATTAATGGCTGCTTCAGCTGACTGAAGGGGGGAAAACACCTTGAAGAATCATACATCTGAACAGCCAGTCGCTTCTGTCTGGGGACAAACTGATTGACATTCTCACAAGTCGCGTTAAACTTGCTCGCCCTCTAATACCGAGCGCACTCAGATTGACTGCCTGTGCTTGTTTCTGCTCTGAATTACACAAGAATAACAACACAGGGAAAAAAAACGTGGATAGTCGGGAGAAGAGTTCTCTTTTTTGTTTAATGTCAGCGCTGGAGTGACGCGATCAACTCAGTTTTTGCTTTCTCTGAAATTGAGATTTGAAGACAAACAAAACAGGTTCCCGAGGTGTCGCCGGCGCTCCGGCGCTCGCCCGTGATTCTTTCCAGGCCTTTAGAAGGCAGCCGGCGCTCTGTGTCGAGATTTGCTTGGCTGGAAATCATGCTGAGCATGCATTGGCCTCCATCCAAAGATCATCATGGGTGTTATAAACTCCTCAAGCGAGAAAATTCATCTGCGGGAATTGAAAAAAAACCCAGAATTTTTCTGGGTATCGGCAGCTGCGCTCCGCAGGACGAGGGCAAGAGATGAGGGCGGCTGTTTGCCTTAATAAGGTGCTGCTTTATAGCTATCGGAGTGACCCGGCGCAGATGAGCGTCCTTCTTTAGGAAAATCTCCTCCTGAAATGAAAGTTGAACGGATCGCATGACCTCTGCAAACAGCTTGCAAACAGTTTTTTATGAGAAAAGTAGAAAAAGCGGCGCCGAGGCGAGGAGAGCGGGAGTGAACTGGAGTTACACTAAGAAAATAAAGGAACGAGGGTGAAAGAGGAACCGCATGAATTTAAGGAAACTATCTCCTCACTCTTTCAAATCGGATTGCCAATTTTATGAGATTTCTGCTCGCATGACGAACGTATGGTGTGAGTCTGTGTTCTGAGGCTGAATCTTGGCTCTCTCGGTTGCTGAGACAGATAAAAGGTTGGTGCTAGTCTGTGCAATGTTGTTCACCCTCTCCAAAATGATTCCGCTAGGACACAAATCACTCAAATAACTCTCAGTTGAGAGAGAGGAACCAATTCAAACTTCTGTTCTTCCAAACTCCAAAACTCTCAGTCTTTAAATCGACCAAAAGGAAGAATTCTGAGCAGAAAGTGATCAGTGTTCGACATCATATAACACATTTCTTGAGTAAATCTCGACACGGAGATGAAATCAATCTACACAGCATATTACATCAATAAGTGACACGGTCTCTAATACTGCACCCACTTCATGCTCTCAGAGTGTTTGGCTTCCTGATTTCTGTGGTCAACACATCAGCATTTCATGAATAAGAAGAAGAAGTAGGGCTTATCTTTCAATAACACAACAGGAGAGAGAGTAAACAGTGCCTCTCCTGCCACCAGTATCTGAAAGACAAGAGGCTTGAGCTCGGGCTGTAACCCTCCGCCTGCAGCTCTCCTGATATCAGCAGAGGAGCCGCAGCCGCTCGCCACTGCTTCTGTTGTCGCGGGCAATTGGAATGGACATGTGTACTCAGTTGAAGGGCCGTAAACAAGATTTTCAGCATGGCACTGGCTGGGCCAGGTTGACAGCCGCGGTCTTATCTGATCCCACACCGAGGCGGGAAGGGGGGGACAACAGGACGGGGCGAGCGCCGTTCGAGCCGCAGATTAGAAGATGCAAAACGGAAGCGAGGAAGGACAGAACAGGACGAAACAGGACGGAACAGGACGGAACAGGACGGCTCCCAGAAAGGACTTCTGCACAGTTACACGTCTGCCACTTGGACACTGGCAGCTTGCTTGGCTCCAGGTGTGTATCCCTTCCTGCGCATTTCCTGCTGTTGTGTTTTTTTTTTCCCCACTCAGAGTGGCCTTTTCTTTGGAACTGCAATATATAATTCAAACACTCGGCACTCACAATACCCACAGGCAGCTGGTTCTACTGTATTTTTCAACATGTTTGCTTTGGCAGGGGACGATAAAGTCTGTTTCTGGATATGCAGACTTGTCATTAATAGGTATAAAGATGTATCGTTGATACAAAGCAGGTTTCCCAAGTGTCCTAGAAAAACGAGCAGTTTTTTTTCCACTCCTTGAAAACAAGAGGGGGGGGGGTTGAGACAGAAAGTAAAATGTCCTGGAAAAGTTTCAGCTGTCCTGAAAGTCACTCCTCCTCCCTCTGCTCCTCTCCGTCCTGCGACCAGCCAGTCAGACGGGCAGCGCTCCTGCGACACAGCGTTTCCATTTTAGACAAGCGTGCTCCAGGAGCTTTGCTGTACCTTCCTGCGGGTGTGAGGTTTGCTCTCCGCTGCCTCTCGGAGAAGAGACTCTTCACGCAGTCCTTTCGGCTTGTTTTTGTCCAATGAGGGTTGTGGGGACTACGGACACCACAGGGAGGAGCCGCGCCCCACTCAGAAGTGAAAAGTTAGCGATGGAAGTCTTTCATCTCGATCTTACCGACTGGCACTTTTTTATTGCTGGCGTCAGCGTGTCTGAATGGAAATAACAACGCTACACCGGCCTCACAGCGACCAATCAGTCAAATTTTCTTGAACATCTTGAGTTGCTTGGACTAAACTGACGCAATTTGAGGGTCAATTCGATGCCAAAGACGACAAGGAAACCAGGTAAACACATGCTTTGTAATGAGGTTTCAGCTGAAGAATAGCAGAGAAGTGGAATGAATTTTGAGAACCGAGCTGGTCGCCTGGATCGTGCCAGACATGAGTCACTGCGTGGTTACTAACTACTCACCTTGTCCTTCCCCTGCTTCGCATCCTGATAAACACTCCACCGCTCGCCGTCGTTGCTGTAAGCGACTTTGTATGAGCCAACGAACTGGACGTGGCCGAAGTCTTTGGCTCCCTGGGTGATGATGCCGGTGACCTTTGTTGGCACAAGCAAGTCCACCTGAAAGAGAGAGAGAGAGAGAGAGAGAGAGAGAGAGAGAGAGAGAGAGAGAGAGAGAGAGGAAGGCCAGATAAAGAGAAGAAGATGAGACAGAGCACAAAGACAAATCCCACTGCTGGAGGAAGTCAGCTGGTAAAAAAGGTCAAATAGCCGCCCTCCCCGCCCCCCGCCCCCCCACACACACAATCACGTCTGCTGCTTCTTCACTTCTTCTTTGTTTGATGTCATCAGAGGGTGTGCAGAACGAAGGCAAGTCAAGTCACTTTCAATTATTCACAGAATATTGAACAACAAGGCTAAGTCCACAACCTCGCCTCAGCGAAACAGAAACTGCACGCTGCAGCAGCTTCCCAGACCGACGCCGCTCCATTTGGGTTAATTTTTAATAGGCTCTCATTTGTTACAAACAATTTACCGCGCAACTGTTCTTCTCGGCAGTAAACACACAAACTTTTACTTTTGTTGACATTTCGGCGCTCAGTCGCGCTTCACGATTTGGCAACAGGACTCCACGCGACTGGCTCGAGACCGGCGCGACGTCGAGATGGATCCCACATCGCAGAAACGGCAACGAGCACGTCCGACTCACTCTTCCAATAAAATGCGACTCGTATGTGACCTGCTGTATGAACGCCTTGCGCGATTGCATGCGTAGAGGATGTGATGGTGACCGCTCTGGCGAAAAGATTAAGAAAAAGGAGAACCAGGTTTTTTGGCGACGGCATTTTGTGGAGCGGCGGCAGGAGCGGCTGTACAGAGAAACATGTGAGCACCGAGTGGCGACAGTGCGCAAGCCTTCCTGGACGCGAAGCAGTGACGTTTGTCGTGCATCGATGACGTGTAGGTCGGATGAATGCGACCCGGCCGTTCAGACTGAAGTCGCACGGCAAAAGATCGGATACGTATCGGATTTAGGACCACATATCCAAGCGGCCTGGGTCGCGTTTGGGAAAAAAATCGGATCTGTGTCGTTCGAACTGACATGAAAAGATCAGACCCCGGTCGCATGGGTGCGAAAAAACCGGATTGGTGTCACTTCAGCCTGCAGTGCGAATGCAGCCTAATGAGCTTGAGAGCCATCAGAGACGGTCAAACAGAAATGAATCGCCTTTCTCGGCCTGAAGCCACGAGCGTGAGAGATCCAGCTCGCCTCGCTGATTTCAGTCACTTTAGCACACGTGTTTTCATTTGTATCTCTTAATTACAACTGTTACACTGTTACTTTACAGCCTGTTTGCACCCTTTTTTTTTGCTGTCATGTGAAACATGTTTGTTGTTTTGTTTGCGATCAAAGACAAACTTCAACATGTGAAGAAATGAGAGGAAGGAGTTCGAGTTGACTTTGGTTTTTTTTTTTTTCCTCTAAATGGAGCACGCTGTTTTTATAATGACACGAGAGAAGAAACGCTGAATTATTGATGGCCTTCCCAGGTGATATTAATAACTTAAATGCCACAGTAAAACCGTCTTACTTATCACACGCATCAGCGCAGCACCGACGCGGCGCGAGAAACAGCCGTTGACTCGGCATTTCTCGCCGCTATCTGTGTCGCGGCGAGATTTCAGCAGCACACGGGAACGCGTGCGAGAGACGTGAGCGCGCAGATTTATTTCTTTTGCTGAACGCGCTGCAGAGACGGCCATACATCACGCTAATTGGCCTGGTCACGAGCCAACATATACTGTGTCAGACCGCTCTGACAATACAAAAAAGGAGCCCCCCCCGTAGATTACGCCAACAAGCAAACAAACTAGTGCAGGAGGAGGGGGGCCCCCCCCCCGGGTGCCGCTCCACCTCCGCGTCCCCGGCGCACTGCAGAGGAGCCTGGCGCCGCGCGAGGCTTTTGTGTCGACTGCGGCGCGTTAAGACGACAGAAACGACGTTTTTTTTCTTCTTATTCGGGGTGGCGATGTGGCGAATGAGATCATTCGAGTGTTTTTTTTTTTTTTTTCATCTCTCGCTCGACGCTCGGGAGCCTTCTGCTCTCGGCGGCTCTTCAAGCTCCTTCAAGGAAGTGCGCGGGGGGGGGGGCTCTCCGGGTATTATCGGGGCCCTCTTCAGCGCTGGCGCCCTGCTGTGCGCGCGCACGCAGGCGGAGACCTGGCTGACACACGTATAGACAAAAGCCGGGCCTCAGCAACCCACAAAGCAAACTCTCGTCTCGGCGAGTGGCATTAAAGTGGATGAACTCCCAGCACTCCATTTGTGAGCTGTTAAGCAAATGAAAGTAGGACAGAAGTTTGCGCGCAGACATAATTTAATTCCTAATGCCGTGGTTATAGGTATGCAATCATGCAGATGCTGAGCGGTGCGCTTCATTTATTGTGAATGCACTATTCATGAAGTTTCACCTTCAATCCGACGATGCCCTTGCCTCCGTTTTGAGCTCCTGCTCCGGTTTGCGAAAGCAGCCTTTTGGCAGCGTGCTCTCCTGTGATGTATGTATGAACGCTTTGAGAGCTTTGTCGTATAATGGCAGTGATGTCACAACAAAGCGCCGGGACGCAGAGCCGACAATGGAGCAGCAATGCACGACTCGGAGGGGGTCGTGACACCCGGGCTTTGTGTGACAACGTCCGGGCGATCTCTTCCCGACCGAGCAGGCCGGGTCTGCCGGCGAGACAAAGGCCGCGCTCCGAGAGGGGGGGGGGGGACCTGGAACTGCTGTCGCAGGTCGCAGTCAGAAAAAGCCTCAATCATGAGCCTGCTCGTTACATACAAGTTTCAGAGAATTGAAACATAAGAATCCATTTGGGGGGGGGGGAATTTTTTTTCCTCGCCGTGAGTCAGATTACATCGAAGATCTGTGTGGTGCTAATCTGAGCGCCCCGTTTTTTTTCCCCCCCTGAATGCAGCAGCAGGTCCAAAGAGCAGACAGGGTCACCTCCTTTTTCTCACACTTGACAGTTTCCTTTGTGCCAGATAAAAAGAGGTATCTGGTAAGAGGTTTCTGTTCTTCTCGCTGGTGTGTGTGTGTGTGTGTGTGTGTGTGTGTTTGTGAACTTTATGCTCCCATTTGAAACGTCTTTGCTTTCCCTAATAGAAGATATTGATGCAGCAAAAGGCAGATTTATACAGAGCTAAAAGAGGTCGAGCTTCCTATTTCATTTGTCGATGCAGCTACCTGCTGACACTGTCCCAGCGCTGCTGACGGGCTGCTTTCACACCGGTCGTAATCAGGTCGACCTACTTATCTTTTGGTCCACTTTTTGGCGCGTGGCGCGGGAGCGATATGTGCACAGTGGACACGAAAGCAGCCGTCAGGAGAGCGGCCTGGCGAGGCGGTCGAGGGCGTCTCCAGTGACAAAGTGACAAGTTCCACTCACAACCAGTCTGCTCAAGTCTCCATTGCTCACTTTTCCGACCCCTTTCAGAGTTCCCTCTTCTGGTGCGTAAGGGAGAGAGCGTCATCAGCACGGCTTGGTTCAGATAGACGAGAGCCGGTGCGAAAGCGCGACCGTAACTCCTGACG
>JAUESF010000012.1:8483489-8498892 GCA_032274765.1 Malacoctenus tetranemus | reverse complement strand
AGGGAGAGAGCGTCATCAGCACGGCTTGGTTCAGATAGACGAGAGCCGGTGCGAAAGCGCGACCGTAACTCCTGACGTTCAATCTCCGCCACCTCAGGCTGGACGCGTGCACCCCCTGTTTTACCAGCGTGCGATACATATTTCTCCATAAACTTTCCATCGGTCACGGCGACGGATTCAGGCCTCCGTGCATGCCAATCAGTCCTTATCGTGCCCAGCCAGCTCAAGGCCCAGTGAAACCTCCGGACCACGTGGAGATAAGATCACATTGTCACAGTGACGAGTTCAGGTGGAGTTCGCTCCGTGGAAAACGACTTGGGCGAGATAATTAAGACCCTCAAATCCATTCGGAATGTCAAGCAAACTGACGACCAGCTGTCAGGTTTTAATGTCGCATACGGGGCCGAGATATCCGACCCACTGTACTGTCATTTACATCAAATCATTTTCTGCTTCTTTTAAACTCGAATTCATGGCGGCTGCAGGATTCCGGTTTTACTACGACGAGACTATTCAGGCCCATTTTTTTCCCCAGAGGCATCAGATGAGTCCGAGATTCAAACACAGGATGTCACGCGAGGTGCCAGGACAGACCATCAGGAGCTGTTACACCGCTGCCGCTTCCATAAACACCACAAAACATTAAAAAGAAAAAAAAAAGCTTGGCTAAAAGGCCTGAAAAAAAAGGGGGAGGTGGAAAAAAAAGGGAAAAAACAAGGGATGAAGCTGCAGGCGGATAATTTTCACACAGATGGCTGACTGAGTACAGCTCCTCTCTTACTGAGTGCCAAGAAAAGCCTGTTTGTGTCATGATACCTCTCTGAGTTTCTAAATGTGCCACTGCACGCTGAGGTGAGCTGGCTGAGCCCGTTTCGAGGGATGCGTCAGTCGTCGGGATCTCGCCGAGCTTCGGAAACATCGTGACATATGCTTTTTTTTTAATCTTCTGTGTGCAAGCACAACATGCTTTTATCATCGCACAGGAACAAATATATGTCGGGAGTAACATACGAGTGGGCGCGACAGGCTTGGATGATATTTCTGAACCTTGATATCGTTCGTCACACTCACATCTGCAGCAAACAGCCTGTCGTCCTTCACTCAGGGCTGTTGGACAAAGGACCTATAAAGACTGTATAAGATGCAAAACCTTTGTGTAAATAGCTGCAGGTCAAGTAGGATGAGAGGAAACCAGAGTGGGAAGAGGAACTAGCAGCTTTGCGACTATTTCTGATATTTTGGGAGAGTTCGCCGTCACAGCTTCAGGCGGCCCGACGCAGCCCTCGACTTTGCTGGAAGCCGCTCGAAAACAATCATCCACACGTCGCGTTTGACAAAGAAAAAAACACAATTAAACAAATCTCTTTGTTTCACCTCAACAAAAGCAGCAGATGTGCGCCAAACAGCGCTTGTGCACGCCTCGGGTTACCAGTTAATGATATCCAGTGGGGGGATAATGTAACCCTGTTTGAAAATCACTTGACAGTTTGATTAAAAATCGCTGTCACCTACTTTACTCACCCTATATTGTTTCACTTTATTAAATAATCGCACTAAGCACGAGCCAAACAGCAGGATTTTCAGAGTGCATGTGGCAGCATTTGGTCCTTGATTAATGGTGTTTTTTGTTATCTAAAAGAGGACTCAGGCGACATCACAAAATTATGACTCTTTTACTTTTGCTTTTTCTAAGAGGTACACACAAACAAAGACACGCACGCACACACACACACACGCGCGCGCACGCACACACACACACACATGCGCGCACACAGAGTCTCAATCGGCTTTATTTTGTTGTTTGTTCTCCTGCAGTGCGGTGCAGTTTATCATTCCTTTGTGTTTGTGACTATTTGTCTCACTCAGTACTTTGCCATGTTATATTGCTTTTAAAATCAAAGTCTACTCGTTTATGGGCTCCAACAAGTGTCGTCCACAGATACCGTCGCGTTTATTTCAACTATTGTGATGTTCTCTTTTAGATTGAAGAACCTCTCTTGTGAGGAAGATAATAAAATGCACGCACAACTCGATCTCATGGTTTTCTGGGCCGTTACTTTGACTTGCGTTCATGTTCTGCTGACTCAGCAGTCCCTTCCACTTGCCTCACCGAACCTCTGACCTCAAGCTAACCTCAAGGCACAGCTTCACCTGAGAAGGTTTTACTTACACGTTCGCATGCAAATACATGCACATATGCAGCCGCGCCAATAGTTCATGCGTCTTGGGTGCGCTGCATTGACTAAAGCCGACTGATCCTGAAGTCAGGTCTATCTGCCGCTCGCTTCATCCTGATCCTGAATGTCAGCTGTCCATATGTCCAAGTGTCGTGACACTAAACCCTAAATTGCTCCCAAATGGGGTGTGAACAGCGTGCAAGGCAGCTGAGTTGTGCGATCGGTCCAACATGACCGACAGCAAAAAGTGCTGATGGTGGTGGGAACCCCCCCCCTCCTCCGCCCACTAAGAAGTGAAACTCGAGTTAACCTTCTAACCTCACAAAACATCTTCAACAAAAAATATGAATGAATTCCCAAACACTGTAAAAGGATGACAAGCATCTCTAAAAACAGTGTGTTAACAGATTCGGGTGCCTACGAAACACACATACACCCACTGACCACACACACAGGCACTCACACACACATATACACACCCTCCCCAAGTGAATCTCCTCTGCTAAACCTTTTGTGACTGGTGTTTCTCCATTGGGGTGTTGAGATGTCAGAGGGTATAAACGCCTGCTGAGCTCTCACACAGTGAAGGGAAGGTGAGCAGGCAGCATGAATTTGCCTCGGAGCGTTCAGCTTATAAAATCCAATGTCACACGGGGGGGAAAACATCACTGAATGGTCACTGTGACATTGACCACGTTCCCATTTGAACTTCAATGTGTTCTCTGATTTCAAAGCATGTTCGCAGCGCTTCCCGTTTTTAAGTTTCAAAAAGCTTAACATAAAATATGAAGTGAATACAGTCTTTTGAAGGGGAAAAAAACCCATCTATGTGCTGTTCTGACATGAGGGTGGATGTTTCTGTCACAGATCACGATGTCTGAGCAGCACATCGGGGGAGTCAGGTGGTTTGGCTGGCCAAAGCACGTCTCGCAGCCAAGTTTGGGAGGGTTTCAACGCAGGGAAAAAGCTCAGGAGGCTGCAAAGAGGTAGAAAAAAATCTGATTTGAGAGAGTTATACATGGCAAGAACATTACTATGCATTAGGCATCGCAGCCCTTCCTCTCTGCTCCTCTTCGCTCTGGTCTTTATGGCAGCACAGTTGCGTAAAGCAATGCTGCATGTAACTGAAATTAGATTCTTTGTCATTCTCTCTGAAAAATACAATTTTTCTATCTTCACACTGATGCACTTTAACCGCGATGAAGGAGCCCCGCGCGATAACGAAATACTTGTTCAACCTTAAATATGCCAGAAGAAAGAATTCAGAGCGATTCCCACAGGACCAATCCGACTGAATGAGCTGTTATCAAGCGCCACCAACAGACACGTTTCCACCGCGACGTTTCAGGAACAGCCAGGGTGCCTGAATGCAGATCTACAACTGGAGCTCTTTTTCGCTGACGTGACGGTGACGGTTGCCATTTTGGGGCCTTCAAAAAGTGTCATTGTGGAATATTGTGGATTATGAATCAGATAAATAAACCCAGTCAGCAGAAAGTGCAACAACTCATCAGCCGTTCCTCTGCTGATACCATTGGGTGATGCTACAATGCTAAGACACAAACAGCCTTGTTCGTGGAAAGAGTACTTGGTAGCTTTTTGTTGACAATCGCGCTGCTTGTGATTGGTTTCATTCCAAACAATGGCACAGAGGTCATGCTGGACTCTTTCCGTCGTCAGTAAACACAACCTACAAAATCACAGCGAAATAACCTGTTTTTGTTTTTGCTCGTTTTTGTGATGAAATGACATCATAATCCCTGGCTAGCATTTCTTCCGTGAACTGGCAACAGAGTGGGGACGAATGCCAGTACCTTGGAGACGCGTCAATAAAAAACAAGCCTCCTCTTCATTAGCTGGTAGCAGTGATACCTGCCCAGTCAGCTTGTTTACGTCCTTCAGATGTGTCTCTACACCTACAATCAAACGAAACAACTGATCATAAGCCAACAGCTGCATTCAAATACTCTCCCTTCAAAAAAACCCACCCCGAAATCGTCTCTCTACCAGTCAGTCCATTAAAGCACGAAACAATACTACCTGCACAAGCCTCTGATAGGCGACTCAGAGCGCCGCGCTATAAAACAGATGGAGCCTCACTTTAGCATGTCAACTTAAGTCTAAATGGTTCCAGGAGGCGAGGAGGGGAATTGACCATGGCAAAAGGAACAGGAAGGAAATCAGCCATGGTGGTCTGGATCATTTAGAGCCATTACAGCAAGGAGAGCAGCCTGTGTACGACCAGTCAGACGCTCCCCATGTCAGTCTGAGCGAAGCGAGCGAGTCAGAGCCATACGCAGGAAAAAGAAAAAATAAAAAATGGCCCTGGTGGTGCACTGGGGAGGGACTGGGGGAATTTCACAGTCGGTTTGATGCTCACTGTGACTAGACATGTGATGGACACTTACTCAACGATGTAAAAAAGAACAAATCTAAAATAGTCTTTGTCCCGTGTGTGATCTTGACTTGAAATCAAATCTGTATTTCACGCTGGAGCAAAGAAAGCTGCTTCCGGTTCAGATATTAAGCGGGCGTAAAAATGTAAAAAAGGGATTGATGATGTAAAGTCTCACGATATTTAAAAAAAAAAAGAGAGAAAAGATCCCACCAAGGAGTGACGAGAGTTACAACAAAGTCGGCTGCTCGTCTGACTGCTGCTCTTACAGCTCATCATAATCTGCTCCTCTCTCCCCTCCTCCTCCTCCCCCTCCTCCTCCTCTTCCTCCCCCTCTGCCTCCGCACGTGGGGCATAAAATATTGATATGAAATTCTCACATACATGCGCAGGCCTATAAATAGAAACATACCTACACAAAAACAAACTGTGAGCTTTATGGGACTGGAAACAAACACGAGATGGAAAATCAAACTTTCTCGACAAACAGACTCTGTGATATGATGCTTCTTTCGCCCTGCGTCAGTGACGCGTCTTCGTGCGCATCCTTCATTTAACTTTGTGCTACTCTGAATAAATCATAATAGTGAAGCATGTAGCAGAGCTCAGTGAGTGCAGACCGCACTCTCATGGGGGGGGTAAAAAAACATGAGGACGCCAGACTTAAATGTATGGAAATGGGGGGGGTGCGCCATCGTCAGGAGATGTCTTGGAGACACTGAAATCGCATGATACACATGCAGAACACATTGGAGCCAATCTGTGCTGCACTGATTTAAGATAGAGCGCCCTCACTTCTGACAATTCCTGCAGATCCGGCGATTACAGGCGGCGCTGCTGCAGACTCATGAATCAATCACCCCGAGATAAAACAGATAAACGCAACCTACGTTCACTGAGGGGGAGACAGACAGTGGGAGAGAGGGAGAGGGAGGGAGGCGAGGATCAGGGTGTGGTGCTGAAGGATAAGATGGCTTCCCTGGATAATGAAAACAAAGGAGTGACATTACACAGATCCCAGACCTGTACATTTAAGGCTAGGGTCGGAGGGAGGGAACACTAAAAACCAGCCAATTGAATCAGAGGAGCAGATGGATTTACCATCCCTTCCGTAACTTCATTTGGGGGCTAATTCAATCAGCGTGCGAGCTGCAGGGGCACCGAAAGAGATGGAGGGAGAAGAAGGAGCCATATTGGACCGGATTAACACGCGGCGCCAACGATGACGCCTTCATGAAATTTGCATCAGGCGGGTTTTTTTTTTTTTTAAATTAGCGCAGATTTGCTCAAAGATTCCTGTTAAATTCTTGGATAATGTTCCTCAGATTACTGATTCAGCCACAGCTGCGGAGGAGGCGTGTGAGGGTGTGTGTGAGGGTGTGTGTGTGGTGTTCAGTTTTGAACCGAGCCACTTTATTTATGTCTGTTCAAGTTATACTGGCGGCCCTCCAACTGGGCAGTGATCGTCGTCAGATATACAACGTCGGATGGGTCCAATCCGACATGCATCTGCGCAGAAGCCTGATAATGGGCCCACAAAACATCCCCCCCCCACACACACACACTTTAATATGCTCCTCCATATTCAAAAAACTTGCCAAGTGTTGCAATCGCGCGCGCGCAATGCCGTTGGTGTAAATTCGCGCTCGCCTCGCTGAAACTGAGCTGGCACATCTGCCGGAGCGAGAGTTGGCAGCGAGAGTACAGTCATGGTCATCTGTTATCCCGGCTTTCAAGATTCGTATCAGCCAGGCTGCGCCGTAGCTCCGCTCCTGACAACAAGTTGGGAGGCAGCGAAACAGCGAGACACGAGGCAGTTAATATACGAGACGCTGCCGTCTGTACACTGAGGCGTCCTGGCGCTGCAGACAAATCGCTGGCCGGGTTGTAAATATGGAAAAAAAAAAAAAAAAAGCTCCCGACATTGTGTCGGATAATTAACGCGAATATAAACTGTTGCAGAAGTTTAATCAAGATGAAATTTACATTCGCAGGAGTGCGAACGCGGCCCCCCCCCGGCAGATCCCGACGTGTCCTCCGGCCACTGTTTACACGTTTCAAACTTTTTAAAGCCGCCGCGTCTGTGGCTAAACGGCCGCGTGCGTTCCCACTGATTGCAGGAGAAACCAATTGAAACCGTTGGCCCCCGCAGCAGTCTGCTCTCTTTAATTAGTTCAGCCAGGAAATGTAGCTACAGGTGCTCTTTCAAATGATTCAGTTTGCAGTGTTGTGCAGGAGGCGGAGTCACGAGAAGAAGGAAAAAAAAAAACATTCATTGCGTCTTTCGACTTTCCGCTCCGGGCTGCAGCAACGCGTCCCCCCCCCTCGTGGAGCTCGGTTCAGGTCGCTGCGGTGGAAACAGTGGAGCCGTGCAGGATTTGAAAGAATGGCCCCCGCGCTGCTTCGTAACATTTTGTCGTAAGTGTTTTTCTGCTGAGCGGAATCGAAGGACGCCAACGACTTCAATCTCTGAGAAGTTCCCGATAAATTCAGTCATCTTCCCCGCAAAGGTTAGACCTGCTAAGTTCAGGGGCTTTTGTTCTTGGAATAAAGACATGATGGTTGCAATTGGAGATAATCAGAATCCCCCTTTTTAAATCCTTTCACGCCATAATGCCTGTACTCTCTGTGAGGGAGCTTTTCTGCGTTTTCTCTTTTTTCTTTTTCCCAGCGAGGACTGACTTCATCTTTGCTGCGTTAAAAAAAAAAAAAAAACCCTCCAGAAGAAATGAGTTTCCACGGGACAAATTAAAGCCTCTCTCCTCTGCGAGCGGATGAAACAAACACTAATTCTATTGATTGAACGAAACAGACTTTGTTGTCGGCGTCGCTGTATTTGAGGTAATGATTTGATTAGGAAGCTGTGCTCGGTGAAATTAGTGAAACGATGATATCCAGTTTGATTACATGAACATTCCCCTTTATGAACGGAAGGAGGGCAAGAGAACGCAACACAAAGCCTCACGATGGAGGGGGTTCATATATTAACCTTGTGGCCTCACATCACTGAGTCGAGTTCTCCACGACTCGTCCAAATGTTCTCTCCGGAGCTCTGGGCGAGATGGCGTCCCATCCCTCCTCCCCAATGCCCTTCAGCGGTGGATAATCTCTGTTTTTTTGCTGAAGCCAAAAAGTGTCAGTTCAGTGTAGCCGAGCCACAGCGTCTCCTTCCTGGGCTTCATCTTCTCTAGTGACCATTCACTGCTCAGACAGATTTAGCCAAAGCCAGGAAAACAAATGGCTGCAACCCAATTCTGTCACAGAGCCGCAATGTTTTCTGAGGATCGCCAACGCCCGCCACCCGAAAAAAAAAAAAAAGGAAAACCCCAGACACTTCAGTTGCAGCACCATTTGTTGTTCTTACCCCCATTAATATCATTCACCTGAATGTTCCGGGGGCCAACGAGGCCTGCCAACGCAACGCCACCAATGTTTTAGCACGGCAGCGACTATAAACAGACACCTCAACTTTCTCTATAAACAGAACTCATTTCTGTGCATTTGAACTGGAATGAGTGACGCTGAACTGAAGCTAGACTGTCGTCAATGTGAGCAAAAGCCTTTCGAGTGCCCTGGTAATCCTACAGCTGTGTGTGTGTGTGTGTGGCAGGTCACGCTTGTCAGGCCTGCACACTTTGTTTCTCCCGTCTCTGCTTGCGGTTCCCCGCTGGTCGCCTCTCCTTGGGCCTCATGTGCTCCGGCAGATACACTTTCGTTCTCCGTGTGCAAGCACTTCTTCACTTGCTAAACTGCCACTGTTTACCTCATCAGCATCTGTCAATTCAAACCCCCTGCAATCATTATACACACTAATTATGTGAGCTCTGCTTTGCATATAAAAGCCTCTTAATTTATTGCTCTTGCTTCAGCGATGAAAAAAGAATGTCTTAACAAACGTCACAAAAGGAAAAAAAAAGTTTGCAAATCTGCCGAATGTTGTTGAATCATCAAGTTGGATGCATTCGAATAGAGAAGTAAAGTGTTGTATTGTTTGATTGTAGAGGTGAAAGAAACTCATAGAAGACGTTTGTGCGTCCACACATGATACAGTGATGCAAAGAAAGCCAGGCGTACGCCTTTGATTCGCTCGCCCACGATAACGCACATTACGTGGTCAGCCATATAAATGACTCGTCAGCACAAAAGGATGCCGTGGTGCGGCTCATGCCACATTACTGAATTAGGGAAGGTGCGCGCCGACTTGAAACGATGACTATATGAATTTAACATTAGCATCAATGCGCCATTTGCATAGAGGGAAGGGGAGGGTGGCGTGGTCCTTTCAAAGTTTCCACACAGGCTTTGGCTCGCTCGGCATCATCGGAGGCGGAGGTGATTATCAGGGTGCCACAGCCGCACACCGCACATATTCATCACTTTAAGGAGATAATTGGGTGTGAAAACCTCGGAGACAGTGGATAACAAATGAAGCACCCGAAAGAAATTACGTTCATAGCTTGTTTCGTAACCTTTGCGAGCTACAAACAAATTTAACAAGTTGCAAATTAAGTGATTCATTTTGCGCTCTCAATGTCTAAAATAACCCACACCCATACAACACTGTACATTAGAGCATTGAGCGTTGTGGTCTTATTTAGCCACACTTTGTTATTATTCACTGCACGGATGCACACAAGTCTTATAAGACGTGCACTCCATGGCCCTAATGCACGATATCTTCATTGTATATTGCACATCTGTATGGAGAAGACATCAAAAGCTGTGTATTTTTCTGCATAAGTGTTGGGCTCTTATCTAACTCCACCTCATTATTATTCATTGTGCAGATGCACAGAACGCAATAGAAGGTGTGCATTCTATCGCATAATGCACAACATAGCTATTTTACATGTGAATTCAGGAGATAACATGAGACGGGTGATTTATGGCAAATGCAAGAGTATTTATACCCTATTTATGTGTGAAGAGGACATCATAAGCACAGTTTTTCTTTTTTTTAGCACAACCCGAGATATTGTTACAAACGCTTATAGACAATTGGTAGACAAGTGCTGTCGGTGGGAAGTGGACGAGGTGCCATGGAAAGTGATTGACAATATACGGTGTGTGTTTTATGGATTTATGAAGGACGTTTCTAAGACAAACGGCGAACTGACTTTACTTATATGCTGCGTCGTACCGCTCGAGCAATCCCAGCAAGCTTTGCATGATCAGTCACACCGTCGCACACCAAGTGAAGTGCACTGATCTACTTAAATCGCAGATGTTCTCTTTATTCTTGCCAAAGAGGAACGTTCAGGGGGCGCACGGCAACAAAGTGCAGCGAAGAACTCAGATAAAACCTGTTTTCATCACCGCATCAGTTTTAGCCGTAAGAAAAATTCATCAAATACAGACACTCAGTTTGTTCTACTATCCAAAAGGTAGTTTTTTGGCACCGCACCATCATTAATGTCCGGACTTTAAGGGGGGGGGGTGGCGTGGTTCTGATTTGTTTGTTGGACGTGAACAGAGCATCGATATCACCCCTTCGCTTCTGTACTCTGCAGCAAGCTGTCTTCTACTTTAACGATAAAGTTGTCAAACTTGGTGTCACATCAATGTCCTGTCATTACAGCATCGACCTCCATCAAACGCGAGTGTCATCATGAGGGAACTGAACGTCCAGTTGGGACGCGGGAACAACAAAGGTCTCATGTATTATTGTTGCTCGTCAGAGAAGCTCATCTGCCCAGGATTTGCATCAGCGTAAGGACTGAAGCGATTGCGAGTTTGCAAAACCTTCAGTTTAGGCTCTCTTCAAATCCAGCTCCTGTCAGATTAGGTAGTGATGGCAACAGCCACTTTTTCACCTTTTCAGTGTCCCCAACAACATCAGACACAACCCACGTATTAGCAACATGGCTCAGGATTGCGTATGCTTGCCAAGCACTTTTGCTGATTGCATCAGAACTGAACGATATAAGCGGCACATAATCACTTCAGTTCGCGCGCACGTGCGCGTGTGTGAGACATGTTTACCATAATCCACGTTTAAATAAAAAGACGGTGAAAAAAAAAAAAAACAACTTCATGGCGCCGAGTAGTACTTGTCAGAGAATTTGCGGGGCACATGTTTCATTAACAGGAACACTGTGAAACTGAAAAGTCGCGAGCGTCTCGCTGGCCGTTTCTGCCTGCTATGTGGACATGTTAATGTGCATAATTAAGTAATCAGCTTATGCCAGCTGGAACATTTGGCAGCTCGGTCTGACAGCTTCAGCTCTGCTCTTGAAAACATCTTGAAGGATTGTGATTCGGTTTCCCTCCGTGTGATTTTTATCTCCTGCCAGACCGGAATAACTTTCGCTTACACTTGCACGGTGCAGCCCTCGGTGTTTTTATTATGACTTGAACAAAGAATTTTTTTGGAGGGGTTCTGGCACAGACTGTATTGCATTAGCTGTCATCTCGTAGTACCACTACTGTAAATCCCATTCAGTGTATTTCTTCTGAATTTATATTTTAATTATACTCTCCTACTTGCAGTGATGGAGCCGCAGCCTCTATTGTAATTTGCAGGAGACGGGATAAGCTGCTATGTTTTCCTGCACACGTCTCTGTCCTTTCACACGGCACAGCAACCTAAATTCTCAATTAAAAAGCACAGAGTGAGCATATAATAGACGGCTCGCTGCTCTGACTTTTACACTCATGGAGGGAAAAAAAACTGTCCCATTAGGCTTTCATTGGGAAAGCTGGTGAGGAAGATGCGTCCCATTACCTCGATCCTAACACAGCAGCCTCTTTATACTGTCGTCCCCACTGATTACACACTAAACTGACTCCCCCCCTTTCGATCTCCGGGTAAGCTAACTGGTGGACACATGAGAAGATGAACACGCGTGCAACAGAGAACGCCAACCTCCGCCAAGATGCCTGTCACCTTTCCTGCTTCCACATCAATCAATCAATTGGGCAACAAAATCTTTCCCTCATTTCCTACTCCCAGATGTCCAGATCACCACCAAACAAACGCTCCTGAAAACATCAAACCCCCTTTGGCTGAAGCAATGACACACAACGCGTTGTTTAATTGAATTTCCTAGAAAGTAGAGAAGCTTTCTCCTGCAGCAGCTCGACATTGCCCTCCTTTGCTTCACTACTTAGATGAAACAATATTTAAACTGAAATACAGAAACTTTTTATTGCAACAGGCTCCTTTTTTTTCAATATTTCTTGGCTTTATAAAAAGGCAATAAATCTTACAGTATGTTACTGAGCTTATTAAAGCACATTCCAGAACAAATTACAGAGAAAAGCTTCCATGTCCTCAGACACTTATATTTTCCTTCCGTGCCGTTTTACCCGCTTTGTCGCCACGTACTCTCTCTCTGTTTTTACATTCCTGCCTTAATGTATGTAAAGCGCTCGGAGTAGCCTCGCATATGAATCGTGCTATATGAAATAATTTGCCCGGCCTCAAACGTTTCATCAATCTCAGCTATGATGGAGATATTCCCTTCATATAGCTGGACTTTCAAAACCAGCAGTCCCATTATCACGTACAGCCATACGAGCTGAGAACCTGTTGATTTATAGGGCTGTGGTTACATATAGGATCAGTAAAGACCGGACGGCGTGTTATCGTTCCACAATCAAACGTGTGTTGTTGTGTGTCTGCAGAGAGTCTCCCACTGCGTCCAGTCCACAGCAGAGCAGCTGTCTTGATAAATAGGAATACTTATTTAATCATTAGGGCTGATTAATGCCGTTAGTCTGCGAGGTTTTAAGTCATTCGGTAATACCACCGAGAATCAATTATTTGCCATGGCAACCAGCAAAGTAGAACGGGACACTAATCGCAGGAGTTTTAACAAATGCGCCGAAGCTGATCACTAAATATGTATAATGGTCAGCTGCAGCCGCTGCATCGGTGTGGACGTGAGGCAGCTCGCCCCTGTGTGGGACTCTTTACTTTACAACTGACATTCATTGTGCAGTCGAAGTCAGTGTGCTCGGAAATGGTCCTTGGCAGAGGAAGCCATCGATTTTCCCTCTGCCGCTGCATGGCATCTCCCCGATCTGCCAGCGCAGCACGTAATACGAGAACACAAGTTTTTTCTTCACCCACAGCAATCAGTTTTGCTTCTCTGAGCTCTTCGACGTGGATGCAGCCTGCCTAAATACCTGTCTGCTTCGACACACAGGTCCACATGCTGCTAAGCTCTGTCAAATCTAAAAAAAAAAATACTTTTAGTGGGAATAAAAAAATAAAACAAAATGTCTGTTTCAAAACCAGACTGATCCAGTAATGGCCGGACAAGTCGGCGTGACTCTGGCGCGCTCACCGTGTCACTGCCTGTGCGGAGCGAGTGCACACGAAAGGCCAAGAAATCAAAGGATCGACTCTGATCTTCAATTCCCCGAGAAGATGAATCGCGCCACCGTTTCTTCTGTGCTATCAGTTTTACAGCTCGAAGCCAGACGTGGTTTCATCGTTCAAAAGCAAAGAGCGCTTATTGCCTTTTAACTTGAGACGCAAACCCCAAAAAGTCCAATATCTGAGGCCAATAAGTCAGGCCACTCCGGGGCCTGATGGAGCCTGATTGATATATGTCCTAATCGCGTTCAGCGGCCATCAGTCTCTCATATTGTAACGACTGGGAGGTAAATGTTCACTTAGACGCGCCGCGTCCCTTTCAGGAGACATGTTCTGCCATCAGTTACTGTAATGAAAACAAATAGATTGGCTGGTTTCACTGAGATAGAAAGCCTGGACCGCAGCCAAAGATAACAGAGCTAAACTCCTCCAACAGAAGCCGAGTGGGTGTTGGATTCAAACAGACTGGCACGGAAATAAACAGAAACGACTACCTATGACTGCCTGTTTGTGGGACCCATCCAGAGAGCGCGCTAACAGCGGCAGGATTTTAAGATATAATTTCATTTGCAAACCCGTGAATGAGGTCTTTTTCCTGTGAAATATAATTGAATACATTGGCATGCATTACCATATACACAACATCAATTACTATGCAGGGGAGGTAAAAGCTAATCCTTTAGCAGAGTGAAAGCCAGCTATCAGCCAAAGCCTGGCTGTCTGTCGCTTATTTCCCTGCTAATACATTGATTCATCTCGACAGCAACAGCAACAGTTCACAGACTCAGGCGCCAGCGGGCCCTACCTGTAGCCACTGGGACTGGTCGCTGTGTCCAGCCGTCCAAGCGTTGACCTTGCCCTGTTTGTCCAAGCGGGCTTTCCCAGGCTCCCAAGTGAACATGTCCATGTTGAGCGTTCGGAAGATGCTGGAGGCCGTCACCTGGTAGTCCTGCACATGGCCTGACTTCATTCCCAGCGGCTCGGAGCAGCCTGGCAGCAATGGAAACAGCCCCGTTTGCAACCTTTTCTTCTCTTTTTCGAATCTACTGTCTTCCATGTTCAAGTGAAAAACGACGCTTGCTTTCCTTTTATTGCTTCATCTTTTGTTTTTGTTGGGTGGTGCATGAGTGATCTTCATTTTCCAACATGACTGAGGTAAGAAGATAACCGAAGATAACCGACAGTAACTTTTTTTTTTCCTCATTCTGACATTCAATCAGACTGAACCTTCCTTGTTAAGGTCGCCCAGGATTACAATAATAGTTATCTTGGTGCATTTTTAACTTCTGACTTTAAAAAAAGGTTAGAAAATAGATCTCTAAAAAACATGTTTTTCTCTCTCTCTCTCTCTCTCTCTGATCCTTCTGGCATTGAGCAAATGGAAATAAGTCCTGGGAATCACAATTAACCACAAACAAATGGAGACTGTTAAGATTTCTTGTTAAATTGAGAATAAAAAAAGGCTTTTACAGTGTAGGAAAACTGCAGGTTTCAAGGTTTCTCAAGTGACCATAAATGTGTTAATAATAAAACAACTAGCGTGATGAGTGCATCCACTCGGCTCACTCACCTGTTAGCTCACAGCCGAGCAGCTCCATCCGTAATGTGCAGTGCCTCCTGCACACTTGAGGGTAGATGCGCACGTACTGGGCCTCGATGGGAGGGGTGAAGGAGTTGGCCGACGGAGCGTTGTTGTCGACGTTTCCCCTGAAAATCTGTTGCAAAGGGACGAAATTACAGCGGATCGGGGCGGGAGGGACGGCGAAGCCGATCCGTCTGCAACAATGTGGCGGTCCGTCTGACGCCGTCTCCAGTGTCTGCACCACGCTCAACAAATTGCTGTCATTCAAGGTCAATGAGCGAGAATCACATGGAAAAATAGACAATTTCTCGCACCATTTGAGCCAGTAATTCATAAGAACAGTGGTGTGTTCGGAATTAGCGCTCCTACGGTATTATCACGCGACGCCTTCTGGACTCTTTCATTCCCATGACCTCAGTCAGTATGAAACTCCCAGACGCGACTAATTTCTGTACGTCTACTCGAGACTGCCGACGCGCGACGTGCGCGCGGCCCAGACTTGCGATGTTACACCGCGATAAATCTGATGAGAAGTTTTGGAGGTCTGGGTCCTCCGGAGCTCGGCCAAACAGAGGACAGCCGTGGTCTGCTGTCAGGAATGATCGAACGCTGTGTGGCCTATTTGGTGGCTGTTCATCCCCAAATAGTATAAAAATTCAATCTAGAAGTCATAAAAGTGGAGGGGGGTAAGGGGCAGCAGGATGGGCCCGGTGTGTGCGAGCTAATTAAAAAGCCATCTCATCATGTCCTCCAGCCTGCCCTTGACTGAGTGCACAGTCTCCAGTCACTGTGTGAGCACGTGGACGAGTGTGTATCTGTGCGCTGCAAAGTAAGAAGGCAACCCTGTGCGCATGTGTGTGCGTGTGTGTGTGTGTGTGTGTGTGTGTGTGTGTGTGTGTGTGTGTGTGTGTGTGTGTGTGTGTGTG
>JAUESF010000012.1:8477722-8483389 GCA_032274765.1 Malacoctenus tetranemus | reverse complement strand
TGTGTGTGTGTGTGTGTGTGTGTGTGTGTGTGTGTGTGTGTGTGTGTGTGTGTGTGTGTGTGTGTGTGTAGGCTGTGCATCTCTCACCATATCCTCATCTTTGCCCTTGACTTTGTACGTTCTCCAGATCTTCCCGTCATCACTGTAGGCTACTTTGTACGACTTGACATACTCCGGGCTGCCGATACGCTTTGCACCCTGGGTAATTAGGCCCGTGACCCTCATTCTCCTCTGCAGGTTTATCTGTAGGGGGGGGGGGAAGAAAAAAAAAAGGCAAAATCCTGAAATTAGAGGTTTTTTTTGTATAGACGCTATAAAAGTGTGCGTCTGAGTCCGTTCGTGTGCACAAGCGGTGTCAGTCATCACGTCCCCCCTCCTTGTATCTGTTCTGTCAGGGCCATCCGTCTTCCTCAGAAAGTCTGTGATCGAATGGAACATTTAATCAATCCCTACGCTCCACATCCAGTCTGTCCGGCCGCTGCAAGCTGTCAATATGGTGCCAATGTAAAGCAGCTTGGCGAGCCGGGGGGTGGGGGGTGGGGGGGGTTGAGTGAAGAAAGACGAAAAATGATGAATGGTTTCCACCGACTGTGCCCCGGCACACCTCACGATCGTTACGGTCGCGCCGCTCTCAGGCTTTTTTTTCTTCACACCTCAGTTTAATGACATACAATCATGTAAAACTGCACTGTGTCCACCTGCCTGACTCGCAAGTACATGTTAACATACCAGCGTGTACCATTATTGCTCATTCATAATGCAAGTGCTCAATGGAGGAACGAGTTTTCTGCTCTTTGCAGCCAACACTCAGCATCCTCATCAGTATTAATGGTTTTGCTTTATTACTAACACTGTATTTTCAATTATCACGACAACTTCTATTCTTTTTCTGCCTCTTTTAGCAATAAGATAATTGAGCATTTGAGAAAAAAGCCTCTATTCTTCATTGTAGCGTTATCATAATTTGATTTTACTTCATTATGTTTGCAGCCAATCACACTGAAGGTCCCTGTTTTGTCCCTGGAGCTCCGATATAATGTCAGTCACTTGACTGTTGGAAGGTAGAGAGACTTAGAAAGTACACGGCAATCGCCATGAGGTTTTTACCTTCAGTCTGTTATTTTGGGGGTTTTGTTGCTTGTTTAGAGACACTGGTCGTATTCTGTAAAGTGTCTTTTTTGTGGCAGCATGAAGGAGGCTGCCTTGACTGGTGAGTGTTGCAGAGTCGAGTTTCTCACACACTCGTGTATTTGCGACGAGTTTAAATGCAATGAGTAAAAGAGGCGGACGGGAAAAAAATACTGAGCAATTTTAGCATCGGGGAAATTGTAACCGCCGAGTCTGTGACAAATAAGATGAAGGAAATACACAGTGATGACAATATTCATTATTCATTCTGGCACAACATCCGAAAGTCGCCCCATTTTCAGGAAGAAAATAAACAAAAACAAACATTTTGGCTCATCTAACTCTCCCGCTGACAAACATTTAAAAACTCTCGGCTGTGTCGTCGTCCACAGCGGCGGAGCAGACGGGTGGCACTAATGCAGTTTTCGCTTCGTGTTAGGCGCAGGGTCATTAACCTGGGAAAGCCAGAGCAATAAAGAGAATGGCAGAACTAAACAGAATCAGAATGACTCTTATGATTCAGCCGCGCTGTGTACGACTCAAGGCTGCTCTTATTGTTTTATTTTGTTAAATCATGACCTCTCATGTCATACAAACAAGCTCCTGTTTCTGTTCTTAAAGCTGGAGTCTCTCTTTTTTGTTTTTTGTTTCATTTAGCCACATGAAGCTCTTTAAATCCTGGCTGGAGCAATGGGGGAGCCATACATCCACATCCAGGATGATATTCCAAAGGCTTGAGCTCGTTTTCCCCCAGTGCAGGAACGGTGGTGTCGCGATGAAACAAGGCAATTTGAAAGTAAAATATTTGAGAGCCAAAGCTTAGATAGGCTGAGCCCACTAGTCCATCAGTTATCCCCTCACTTTTTTTTTCTGTTAATGAAAAAACCTTTAAGCTCTGTCTCGAGTGGACACTGGAGATTAGAGTCGTGGCCCCGGACGAGAATAGAACTGTTTACATTCACTGACCTTGTCTGCACTGCCAAAAAAACCAACCAAGAAAATGCATAATAGTTCTCCTGCAGTGTTAGTTTCCACTCTGATTTCCATATGTAGAAACAAGACTCAATTACACATATTTTTCTCCACGCTTAGACCAGCGTTAATTATACACAAGGACCCCACTTAGAGCCTGGGAGCAGCAGTGACCCGCTCTCTCTCATTCCCAGCGTTGGTTTCTTGCGCTCCTCCGTTTCCTCCGCAGAGATAGATACTTCTTGCACTAATTAGAAGCCCTGTCACTAAAAGGCCGCTGCAAGGGTAATTGGGGTGATTCTTCACATTTTTAATGACCACTCAGAAGTGCACCTCTGTCACTTCCGAGCTAATAGTGATGCATTTCTTTGTTTGAGTGAGGTATCGCTGGAAACGTCCTCCCCGCGCGGACCTTTGTTTCCAGACTTAAATGTGCCATTTTGAGGGAAAATGCCAATTAAAGTACGTGGCTTGAAACGCACATGGGGGGTGTGTAGAAATCACACAGGGACAACACTGCCGCAAATTTAGCACTTAGCACATTTGTACAACTCAAGAAAGCCACCAGCCGTTCTTGATGTACTAATTTTTCAGGCAATTCCAACGACCAAGCCACTGATCACCATCCTCCTTGAACGCTCCCTGCACTTAAGCCTTTTGATGTCATTTTTGGTCAATCCAATGCATGTTTTAACTCTATGGGCTCATGCATGCGGTTCAAATTCCTCGCTTTACAGTCGAGGACTTCCTGCGTGGAGTCTGCACTCTGGTTTCCTTCCACCGATCGAAAACCTGCATACGAGCTCGATAGGTGATTCTGCGCGATTGTGATTATGAGTCACTTAGTGTTTGCTCCATGACAGGCCGGCGCCCTGTCTGGGGTCGATCGAGTCTTTGCCCAACATAAGCTAAGCTCCCCTTGATCATAAGTTGTAAATGTGCTCCAGAAAATAAATGGACTTTTTTCTGCTGCCTCTGTTTATCAACCAGGTACGAACACAAAACGACTCGGTCTGATTTAATTTGGTCAAACTCCGCGTGCCTCAATTCTAATGTGATGTGGGATTTAATCGTGTGATCGACTGATGATGAACAACAATATAAATAATGTGAGCAACAGAAAAAAGGTCCTCAGTTGATGCAGCGGAGCTCTGTTTGGTTTGGATTGACTGACAGCTGCGTGGAACAGTGCAGAAAACATTGAACTCTTCCCCTCCAACCACCTCAACTTTTCCCTTTTCTCCAAGCGCATGTCTTGTTCAGGGAAAGTGCTCTCAGTAAAATGAGCCTCCAAAGAACGTTTGCATCAAATATCTTCAGCTTCCTCAACTTTACTTGCAAAACAAAGACGGCACCTTTTAGTTTGCCTGATGCGATTTAACCTGTTTTTTTTCTGTTACCACTAAAAACTTCCCAGCACCCTCAGAAAATCCTCGGCACGTATCCAGTTGTCACATCCTGATACTGAGTATGCAGAGGAAGCAGGGTGAGAGGCTCAGCTACAGGACATAGACGCACTTCAGACACTTCCTCCAGGCAGCACGCGTCTGGAACATCACTGTGTCAACAAACATCCTTTTTCTCTGCCTATAGGGCAAATGTATGCTGTCGCCAATATGAAGTGACACACATTATTAGGAATGCAACAAGGCTGAGCTTCAAAACAGGAAGTCGTGCAAGCCAAGTTGAGCGATGGATGAATGCTCGAGTTTGACACAGTTCGCATTCACGATTCCATCTTTATTTACAGCTTACTGTTACATGTCAGATGCAGCTTTAAGTTATGCATGACGAGTAAAACAGGGGTGTCAAATTCATTCCAGTTCAGCAGCCACATACAGCTCAGAATGCAAGTGGACCAAACACTGGAGCATCGTTTGAAAACGGTCTTTTCTGACATGTTACACTTGTTACACGTTACACAAGCTAGTTTGTGCTAATCTTTTCTATCCAACAGTGTTGCTGCCCCCTACTGCTCAGATCCAGGTGTACGTCTTCTTCTGTGTCTTGGACAGGATTAACCCAAATGATTACAAATTTGCCAAGTGGAGATGGTTTTATAGAAACTTTTAGATTGTTTTTTTTTGAGCATCTGTAATTATATATCTTACAAGGTCATCTCACTGGCTGGGTCCGACCCTCTGGCAACCCACTTTTGGCCCCGGGGGGGTCACATGCTTGACACCTCTGCAGGAGCTAATTAGGTCCCGGAAAGCAGCTAAAGGGTAAGAATCTATTTTGGCCAACGTTTGCTGTTTCGTTGACATTTTGGGGTGACAGCGAGAAATTATAAAAATAAACAAGAAAAATAAACCTTGAAGAGGAACATTTTTAATCAGGTCTAAAAAATTATGATTATTTTATTGTTCTGGAGTTTCACTTGTTCCCTCCAAGTCATGCCACAGAATACCAAAAACTTGGCAGCCATCTGCTAAGCAACAAAGAACAACACATACACAAAAAAAACTTTCCGATATGTAAAGTCCTCATTAATTGCTCTCTAGAGCTCCTTGAAGTTGTTTAAATTTACCAGGCAGAGACACGTTTATTTACAGGAACAGCCTTCCACTCGCTGATCGCACAGTGGCTCGCTTCCAGTCATTTATACTGCTAAGGCCGCTAATTATTCCCACACATAATCATAACAACATGCAAGACCACACACGCTTGCGCGGGTGCACAAAGGTCAAGAGCGAAACATGGCCTGCGTTGATGAAGACCTGCGATCAGGGCCGTGGAGGGAATTGCCGCAGCATTGTAACAATTACACTGTCCTTGAAAGTCGCCACGAGCCCCGCGGCACCGTGCGCATGCGAGTGTGCAAGTGTGAGAACATACACACGTTTTAAAAAAAATATATAAATAAAAACCCCAACCCCGTCCGTCTCATTGCCACCGTGCACATACTATAAATACGACCGAGTCGTTCTCTTTCTTCCCTTCTTTTTTCCTTCCTTTTTGTCTGATGTTCAGTGTGTACACCTGGTGTGTAAAGTAACCACAGCCTGCCGCACATCACAGGAAGTTGGAGACAGCGGCCTGATGGGTAGTGGCACCTCAACCAATATTCCTCCAGGAGTCCACGGTAAAAATAAACCAGTGTCAACAGCACAAAGTGGGAGCCGGCAATACTGAAGCGTGGTGCGACTGTGCTGCAGCAGCAGCAGCAGCAGTAGCAGCAGCAGCACTGCGCAGGCGGCGCGTTTCAATTGAGATTTCAGTCCATTTCGCTCGCAAAGAGCCCACACGACAGAGTTAGAACACGATCTATCCGTTCTCACTGCTTAACACGAAGAGTTGATTTCGCAGCTCTTTGCAGGCAGTTCGGGGGAACAAGGCAGCGAAAAGGAAGAAGACGGCGCGGATCAGATGTCACATCGTTTAGCGTCGTCTCGCAGCTGTTGGGTGTTGTGAGTGGTCGGTGTCTCGGTCCGAGGGCAGCGGGGAGGAGAGGCGGCGAGCTCGCGCTGTCACGTGTAAACGCAGCGGCGTGTTTATGAAGCGCCCCGGTGCCCTCAGCACCCCGTGCAGGTCATTCGCCATTCTCCCTTTTGCAGCTGATGCAGC
>JAUESF010000012.1:8472722-8475222 GCA_032274765.1 Malacoctenus tetranemus | reverse complement strand
CAACTCTCACAATTCACCTTTGACCTCGTCACTGTCTTTTCTGCTTTCCTCACAAATCACACTCTGATTCTGGCTACACATCCTGTCTCAGTGGGTTTATATGCTACAGATGCTTCAGCACAATGTCTCGCTATACAGTCGCTCTACATGAATCCCACCCGTTGGTCCGCTTTCATTGCAGAGGAGGAAGGTGCGTCGGTTTCGCCCTTCAGAGTGAAACCTTCCACGCAGGGTTTTTTTTTTTTTTTGGAGGTTGTGATTCTGTCAGAGCAGAAATTCAAGCCGTGGAACAGAGCAGGACGGCAGCCGAGCGAGCCCTGGGGTGCGACCAGCTGAAATATCTCAGGGCCACCGGTTAATCTATCATATTGATCTTTCTGTGCCGCTCTTTGACAACAAGTGCCAGCTAAGTGCGCAGCATGAAGGTTAACTTTCACCAAGCTCGAATAAGAAAAACGAGCGACGGTGTCGTGCCACCAACGAAGAAGCAGTTTTAATTTCATGGTAACAAGAGACACGTGGAGGTGGTCATTGAAGAGAAAAAGGACAATATCGAAGAGCAAATTGTTAAGATAGACGTAATTAGTCACAGCAGATAAATTATTATTAATTTGGGAAATTTATGACACAATTGTGGTGTGATATTGCAGTCACTTGCAGAACACAATTTCTTCAAGACTTAATGAAAAAAATCACCAGTGCGTCAAGTAGTTTTAAAACCACCATGGCGTCGTTGCAGGGGAACATGGAGAGTGCAGTGCCAGTGCAGCATGTCACCGCTCCAGGCCAAAAAAAGGAAAAGACGGTCCAGCCACATGCAGACGACCACATGTGCAAAAAACCCTCACCCACAAAGTGAGACGCATCAGCCGGCTGTAAACAATAATGCGTCTTTTTTCATGTTGTTGTGTTCCCCCCCGACACACACACACTTCACTACACCTGCATCTGTTCTTCACACAACCAAGACTGTATGTCTGTAGAAGATTGCACCTCCGCCTCGATTGTGTCTCAATTCTTTTTTTTATCCGTCTCTCGCTTGGCTTGACGGGTTGCCTGTTCTGTGACTGTGCTTTACCTGGATCCACGGCCATCTGTCATTCTCGGCAGCAGTCCAGGCGTTGACCAGGCCTTTCTTGTTGAGGCGTGCAAAGTACGGGTACCACTTCTGCAGGCCGAAGAGAGCGCGGTGGGTGGAAGAGGCTGTTATCTGTTGGTTGGAGATTATACCGCCTTCCATGCCCAGTGGTCCAGAGCATTCTGAGTGAAGAGAGAGAGCGAGAGAGAGTGAGGGGAGAGAGATAGACGGACCAGCCGGGTGACTTCAACACTCACCAATGTGTGCAACTCTGCCTGTGGAGTGCTTTTTAAAAGATACCAGCAAGACTGCACTTCGTAATGTCAATGGTTTCCTCCGCGTTTGTTATTTTTAACCCTGGATTGGACAAGCGACTGCATCTGCTATGAACACTTCCTTTTTTTCCCACACTCCTTTTTCACAATCAATCTGAAGTCAATCAAGAATAGAAGATTGACACTGGTGACACATAGACACACATTGAGATCAGAAGAGTTTAATGAAGATTTGTAGAAATTGTGAAGACAAAAAGCAGAAAAGTGAACAAACACTTCTACTGCTTTAAACCTGTCAGCTTGATATGAAGTTTAAAGCACGTACAATTATAAACAACAACAACAAAGAACCAGAATACCAATGTACTTTCTGACAAACTGTATTTTTATTGTTTTTATTGATATTCTACGTCGAATATTTTTCAGGTCATTCATTTTTCAAGTTACATTGGATTCAAAATCGACCACTAATCTTTCTATTCCCAAGCATACAAACAAGTTGTGTTTGTTTATTCCCCAGTAAAACTGCCTCTCTCACCTACAGTCATTAAGAGATGGGCCTTTTTCCACAATCCCCCTCATTGCATCTTGTTTACGACTTCCTCTGCAGACTCTCGTCTGCTCTCCGTCTCTCAGGTCATCATGTTCACAACCACCGTTTTTCGCTCCAGCTCTAATTGTCGCTTTGATTCACAGCGAGTACATCCCCGAATGTTTCCTAACATGTCACAAGTCTTTTAGGTCACAGCTGTCACCATGAGCACTCTGCCTTCCCGGTGCCCACATTTGATGGACGAACAGGTTTTCCCTTCATCTCCTCCATCAGGAACAGAGCCCCCAGGCCTCCTGCCAAGAAGCCTCGGCCATGTCTGAACGGCTTCATCCCCAAAGTCAACAGGCTGTGAGGCAGCTTCACACACTTTGCAGTCTGCAGCGTGAAAATATGGAAAGATGACAGCAGCAACTTCTGACTGGAGAAAGAAAAAATGCTGTCTATGGTTAAGCAGCTTGTTTTCCCTCTTAATCCTAATTGCTGTGTCCAGACACATCAAACCCAGTTCAGTCAGCAGGATCTACAAACAACTACTTCTTTGTCTTTCAGTCAAAAAGTCTCAGAAATCTAATAATCTAATAGGAAACATGTGGA
>JAUESF010000012.1:8459552-8469956 GCA_032274765.1 Malacoctenus tetranemus | reverse complement strand
TGTGTGTGTGTGTGTGTGTGTGTGTGTGTGTGTGTGTGTGTGTGTGTGTGTGTGTGTGTGTGTGCATGTGTGTGTGTATACTGACAGAGATATGTTTATATATTCCAGTATGGTAAACCACTCTCGCTTCAGTCGTCCTTCCTTGTGCGTGCGTGTGTGCGCGTGTGTGTGTATGTGAGAGTGAGTGAGTCACTGCTTCCAGGATGATGAGAGGAGGTGTAGGTGGATGCACATGCCTGCCGCTGAAGCTCAGAGACGCCTCTGATTTTCCCATATCTGCTGGATGAAGACCATTTAGGCCTGTTAAAATGTCTTGCAGAGGGGAAAAAATAAGCTTATTTTAGTTTTTGCGACGCCAGTACCAAGTCTAAGACTTGGAAGGATGAAGTCTACCGCGAACACTAATATCTTTTACAAGCATGAAAAACCCAACTTTAATTTAAATTGAGGGGCTGATACTTAGACGTTCTATTATTGGTTTCATTAACTGGCACATTGAAAACATTCAACACCCATTAAAATGACTTTTTTTTTTTCATCTAATAAGGTTATGCTGTCTGCTCCTAATATGTTTTTCGGAGCTCTTTGTGGGGCTCAAATTGAGAATATTTCCCCTAAAACCCAAACACACCTGCACTCACTGGGTCAGCTGATTCAATTTTAATGTTTTCCTGGTTAAATTTTTCATTTTTTCACTCTTCAACTATAATTATAACACGAATTATGAATCTTGAAGCCTGGAGACAGTGCACTCGAGGGCTCATAACTCATTTCAAACCACACAACTCCACACTCAAAAACATTTTCGAGCTGGATAAAATGGCACGGATGAGCGAAAGTAAAGCGATGATCTAAAGCCGCCTTTGTGCTCGCGCACACGGAAGCTTCGAGCTAAATGCTGATGTCAGCATGTTAACAGGCCAGCGCACCTGCTTAGCATCGTGTCTGAGACCTCGGCAAAGTAATTAGGCCACATCATCTGAGACAAGAATGTGTTTACAAAAATTTAAGCGGCCGCCCTCACGGAGGCTGTTCTCCTAACGCGGCTAAAAATATATCAACTAACCCAAAGGGACGCGCGTCAATAGCTGTTATTGCTCACAAGGCGGTGAACTGGATTTGCGTTTCTTGCATTGTGTGCAATCAAGGAAGGTGTTAATTGAGTTGCGTGTAAAGAGTGTCACCGGTGCACTTCGATGGCAGCGTCAAAACGTAATGAATCCTGACTTTCAATTTGTTAGCAGAGACGATGGAGTCACAGACACACACACACACAGTCCTCTGGCACAAGCAGGAAAATGACAGTTTGTTCAGATTGAACTAAGGAGCAGGAGCGTGTTGTTTTTTTTTGACTCCCGGCTTCAGCCTGACGCAGCGCTGCATCGACGCCGGATCACCGCGGCCTCCGCGTCGTACCTCTCGGGCAGCTCTTTGGTGAGATGTTCTATAATGTCACCCACTGTAATGTCGTGACAAGACACCGATGCAAAGCCGCGCTCCTTCTCACCTTGTGGCGAATGATGGGCCGCGCTTAACGAGCTGCCAGCCAGCCAGCCAGGCGACCGGCCGGCCGTCCGTCAGAGCTGCGGCGGAGGCAGCCCGGCCCCCGGGCCTTGCCCCCGCCGGCCCCCGAGCATACATCAGCCCCAGCGACAGCGCACATCACTAACGCCGCCGCCGCCGCGATGTGACAGCTGAATCCATCTCCCACAAGCCCAACCTACAGCCTAAACAAATTAGTGCCCCGCTGAAATTAATGCCAGCGCACCAATACTAATGAGCACGCCGCGGAAAGAGCGGATGAGGAAAAGAATAATAAATACGCAGAGCAGATGTTCGCCGTTCGATGGAGATTCCACAGGTGACGAATGAGACTGAAGGAAATGCACCTGCCTGCACACCCTCAATGTGTCTGACATTAAACAGGGCAGAGGGTCTGTCTTTTGTTTTTTTTTAATTACGCTTGATATTGATCTGAATGGGTGTTAAAGAGATAAATGCACGTATGTGTTGTCATATAAACTATTATTAAAGTTATTTAGGGTTTTTTCTAAGGAGAAAATATTATATTGATTTGTTGATTTAAAAGTTACACTGATAAATAAGACAAGTTGTGAATGTGGGACACAGTCCTTTAGTGTTCTGAGTGTAGTTTGCATGTTTATGACGTGCTGGCGTGAGCTCCCTTTGGCTGCGATCTCCCACAATGCAGCATGCTTCACAGGATATTTGCCTGTGTTAGCTGGCAGCATCTTCGCAGCAAGTTCCATTGGAAATCAATAATCTATAGGATACTGCATGAGAAATGTTTGTATCGATATTTAAATATCCAATTTTTATTCCCGCTCCAATTTGTAAAACTGAACTTTAGCATAAAAACAGCTGAAATGAACGAGACAACAGGCGACACATACGGCCACAGTAGCGCTCACTTCTCTTCTCAAGTTGTTTGACACACATCGGCCGGGCTTCACTTGGCGACACTGGACAGCAAAAGGCCCAAAGTAAACTTTGTGCACTCGGATCGATCCGGTTTATGCTCAAAGCAGATGGTCCCACAATTATCTCAGCCTTAAAATGCTTTTGGGAACCGAAGCCCTGAACAGCAATCACCGTTCTTTAGTATTGGATCTTTAACCGACCATTTAACCCATATTAGTGTCTTCAAGTGTTACTGTCTCTGGACAATTACGGCATTAACAATCCCAAATTCGCTTCAGCAAAAAGGCTGAGGAGGCTCGTGCCAAGATTTTTATCCCTCTCCTTTTGTGTGGGTTTTTTTTTCTTTTAGTAGTGCGTTAGGCGTAATTTCGTGTACAAGTAGATTTCTCTTGTTTTGTTGGTTCATAGAAATCAATACTGCAGGCAGTATGATCATTGTGCGGACAAGAAACAACTCAATCTGCTTCCTTACTGTGGTATTTTCAAACTGGAGCAGTGATGTATAGCCAGCAAATGTACAGATGCTCCATCTGCTCCAGCCGGCGCAGGCAGGACTTGCCCACACACAGAACGTGGGCTGGAGAAACAAGTCAGAGGAGATGACGAGCTCCCGCGTTAGAGGCGGCCTACCTTTCACTCTGTGCACACTGTGTGTGTGTGTGTGTGTGTGTGTGTGTGTGTGTGTGTTTATTGGGGAATCAACCACCTGTACGTCATCCCGCAAAACAGGTGACAGAAACGTGGGAGGTCTAAATTTAAGAACAGCTTCCTCATTATGACTCGCTCCTAATAAAACCAATGGGGTTTGTCAACTCGGGGGACAAAAGCGCGTGCAGAGCTGAGGCTTCGCTGCTCACCAACTTCAGCCCAAAGTAGAAACATCAGGTCAGAGAGATGTGGGTGTTCTTCAGGCGAAAAAAAAAAAACAAAAAAAAAAACGCGTGGAGTTGGAGAGTACCAATTATTTGTGATATTTTCCCGTTCTTTCAGATGATCAAGTCTTACTTTGCAGTTTTTTCCCCTTGTACTCCAGTCCTAATTACATGATTGAGCCCTGTCGAGTAAAATATACTAAATGCTCTGCACTTGCCTGTCAAACCTACGATAATAGATGTATTTCAAGGTTCTAAGAAGCTACAATTATATCGAGGTGAGAAGTTATTACAAATGTCTCTCCTTGGGGGTTTTTAAGTGAATAATTTCAGATGACAATCATGGAGTTTCTTTAGGCGACAGAGGAGGAGGAGGTCCACGTAGAGATTTGCGACAAGGGGCCAAATCAGTCCATCAAAAACACAGAGGGGATGGAGGCGAAAAAAACTCTGTACTAGAAAGCTGCCCATTAGAGCTGCTGACAATCAAGAGATGGAAATAATGACAATTATGGAAAATTAATGACTCAGCGATAGCTCAGAAGTGTCATCAAATTAAAGCACCCGCACTTTGGTTTCCGAGCGACTGTTTCCAGTTGGAATTGTTCAAGTATTCAAAGAAAACAAACTACTCCCAGACTTTGACAGCAGAACAGCTCTGAGACTAAAAGAGTGGATTAATGGGTGTTATAATATGTTCTACACATATTGAGTTCATAAGAGGCAATGAAAATGAACAAATAATGGCGCTCGGCATATGTTCAATGAGCAATGCTGTTTATTTTATTTTCCCCCCATTAATCTACTCTATTTAGTCAGACTGTGGCTCTTGACATCTTTTATGGTTTTCTCTTTCAACATCCTCCAATTCAAACCTTTTCATAGTCCCATTGTACTTTTGTTCAGTGGCTTACAACCTGTTTTTTTTTTGCCCTTGGAGCCCGTCGACATTGCTTCAATCTGAGGCTGCGAAGCCCCTCTCCTATCTCTGAATTGCCAAAAGCATCACTGTGCCCCCCCCCCCCGTCCCAACCCATACCCAGGCCCGTAATTAATAAAAGGAAATATGTATGCTGTGATGCTTTCAAGAGAGGAAAACTTATTGAATAAATTCTGAGTAGGACTGCCGAGGAATGCTCAAGGCTCCAATCCCACTGATATATTAATCCTAATGTTTTATTAGGCTGCAAATTAATTCTCCGCAATCCCATCGTAAACACCCGGAGCTACTCCGGCCCCTTGTCCCCCGCCCAAAGCAAAGAAAAAGAAGTGAAAAAATAAAATAAAAAGACAGAGATTGTCCTAATTTGAGAAAGCCACAGTGAAAATTTTTTTTAAAGAAAAAGCTACAAGAAGAAACATTGAACAGCATTAAAATACTTTTGCAATTTCTGATTGTAAAAATCTGAGTACAGATACTAAAATGAATTCAGATCTCCTGGCCGTCATTTCCAAGTTTAATGCTACAGACAATATGCCAGGAGAAGAAGAAAAAAAAGGGGAAGGAGGAGGAGGAGTCCACAAGGATGATGATGAAAAAGAAGAGGAAAAAAAAGTCAAGAGGAGGTTCTGAGAACAAACCAGTGATCCAGCCTTTGAGATAATGAATGTTGTTCATGGGACTTGCCAGCGCGTATGGTTTGATCAAACAGTTCTCCAGTGTAGAACTTCCAGCTGCGTAATTCCCTGCAGTATCAGGTGTCCTCCTACAGTCAGGAGGAAGTTCTACGAGAGTTCAAAGTCAAACATTACAGGAGAAAACAGGAGCACTTACTGTATTGACAGTTCCTCCCCATGTACTCCCCCGGGCAGTCGCAGGAGTAGTTAGCAACCAGATCCGTGCAAATGCCCCCATTCTTACATGGGTCCCTTTCGCATTCGTTAATATCTGAAAGAGCAAAGAGAGGGAGAAAAAAAAGAATGCATTCATTTATTTGAAGCTGGCATGCAGGCAATTAGAACGATTTCATCCTCATTAAAATGCATCGCAGGGCAGCAAATATCGAATTTCCTCTCTGAGTTACTTGATTCTTTTTGCTCGCGGATCTCACAAAAGACACTGTTTTAAAGGAAACTAATAGATCAAAAAAACTCCACAATATACCATGAAGGCTACATATGTTAAGTGTTAGGGATGTTTATTGTAGAGCTCCTTCCTTTCCCTTTCCAAAATGAATCAGACTTTGTTCCAGTATCACAACATTTGGCCATTAATCAAAGGGCTACGTGGGTTGAACACAAGCAATGGCAGACAATCAGAAGAAGGTTCTAAAATAGCCGCGTTGCATAACGGCAAAACCTGCAATCACTCTTATATGCAAATTGGAAAGCAATCAACCGTGATGGCGACGTACACTATTCATAGAGGGTCAAGAAAGAGACCGGAGCACATGAGATGGTGCTTGATGGCGATGGGCGATAATGGTCCCAGGTCTCCTCGCGAGTTCAAGGATGAACCCCCTCGCCCCACCGCCCGGACGTGGGCGTGTGCCGAGGAGTCCTGGCCCGACAAGACAGCTCGTATGCGGTGTGCCATCTGTTTGACCAGCAGCCGTGTGGGCTTCCTAAATGCATCGTTCACGACTGACCTTCTGACACTCCCTCAAGAGGACCAATTACTGAAGCCGCGTGTACGGCCATTGGAGAAACTTTTGAGGATGTTTCAACTGTTGCCACCGCGGATGACCTTCTTGTTGCTGCAAGTTGAAGTCACCGTGTTTACGGGAGCCACTGGAGTTCGAGCTGCTTTCGCGGCCAGCCAGAGTAAAACGGGGGAATCGTGATGAAACAGACTGCGGAGATCAGACTGACAGATCTCCTCCAAAGGAAGAACAAGCACCCAAAACCATTAAAACAAAAGTTTCAGTATTTTGGTTTTCACATCGTTATTTTTCCAATGCACATACAGATATGGTGAAGATATCAGAGACGTTGTTGGGTGACAGAGTTGAAAAAGTGTGGATTGGGTCCCACCGGAGCTCACTCCAAAGAAAAGAGTCTCTCATTGATGTAGAAAGAGAGAGATTTGAAAATAAAAGCGTGTTGAAAATGCATAGTTTGTGGTTTTTGTTTGATTTTTTTAAATAAAATGATCTTTAACCTTTAAAATTACTTTTTGAGCATGTATATTTGTCAATTTTACTTGTAAATATACTTGTTTCCTTTGGTTTACCTAACAATGAAAGAACAATTGTTTTCTCCCCGGATGCTTCTGAGGAAGATAAAAGAGTCTGGCAGGTTCTCAGATCTGCTCCAGACTCTACAGAGTGTCTCTTGTTGTGTTTTACTTTGAAAGGTGCGTTTCTAATTTTAACACCGTCAGAGTGGGCCACGGCTCGGGGCCCCCTTCTGCAATACCTGGCAACTCACAGCGGGGGGTCACAGACCCCTGGTCGGGAACCCCCCCGATTAAAAAGGCTCGACTTCATTTGTGTCCACTTCTAAAAAAATACTGAGGCGAAGCCGAAACCGTCAGGTGTGAATCACTGGCCCTTCTGTGTGCACTTCTATTGGCTGGGTGGAGACGCAACTTCATTAAATCAACCCGAACAGACTGTCGAAGTGATTAACTGTCACAAAATTATTGTCTGTCATGGGGTCACCTTTGCTCTGTAACTGCTCTGGGAAGCTGCCTTTTTCCTGACTGATTCATCCTCCTGATTACAGGGGGTGACAGCACTCTCAACTCCACCCATCACATCCATTTATAATCGTTCTGTTCTGATTGAAGGGGGGGGGGCAAAGGAAGCGAGCGAACTTTTGAACTACTTGGAACAAATTTCCTAATGATCTCCAAACTTGCCTATGGCTGCTACAGCACTTTTAATCCTCTAAAACATACCCTGAGCACCCTGTGACTCACAGGCACAGTTTAGCTCCATAAATATGTAATTAAACTTGAGATTTGGAAAGCTTATGAAAGTAAAACATGATTAAAGTGAGTCTGTTATGGTGCTCTGTCGCACTGAGATTCTATCTGCAGCATCCATAATAATCACTTAGCGCATTTCTACTATCTCGGAATCTTTTTCACTCGAGGAACGACTCAAATCCGTCAGAGTGAAGCCGCGGTCTTCACGCCGAGCGGTCACTGAGGCGCTGTGGCCTGGGAGCGCCGGCATCTTTAATCTGCAGCAAAAAAAAGAAAAGAAAAAAGAAAAACTAGAGTGAAATAAAAAAAAAGGAGGGAGAGAGACACAAAGAGGGAGAAGAAAATGTTTTTGTGCCTCCCCTCCCAAAAAAAAAAAAAATCCACGGGGGGGACCTGCGAGACAAGTATATTTGGGTGAAGAGGTGTTTGATGAGGCTGAGCCATGAAACCTCTCCCAGAAGATGACAAAGGAGTTGTGCAGGTTGAACTTGAAGTGTCCAAATCCTGTTGTTTTTCTTTTTCTTCAGTGTGCAACGAGGAGAGATTGTGCTGGTGCATCGGCCTCGATGCCCACGATCATCTAAAATGCGACTGAATGCTGCATTTTCCCTTTATGTCACGCTTTCTCATGGCAGAGCGTGCACAGAGCGCATTTCAAAACAAGTCACGTGTCCAGCCGCTCCTTCTGCAGATCCATCTAAAAATAAGTGACGTCCGGCTGCTCAACCGTGTCCGTCAAAAGCACTGGGTAATGAACCAGTGATTAGCATGAATTACAGGTCCCCCCCTGACACAATTTGACTCAAATTTTCAAAATTGATGCTTAGAAAGCAGCAAACCGAATACCAATAAATACCAGCACAGCAACACATTGGTAATGACAACAAAAAAGAAAAGTAGAGACCAAATATTGATGCCTATGCTTAAAAAAAACCCGAGAACAAGAACAATAAAACCTGTAATTACACAGATGATGCTGCTGCTCCCTGTAATTCCTCTACTGCTTCCCATAATAAGCTGTTTTCTCCCGTTTTCTTCCCGATCGTCGAGTCACTCTGAAACTTGGACTCGCACCTTGAACCCGTTTTCACGGGTCTTGAGTTCTTTGTTACGCCGCAGCTTCGGCTGCGAGCGTGTTTTTGCTGAGCTGGTACGGACCATCCGTTCATCAATCTTTTTATCTGAACCTGCATTATACAGGCTCTGCGGGACCTGAAGCTGGCTGACATTGAGGGGGGAAAAAAAAGGGGTAAACAAGGTTAAACAATTCATTCATCATATCGGACACGTCACACGACGGCGAAGAGACGCGGACCATCTGCGTTCAGATTCACACGCGTGGCAGGTTCATGAAATCCCAGTGTTCTTTCTTTGGAACGATCCACGCAGAAACAAACAAAAGAAACAGTGATGACTGCTGCTGTGATTGCGCAAATGTCATCGCCACACCAACCTTATGGGTAAAAACAGCGGCCGCGTCTCATTAAGCAACGCGTTCACTTTTTATCAATCCATTTATTTTAATGGCTCTAATTCTCAAGAAAATACCAAGCGTTGGCTCGGATGACAACAACAATAAAAAACACTAATGCAGTTATTAATCAAGGCCCATGTGAGCGTACCCTTGTGAAACAACAGTCTTGCATTCCGCATCAATATAATTTGAACAGGGAATACTTGGCCTCTGCTAATTGCCTTAGCAGTGAGCTAAAATGGAAATGTGATTTCATAGCCACTCATGGGCGCCGTGATATAATAGATTCATCGCATTAAGTGAATGGAGACGCATCTGTGAATAAACACAGCGGCGTTTTCCCCAACGACTTGAACACAAATCACCAAGCGTGTCGGTGTTGGACCTGCCTTAGCAGCTCCCATGTGTTATATATGAAGAGAGATCATTATGACCTCTCTAATGACCAGTCGGCAGGCCGAGCGGTCGGGTCACTCAAACTGCCCCAAGCGCGACAAACCTCAGACAGAGGGGACCGCGCCCCCCCCCCCCCCCATCCTGCAACTTTGGCTCCCTTTTATGAGAGGCCGTCAGCCCCTCAGTGCAAGGAGAGGGAGGCTTGCCAGTAAATCAGGTGAGAGAAAAGGGATTACTTTGGGGAATGCAGTTAATCCACCCGGTAAATAGTGGGGAGGGAAGGAGAAGATAAGCAGAGAGAGGATGGGAAAGACCGGGAAAAAAAAGGCGGGCGAGGGTGAGACAAGAGAGTGATTTGTGAGTGTAGCGGCCGGGTAGATCAACCGAGTTTGCGCAGCTCTTTGAACGCAGTCCCCGGCTGAGGGTCTGAGGAAGGCTCTGGTAACAGCCACAGTCTGCTGTCCTGCTTTTGTGCCTGAAACCTCAAACCTGGTGAAACTACTCTTTGCTCGCACTTTAATGAGGCTAGCTCTTGGCTATAACTTTTTTTTTTTTTTTACAGGGTGATTTGAGGAAAGATTTCCACCGTCGATGGCGACGATTAAGAATTCCAGACAATTAAATGCATTCCAGCACACGAGCTGTCCAATAACGCTGCTAAATGATTCAACTTAAGTCTGTGCGTCGTGGCGTTGCACAGGATTGCAACATTTCGTGGTATCATCAGCGGCATCAACATTTTAGCAATTCACCCTGCATATAATGACGGGTATGGAGCAGTGATTTGATTTAACGCTGCGGTTAATAGCATTAAATCAAAAGACTGCCCTTGAGCATTAAAATAAATCTACACATATCGCAGATTTATCAATGTGTTATCATCGCCTGCGCCTTTTCCTGCACAAATCTTCTAGCAATAAAGCTCCTGCTACTAAAAATACCTCCTTGGGTCTTTGGTTGGATTCATCAGGTCCACCGAAATGTCTTGCTGCCCGGCTTTACTCCTCTGCTCTGCTCTAAAAGGCGTCTGATTCGACAATAAAAAATAAAAAAAAGCAGAGAATGGCGCTTTGTGTCAAGAACCAACACTGGCTGTGAGTGCTGAATTGACTACACTGTGACCAGGGAGCAGGAAGAGGCCAGCAGAGGGGGGGGGGCACCCGTGCTCGGGGCGCCACTGACCTCTGCAGCGCCTGCACCTGCTACAGCCACACACAGCCACACACAGGCACACAGACACACAGACACACAGACACACAGACACAGACACAGACATAGACACACACACACACACACACACACACACACACACACACACACACACACACACACACACACACACACACACA
>JAUESF010000012.1:8443915-8459452 GCA_032274765.1 Malacoctenus tetranemus | reverse complement strand
ACACACACACACACACACACACACACACACACACACACACACACACACACACACACACACACACACACACCAATGGCTCTGCTTTCCAGTTCATTCAACAGAGGAGGTATAGTATCAAATCTTGCCGAGGTTATTAACGGTTAGTGTAGCGTGCTATGAGGGTGCGCTCCCTCTATAATTCCTGTGTTTCCCATGAATGAAGTAAAGACCTGAGATGACCTAAAATAAACCTTTTTTCCCCCCCTTAGACTTGGGCTTACATGTATATATGCGCGTCAGCAGCAGGCAACCCAAACAGCCCAAAACAAGATGCCTTAATCACATGTAATGAAATAAACGAGTGAAATAAACGCCTGCTAATAGCTTGTAATCCTCTCACACATGTAAAGCCCCCAAACTTAATTAGCCAAATGAAAAATAAAGTCCCAGTAGAACTGCCCCAACTTCTCACCCACTTCCTCCATTAAATTACAGGGGGATGTTTGGCGGAAGTGGGTGAAGCCTCGCCTCACCCTCCCTCCGCCGAAACGCTGTGAGCCACACAGACGGGAGTCAAGGCTTCCCTTTTAAAAGAAGACATCTCACTGCGTTGCATCTCGGGAGCCGCAAAATGTTGATCTCACATCCCCCACCCATGGGGAGGTTTCGTTTCATCTTAGCTTTTTTCTGTGTTACTGACACACACATGTTTGGTAAGCGAGCTGATCCCCCCCCCACCCCCCCCACCCTCTCTGTCTGTCTGGGCGAAAAGCAGTGGCTTGACCTCTCCACCCAGTGATCGACAGGAATGAAGCGGACCACCAGTGGTTTATGCCTGCCACATAATTAACCTCTAACCTCGGACGCTGGTACTTCCGTAGAAGTAATCATTCTATTTTTTTTTTTTTCATGGTGGTTGGCATTTTTTTTCTCTCTCCGATAAACTGCTGCCATTGATGCCTTGTGATTTACAACGGTCGCGCACGCGCTGGATCTGATAATTGGCAGAGAAAAAGAAAAATTGCAATCCACGGTCACTTCTAATGAATAAATCAGAAGGGAGAAATGAAACACAAAAAGGTAATGACTCTCATTACAGAGTCAGATGGGTTTGAATTATGACCGTGTGGCGTATGTGACGCAGGAATTCATCAGACTTATGAAAAAAAAAGAAATGGTTGATGATACAAATCATCTGCTATGTTTGCACAGAGTTCACCTCAAGGGCACAGCTGTGTGTCCAACCCAGCATCATGGTGTTATCGTTCAGCGACAACGCCAGACACGCCAGAACTAACATTATGTGTAATTGAGCGTTTTCTCAGACAGTATCGTTCTGCACCTATTATTGCTTTCCCTGGTGATATCTGATAAATCCTCACTTGTATTTATTTATTTTGTCAGCCCGCCTCTATCTGGTCCCACGCCACGATGTCACACGCGCATGTGCTCATCTGATTGGGAAAAGCAAGAACACCCCGGAGCAGGGTTATCCAATAAATCGATCGCAATCGATCGGTAGATCTCCGAGGCAGCCCTGTTTACTGCCTGCTGTTAAAAACATGTCCAGAGTGACTGATGCCTACAGTGGACCAGTCTGAGGTCTCTGCTCCTTCTACACACAAGTCAGAAGTACTGCTGTAACTGGTGGTCCCTAACCAGCGCTCGGTGACCTTCTCGGCAGGTCACAAGAGATCCCACAGGGGTCCAAAGCTCGACACACTATTCAAATGTGAAATGTGATTTTGAAGGCAATGTGTGTGTGTGTGTGTGTGTGTGTGTGTGTGTGTGTGTGCGTGTGCGTGCGTGCGTGCGTGTGTGTGTGTGTGTGCATCAAAAAGAGGTTGTAAAGAAAACTATATGTTACTGATAGAGGTCCATACACACACATTGGTTTTCTACCAAAATTTGAAAAAAACATGCTGAACATGCTGTGTGTTCAATCCTGGTTTTTATGACCAAGTGCGCACCACTAGCTTCAGCATATGCTGCTACATGCATTAAACATTCATACCTACAGTGGCGATGTGGAATACATTACCGCTTGCCTACGTCGGTACAGTCCGGGCAGCTCTATAATGCGACTGCACTTCAAGAAAAGCGCTGACGTGTCCTCCGGAGTTGCATCCTCGTATATGAGCCATCGGCTTTGGATGTTGCGTCTGACAGGCCCTGGCGCAGTGAAATGTGTCGGGTCCACGCTACACGAGGCCGAGACAAGCCCTGTCTCTCTGAGTTGAGTCAGAGATGGGAGATGGAACAAGGAAGTGCCTGTCTTCGCTGTCAGTCCGTGCTGTCAGTTTATCCTTGCCTCACCCACGCCACTGAAGTGACTATCCCCACGCAAGGCGGGTTCCTACCCGGGGTCAGACGCAACCACACCAGCAGGTTGATTTTCACCCACCGCATCCTTGAGATGCCTTTTTCACCGTGATGTATTGCAGCGTTCCCCATATGCATCCGGACTCAGGAGAGGTATTGATTTTATCGATCTCCTTTGCAGAAAATTCTCATTTCATAGGCAGGATGGTTCTCTCATTGGTACATGCGGTATGTTTCAGGAGAGACGGCTGTGCATGAAGCTGTGAATGCAGGATTAAGAATAGCGTATTCCAAGGACATGCTTTTTGAAGTGGGATTAGCCCACTGAGAAGTTATTCACCGCAGCACTCCAGCAGCCCTTGAAAAAGGTATCCTAGAATGCATTGCGGGAGAAGTTTTTGAGAAATCCAAGGAGGGAGCTGCTCCTTCGTTTCGAAGACATGTGGGCCTCTGCCGAGGCAGAAACGTGCAGAATTTGAAGAGCCCTCAGCTCTGAAGCAGAATGACACTCGCAGGAAAGCCTTAAGAGTCATTTTAAGCTTCCAGATGGAGGCTCCCCGGCAGGTGTGCGAGGGGAATACTGATCGCGAGCCGAACAACAGACTCTGATCCGCAAGCTCCTTAATGTCAACAAGGTATGCTTAAGAAAATGTTTTAAATGGCTTGAAGAGGAAGGTGGCGGCCTCAGCGCAAGCACAGGCATCATGTGGGAGGAAAAACAAAGACTGCAAAATACATCTCTTACGGGGCTCCGATAAGTCTGCTTCTACAAGGTCACAACATTTGACTTCACATTCTGTGACCATGCAATAGCACCACGTACATTGCTTTTGGGGCAACTTTAGGTAACATGAAGCTGCAGTGACATTTTAAAGGAGTAGTACACCCAAACAAGGATGTGCCTTCATTTTCTACTCACCCCCATGCTGAACAACACTCTGAAGCACTTTTTTGACATCTCAAACTTTGATTTTGTTGCGAGTCCAGTATGGACGGTACCCACTCAGGACACTTGGATTACATTAGACGAGCAGTATGGAGGAATATTGCCACGTTTTTGTGGACTTCATGGACGTTTTTGTCTCGGGCCCAGTTAACCTGCATTATTTGAACGTGGGCAGATAACAAGAAACCTGAAAGATCTCCAGCTGCATTTGAGACGTCAGAAAAGTGCTTCAGAGTGTTGTTCAGCATGGGGGTGAGTAGAAAATGAAGGTACATCATTGTTTGGGTGGACGATTCCATTGAGGATGAAAGTCCTCCAGTCCAGTTAAATGGAGGGTGTGTAAAACTGGACATCTTGGACGTGCCACCCAACAGTTTTACATGTCCCCCTGCTCCAACCACCAGAATCAAATGGTGGGTCGCTATGAGGTTGCTGCAGAGCAGAAAGTAATACTTTCACACCGGGGGCGGGGGGCTTTTGAAACATTCGGGACACCTCCCTTCCAACATGGCAGTGTGACATCCCCGGTGTAGGCCAGTGGCGTCTAATTCGGAGCCAGGGGGTCGTTTTAGACGTTTCCTGATTCTGGAGGAGGAGCTCATTCACAGGCTTTCTGCGGAGCCTCGTGTTGACACAGCAATCTGATTCTTGTGTGTTTGGACAGAGAGACACTCAAAACCTGCGGGATTACAGCCCCCCTGGACATCGCTGAGTTAAGTCAAGTCAAACCCTTTCCCTGAGCCCTTTGAGAAGCTCATTTCTCTGCATTTGAGCCATCCTATTCATAGTTAATGGTAATCACAGGCACTAAGAGCAGCGGGCTGCAACAGTACTTTGCTGCAGGGCCAATCTCGGTGATTAGGTTGGGAACAAGCAGTGGATGTCACTTCTTTTTTTTCTCAACAGTTCAGGCACTGGATCAGAAAAAAAGGCGGCTTGATAAGGAAAGATCCTGAATTATGTTTATCAAAAGGAAGGAGTTTTATTGGAGGTTGTCTTCGACAATGCTGCCAAATTAGGATGCAGCTACGGTTTCATCCGGGCGCAATCGCACACTGATTCCATTGAATCATTTTCTTACTGACCCTTTGTCTGAACTATTTTCTTTATCTGCGTCCGCTAAACACAAAAAGAGAGTCCATGAATGCCTCAGGAAAGTAATACTTTCATAAGCACAATGGCCCATTCGTGTATTTGTCTAATTTCGTTCACGCTGAGTCATACTTCTGAGCGTCTGAACGGAATAATAAAATGAAATTTGCCTGTAAGGGAACAGATAAAGCCTCGTGCTATGGTTTACAAACTTCACCATGAACCATAATGTCTTTTATTCGTCATAGTGAATGAACTTCATCCGGAGTAAAACAACAATGATAGTAATTTGGCCCCATGTGGACCACACTAATTCAATGCAGCTCTGTGTAGTCAAGCTAAACATTTATCAGTGCTTTGGCTTGCAAGTGCCGCCTAAATAAAAAACCCTGGGCATGACTTAGTTAGACTCTGTTTAGCCATCTGGGATTCAGAACTGCATCTCTATTTATGCATTGGCCACCTGCCAACAGGTCCGTCCTCACTGCAGAGGCCAGAAGGCAACAGCACAAGCTCAAGTCACCTCAGGAGCCATTTACAGAGTGTCTCCCGATACTTGCGACCCATGTAACTGCAAGTTTATTAATAAGCAGACAAAAAAAGAAAACCTCTACATTTCCTGGAAGTTGAAATCATAATGTTGAAAGTCTGCACCTCAAAGGAGGATCTTATAACAGCATTATGTTCCAAATGACCCCCGTCAAAGGACCCCCGTCTTCCAACAGAATCTCTCACCACATTTGCATTGTCAGGATTTGTTACGGTCGGCTGCCTGCCAGAAGTTTTCAGGCCCAACCCTAAATTTGACTTTTTTTGTGAATAATTGTAAACAATTAATTAATTGTAAATTGTTAACTTCAGGTTCTCTCTAAAAAATCAAAAAAAAATTCCATGAAAGCACAAACAGTGGCAGAGTAATTCGCTGCAACATGAGTTAAAAGTACTAGGAGAAACCCTGTATTATTAAATCCTGGTAACAGCTGGTCCACAGGGGAGATGAAAAGAATAAAAAAAAAAGGTCAACGGGTGAAGAAAGGACGCAAACAATTGAAGAAAAACAAACCAAAACAAACTCCACTGTTGAGCAAATATTACCCAGGCACTTCTTGAGACTCATCTCCTTTTTTTCCCCTGCAACTTTTCTCACATTTCACATTTTCAAGGCTTTGGATTCTTGTCATCTTACAAACAAGAAAAAAAAAAAAGTTCAATAAGTGCAGTAAAGAAAAAAAAACACATCTCTTCAAGCAACAACATATTCATGCTCTCTCAAAAGTCCCGGCCTTTTCTTGGAAGGTTATTTTGTCGAACAAGGCTGCACTTCAATGCAACAGTTTGACTATCTCATAAAACCTCCTCTTCCTGCAGGCCTCCAGCACGTCTGTCTCTTGTTTTAACCTTTTCAGGTTCCATTTTTTTTGGACTCAGGAGGACCTTTAAACAGCAATGTCAGAAATCGTTTTTGATCATTCAGAATGAGCAGGTCCTTTTTTTTTCCCCAAGTGCCTCATGCCTCGTGTTGTTTCATAGTCACAAGATTTTTGGGGCGCGCATGTGCACAACAATGCCTCCAGCACCTTTCGGTGGCAGAAGTATAAAACGATATTGGCTTAAAGTACACAAAAATAGACAGTTAAAGCACTCGTACCGAGAGTAATAATTAAAAACTGGCACGTTCTTGCCAAGTTCTGTGACTCTAAGGGCGACACTCTCAGAGGGACGGACTGAAAGCGGCTCCTCAGAATTTCTTCTTCTGCTTTTCATTCAACTCAACAATGAAATCACATTTGAAATTGCAGCAGCAACATTTTGCTGTTTGCAATTGTTTAAACGACTGAAAATATCCACACAACTCTAAAATACAGTGGTGATAGTGCTGCTTCTTTGCCAAGATGCAGCGAGTGGTTATCACAGTAAGTCTCATACGTTTATTGCAACAGACACAATCCCTGCCATCGTAGCATTAAGCACATTAAGAAGCTTCTAGAACAAGCAGGCCACATGTGGTGCCCTTAGAAAAACTGTGCTGGGGTGTAGTTTTTTTCTAAGGTTTTTTAAGGCTTACAGAGAGGAAAGCAGATCGACTGTCTGGCCTGTGTTTCTGCTCACAAAGCACCACCTTGCTAACAAGAAAAGGTCACTTTACTCAAAGTAGGTTTCTGCAGCACATTTTTTTTATTCGGCAGGACTTGCAGAAGTGAGCGCTTACCGAAGGCCTTTGGAAAAGGTGACAGATCACTCTTGTATGATCAATGACGGGTTGGACCGCGATAGGCTCGGAGCGCGAGGACGTGCAGAAGACTCACACAGACAAGACCAAGGTCGAACACAGTTGACCCGGTGGACGGTGTCTTGAGCGATTTCTTGTGTTCAATGAACCTGAAGGCAATAAAAAAAAAAAAGTGGCTTTTGATCTGTTGAGCCAGAAGGCTCCATCTGAAAGGCTAAATAAAGTACAAATGTCGGTGCCACAGCGAAGGATGTGCTCCTAAACACCTTCGAATCCTGCTTGTTTCCCCCCCAGCTTGTTATCCAAACGGCCCTCTGACAGAGGCATGATAGGGTCAGCTCCTGCAGGAACCTGGAGAGGGGCAACAGGATACCTGAGAAAATAGACATTTGAAGTACAACACCGACCTCTGACCAGGCTTCCTTCAGTGTGCAGGCACGCGCACACACAGGAAGATAAAACCCCACAGCGCTGAAAGCAGCTAAAAGCATATATATCTGACAGGAGAGAAGCACACAACAGAAGGATGCTCATGGTGTTATTTCTGTTTATTTTTCTCGATGAAACAAACTATGTGTTCCTTCTATTCTCAATCCAAAAGCACTAAAACTACAGACACCAAAAACAGAGAGGAAAAGAAGAAACCAACAATCTAACATTTGACAACTTTTGACATGTTTTTTTGGATCTTAACTCTGAAACTGCCGTTGGAGTCAAAATGCCTTTTATTTATTGGTTCAGGTACACAGAAAAAAAATCCACATGCCCAGTTGCTGAGAATAACCACTACATTGTACAAAGACCATCTTTCCACCCACCTACATTTTTCATACGTGTGGAGGCCCTTTGAGAGTCACTGCGGGGAGACACGAGGAGCGTTAACCTTGAGCAAAGTGTGTGCGAGAGAACTGAGACTTTCGGATGAAATGCAGAAGTGCTCCAACAAACTGCTGAAACTAGTTTGCTCCCTCCAGTTTCAAGTCAACAGGGCCGCAACCCCTTCCAAATAAACTATTTATAAACACTATATTTATATTCTGACAAGGGTTGTCGGATGCAATAAGACGCGGGACCTCGCAAAAAACCACAATCATGTCAGTTTCGGACGACGCCAGGAATGAAGAGGAGAGCCGCGAGGACCAACAAATCAATTGTGCGGGAAAAGTAATGCACCTTCACTTCTTTAAGGGCGCCGATTTACTCGGAAACGTCTCAGGAATGCGGTTGTAAAACTGCCCAATCCTCTTCAGGCTTGAAGAAAGACACAGACACTCGCAGGTCATTGAGAATTATAGACCGACACATTTATATAGAAAAAAAAAGAAAGAAAAAGGAGAAATGAAGCATTTAGAAGGTACAAAGTAGGGATGTAACTTTCTGACAGAGGACAAATAAACGGAATGCCAGCCGGAAGAACAAGCCACAATGCACATGAAGACAGGTTTAGGAGGAGTCCCATAAGCTTTTTATTCAACTGGCAAAGCGTCTCTTACGACAGTGTTTATATTTATACGCACACGCACACACACACATACATATATATGTGTAGATGTACATACATACATACATACATACATACATACATACATACATACATACATACATACATACATATATGTATATACATATATGTATAAACATTTATATGTGTGTGTGGCTTCGCGTGGATGGAAATATCTCCTGACACTCTGTCGTCTTCATGGGAACCTTTTGCAAACACAATTTTCTTTGCTGGGACCCTCTTGGTAGAGCTGGGAGACTATGGAACCTGTTGTTGAAAGTTTTCAGAGGAATTGGCCACCACAAGCAATAAAAAGTAATCATTTTAATATTGCTTTCAATTTCATATATTTTATATAGACTACTTCTATTGCATTCGCTACACTGCTCATTTCGCACAAAGGAATCTGACCCCCCCCCCCCCACACACACACACACACACACACACCTCCAAGGGAAGCCAACCCCAGACTTTAAAGGACCACGTGGCCTATGTTTGACCCTTTCACAAAGGCCTTGCTTTGCCTGAAGACACAAAGACGTACTTATATGCTGCGATACTTCTTTTTTTCCAGGCATATGTCAGGTACATATCAGCCTGAATGAGTCACACAGACTCACAGACATCTGGTCTCTTGAAATGAACAAACACAAGCAAATGGATATGAATAGATAATGAAGGTATGGGGGGAAAAAAAAATTGATGCACCACGAGTTTACAACCCAGTTTGTTTTCCCAGAAATCATTAGGCACTTCTATTGGTGGGAACACCAAGTACTCGCCCCCAAAGCAGGTGCCTGCAGCCACTTCGGGACAGTGTGAATAAAGATTTGGCAGAGCTGCATACCTCAACACAAACACAATGCAATAAGAAAAAAAAAAACCCTCTCGCACTTCCCACCGAGGCACACAAACACCCAGGTCCACGGTATAACACCCACAGACTAAGTGGGAAATGATGGTGTTTGACCAGAAAAACCTCTGTGATGCAGCATGTGACAAGTCGCTCGAGAAACATGCCAGGCACACCTTTGGTCGGGTTTCCGGAGCCAGAAAGGAACAGAAAACTGTCAACAACACATGGTCGCCGGTGTGGGCGGCGGCTTCCCCTCCTCCGAGTTCGCCTGAAGACCTCGTACACGCAAAGAGAAACCTGCCTCCTCTAAACGGCGTGCCAAGAACGCCTTCACAACCTCACTGGTGGAGATAATTAAGCCTTTGTCAAGTAAGACAATGCTGGTTACATAAACAGAAGACGTCTGTTTCCGCCACACCAGGTTTTTGTGTGTGTGTGTGCGTGTTTTTTTAATGCGAAATCCCCAAAGTAGCCAATTCACTCGGAGACAATCAGTCACACTGAGAAACAACGGTGTGTCTGAGAGTGAGCTACAGTCGGAGCTCCGGGCTCAGGCTCGCACGCACAAACACTCATCTTTCCATCCCTTCAAGACATCACATTGATTTAAAGTCATCTCCCTGAAGGCTTACCCCCCCCCCCCCCAACCCAAACCGTAAACTACCACTTGCCTGTTTGGAACCCCCCAACTCTAACCTTAATTCAAGAAATGTCCTTGTCCCAGCCTGAAACCAAGTCTTTACACCAGAGTGATTTACATTGTGGAGAGGCACTTTTGGTCTCCAGAAGGGAGGCGAGTCAAATAATACGACAGATTCCGGCCCACACAAGCACACATTTGCTATTTTTGTATGACAACAAGTCTTTCCTACCTTTTCCACTGATTTACTTGCATGGATACATCCACGAGTGATATGTTGTAATCGGTAGAAATGCCTACAATGTTTTTGCCTTTGTCCATGAAAACGTGAAACAATAGTGATAAAGATGTTGCATCTACTGACTCTTATGGAATGAAGGTAAAACAACCATTGTGCAGACACCCCTCACTGTCTGTCCACCAGTCGTTGATTAATGGCAATGTCGGTTTGGCCGCTCGCTTGCGGTCGTTCCTTTGAATGGTGGGAGTACTAAGGTGGACCCTCTCCACCACCCCACCACCCCAGGATTTTCCACACTCATCTCTTCCTGTAAATGCAGCTTTCTGACCACAGACTGCGAGACGTGGGTGGGCTGTGGGATTGTGCGTGTAATGCTGAGACGGTGTCTGGAAAAGGCTGTGCTCTCCATAGTGGGCCGCTCCATCCCAGTGAAGGAGGTGGCAGGGAGAGCCGTGAGGCTCCTGGTGGTCCCTGGAGCTCTGAGGCCATTTAATAGAAGGAAGGGTGGAAGGGGGAGGACTTTTTTCAGATTGTGTGTTAGTTGATCGCCCTCAGGATAGATTCCGTATAGTCAGTGAAAGTCGCGTACTTTATTGGTTTTTAACTTTTTTTTTTTAAGCTTTTGTTTTTCGGGTGTATTGTGTATTTTTGTTTTATTGTTTGCAGTTTTTCTAGAGGTTTTCTTGTTCCTCTGCCTGTGCTTCCCCTCTTCAACTCTTGGGTCTTGTGGCGTCACCCTCCATTTGTCTTGCCTTGATTGTTTCCACCTGTGCCTCATCAGTCCCCATGCCTCGTGTGTAAATATACACCTCTTACTGTCCTTTTCCGTGCTGCATCCTCTGCTTCGGCCCCGACTTCTGCAACACTTCTCAGTATTCTTCCTCAGGAGTCGTTGCTCTGTTGTGACTTATTGTATTCTTATTCAGACTTTGTTTCTTTTCCCTCGTCTCATTAAAGATAACTTTCAGCTCTCCTCAGTTCTGCCACTTCTTTCTCCCCCCCTCCCACAATCTCAACAGCAACAGCAACTGCTGAGTAACCAACCTGAGCACAAACAATGGAATCAGATTGTAGATACATGCAGTCTATTTATAATAGGACGCAATGAACAGGAGTGAAATTTCAGACCCATGTCCTTGAGTCTCAGCCATTCACGGGAAAACAGGTTAATGCTAATGATGTTAATTTATGCATGTAAAAATAAAACTTGTATGCAGATTAGCATAATTTCAGTGAAACTCCTTAACTCTTGTAACCCAGAGGCTGTAAAGATGAGACAAAGTTTTACCTACGAGTAAAGACCCCCGGCACTGCAACCAAAGTGATGCCTGCAGTTTATTTTGAAAATGGATCAACTTTCCTCCTACCTTGTTTTTTTTTTTACTTGTATTTCTTAAACAAACTGGACTTTTTTTTAGTTGTGCTCGTGTTTTCATCCATTTCGCTCAGCTCGCCTGACAAGTTTACGGTGAAGCTTCAGGTATAAAGGCAACAGCACTTTGTGAGGCGGTACAATTGCGACCAAGCAGATTTTTTTCTTTTACAGCCACACTGGCCATTTGCAAGATCACTTACACAGAATACGAGTCTATTTACTGGCTGAGAACTGCTACCGTTTAACAGAGCGCTATTCAGTGTGAACAGAAGGAGCAAACAAACACTTATTGGGGCCACATGTTCGACATTTTGTGAGCTGTCAGAGGAGCAGCTTGAGGAGTGAAAGTGCGAGTATTGTTGATGAGGCGTAAACTCTGCTATATATTTATAGTGGTGTGAAAAAGAAGCCTAAAATAACAAATATGACGTCGTCACTCTTCAACTTTTACATGGTAACCACGTCTCCTTGGACATTTCACTGTTCTTTTCTTATAATAAGAAGTGATTAACATTTAAAAACTGCTACCAAAGGAAAAGGAAGTCCGCATGCTTTTACGTGATCTTTGCTGAGCCGACTTTAACGGCGCCCAGTTCCAGTCAGAAGCGGCGATAACAACTCCCTCAATTGTAAAGCAGAAACACACCAATCTCCCTTCACCTCAGCCGCTGCACTCTCCTGGTGGTCTCAATATGAGGAGCGGAAGATATGCCGCCGAAGAAAAGCCTCCCTCCTCCCGAATCCATCAAAAATATACTGTAAGATCTGCAGTTGCAGAGTCACCTCCTGCGATGCTGTGACAGTTTTGAGAAGGGCAAGTGATTTCTCACTCCACGAAGTGCAGGTAACCACTCGGAGTGCTGGTAAAGTGAAGTGGTGGGCGTTCACAGGGGTGGAGGGTGGGTGGGGGTGTGGGGGTGTGGGGGGGCTGGGAGACAGCGTCAGGCCTCTCTGCATTGTGCCTGACAAGCAAAGCCGACTGCTGGGGGGGTGAAACGTTCACGGGCTGAGGGTGTTCACTGTTGTTTGGATGCTGGTTCATGCTGCCTGTGGTTGGAGCTATCTCCGCTCAAAGAGTGACATCCCAAACTGAGGGGGAAAAAAAGCCAATTTGGCTTTCATGTTTTAAAAAAAAAAGCCAAAAAACCATGCAAAAGCTAAATGTTCAAAGATGTGTATGGTACCGAGGGAAAAGCACAGAGCAAGTCTTTATGAGGTCTCTTCCTTCTCCTGTGCCGATGAGAGGCAGTGTGTGATCTGCCCCAGGTGAATTGACTAACTGTAATGGCTCCTTGCAGCTTTCCACCAGGCCGCGGCCATAAACACTGGCTGATTATCCCCTGGCAAGAAGCTGCGGAGGCAGCAAGACTAATACGGCATGATAGCAACTGTCGATACATGATCAAACGCCGAGGCTGCGCTTTAAAAAACATTTCACACATCCTACATTTAGCCTCAATCAATCCCCACACCGCTGCTGTGTTCTTGCGAGAAAGGGGGGGGGGGAACGCGTATCGATCAAAGAGCGGCGCCCAATCGAGTCAAAGGACTCGCAGGCGAGGAGAGGTTGGAGAAAGATCCAGATAAAAAGTGAAAAGCAGTGCGCTCATCAAGTTAACTTGTTATTTCCGCTTTTTCCTGAAAGGTGGAGCAACTATTTACTTCTTAAAGGTCCAAGAGCTGAAACACCCAGGCTCACACTCTACAGAAGCAACCTCTCTGATGGCTTCAAGTGCACTGGGAAATTTCTGTGTTTGGAGTGAAGAAATAAAGTGACATTAATTGTAGAGCTTTTTGAGAGTATTTTTTTTTGTCATCTCAGAAAGAGAATTCTCCTGCAAAGTGCAAATCTGATAAATTATCCTATCTAATCACACTAATGCAGTACAGTACACTATCTGTATTGGGCTACTTCCACATCTGTTTAGTCACTAATCCATTGCTCATGTTTTCAGCATGTGTGTGGTGTGTATGTGTATGTTCCTTTACCGTATTCTCAAAAATAAAGCTGCAGTTGCCAAAGTAAGAACGTTTTTGTTCTTGGCTTTTGGCAAAATCCTTCGTAGACTAGAAATTATTTGCTGTCGGGTGGAAACCTTGTATGTCCAAAACCATTCCTTTATTCTTGTCATTTTTGGTGGAAATAGCCGATCTCCGTAAGCTCACAATGTGTTGAACTGGATCTGCTTTTTTCTGACACTTTTGTATGATGAAGGGCATCAATTCATGAAAAAAGTATAAGTTGAACGATAGAGATAAAAGGTTTCTGCCCAACAGCAATGAAGGACAGCATAGCAGCACTGCTTCCCCATCTGTGGGGAAGTGGAGGCAAGAGCTCAGTCTGGCAAGGAATCAAACTAATGATCATTTTCGTCCAAAAGACTAAGACTAAAACTAAGATGACTGCCAAAAAAAACACTGGTTTAGTGCCACCTACATTTTTTGAGTAAGAGCTTAAAATTATTGTGCTAAAAAAGTAGGAATATCCAACAAAAACTTCTGTCACGCTTTGCTACTCAGAGAAAAATCAGGAACATAAAGGGATTTTTTTTTTTCTCGGGCAAGACTTTTCATTTCTGAATCTTATTAGATTATACTGTAAAAATCAATGAAAACAGAGTTTGATACGGAGGGACATTTGCATAGAAACACTGCAGTGGAATGTGAAAGCCAACAATCCACACTGGAGTTGTCCTTGATGGGCGAAGAATGCGCGGCCCTAAAAATGATCTGCAATCGTGTGACGTCGGAGGCAATCAGTCCCAATCTTCACACTGTGACACTTCATTACAGCGTTTGGCTACTCGCCCAATAACGTCGCACTTGTTCTCCTGTCACCGAGGAGACGTGACGGCGCACTATTCAAAAGATGAATGACTTTGTGATAATAATGGATCTAATAATAAAAGCCATGACAGCAACCCAAAGTTAACCCTGGGCTTCACGAGCCAGACTGACACCGTTTTGTCTAAGTGGAATCAGTGCCGCCACGTCGGAAATCTCAACTGGGGCACAAACACATCATCAAACGGTGCGATTGACATGAATTAGCACCTCTGTGATAACAAAAAAAAACCCACTGGTGAGATTTGGTGGCAAATCAAGTGGCGAGGACACAATAAACTTATCAAGCTTCCTCCTGCTCGCTCGGTTGGCATCGCGTTATCACCTTCAGCCATTTGACGTCCAACCTAAATTAGAAAACGTTGACACCTTGAGACGATTCACCTTCAGCAGCGTTGGAAAACAAACAAACAAAAAAAAACTCAGACAGTTGACTCCACTGCCTTCGAGCACTATCTGCCCCATCAGAAGGAGTCTGGAACAGATGCTACTTCGGAGCAGGTCTCCTTCGACATCCTTCCTCGCCGTGCTTCATAAACCAGGTCTAACAAGAGGGATATATGGCGCGTGTATTTAGGATAATGTTCAAAGGTGTGAAATTGGTTTTGGCTTCGACAGAGCGCGGCGATATCAAGAGGAACAGTAAAAATCTAAGTCTGTTTTATACATATTTTATGTTGTATGGTGCACGGTGGCCACAGACCGACGTTCATTTGGACCAAATTTCATTCAAAACACAGCAGGATTCAGTCTTGGCTGAGCACAAACCTTTGGTCCGTTTTTATTACAGCCATATGGTGTCATACAATACAATCTGCGGGGAAAACAAATGTCATTACTGCACTTTGGAGAAGTGTGATGATTCACAGCAATTTATCATAAATCACTGTTCAAATTGGAAACACTGGCGTCTGCTGTGTGGGTTATCTCCTTTTGTGTTTTTCAGACTCTTGTCCTGTTTATTTGGTTTGTTCGCTTTGTTTACCTGAATGTTCACTCATTTACAACTCTGGCATGTTGTGAGTGTTTATAGTCAGCTTTTGGTACCGATGAAATCAATTCAACGACATATTTGTCTAAAAATGGCACAGTCACTCATCTATATAGTAGCAGGGCTGCAAGATAGCTGTCAGTCAGAAGAGCTGAGATGGTTGTAGTTAACTTAAAGGTGGAGTCCGAAGTTCCCCCTCCCGAAAATAAACACTAGATTTAAAAAGGTGAAAACCAGCTCAATCGGTAGCCTTGGGTCTCTACTCTTGAATAGTAGTGACATTTTGGGCAACTCCCCCTCCCTCTGGCTGCACTTTTATCTTTCCCTTTTGTTTACCTCGTTAGGGCCGTTTTTTGTTGGGCCGATTTTGTTATTGTCTTCAGCCAATGAAGGAGCCATGGGCGCGACGCTCTGTGGGCAAAGTCTTGACTGGGAGATGTCAAACAGAGTCGCTGAAACTTTTGAAAAAATGGTTTCGATAGAGCTCGCTGGAAAACCAGAGTCAACATTGGTGTCGCTT
>JAUESF010000012.1:8420939-8431493 GCA_032274765.1 Malacoctenus tetranemus | reverse complement strand
CACACACACACACACACACACACACACACACACACACACACACACACACACACACACACACACACACACACGGATGAAGGGGAAATCACGTTACCCGGCATTAAAAATGTCCCACCTGCTGAAGTTGGTTCCTCACCATCTGCTGCTGTTGAGACACAAAAGAGGGAAAAAAGAGGGAGGACGGGGAGGAGAGAAGAAAAAAAATTCCATTAGTTTTATCGCAACGATGTCACAGAAGCGAGTGTTGCAGCTGCGCATGCCTCTGCTGATTCACCTATATTAGTCATCAGGCCCTGTGCAAAGCCTATGTGCGATCACATTTGACATGTAGCCCGTTGGAGCGTGCGGGATGTGAAGCCAGACACACCTGCTACCTGTAGGATCCGACATCCTGCCAACAGAAACACACCGCGATGCTGCCATAAAAACCCACCCTGGCACTGCGTCAGGGCCCACCCCCCACCCACCCACCCACTTTAATACGCTGTGTTTTGGTCAGTTGCCTTTTACTAATATGTGTTCATCATTCTGGACCAGTGTAGGATTTAGCCCCTGTGGCATAAATGCTTGCCGCATCCCTGAGCTTCAGTCCAGCTCTGTGGCTAAGATTTGGCCTGTCTACCATCATTACCTCAGCCCTCCATCTCCATCAGTACTTGTAAAATTGCCCCCCCCCCCAAAAAAAAGAAAAATGGTGCCTGAGAGCTGGACTCTGCAGTAGTGGTGGCAAACCAAGGGCATCACATGCATGGGATGACAAATAAGATTGTCGTGGGTGATCAGAAATGCATGACTGTGCTTGGGTGGATTGATGGACAGATGGATGGATGGATGAATGAAACAAAGGAAGACAAACAAGGCCTGAATGCATGGGGATTTGCTGCCCTACGGACCACACTGAATATGTATATCTGTGATTTCTCAACAGCTAATGATGCCGCAAACCAGCGCTTGCTTAATTAAAGTATGATTCAATGTCATGTACATGTTTTCATCAACAGGACTGAATACTAATTAGAGATTAGCATTCGAGGACTGGTCGGGCCACATGGATTATGATATGGACAGCGAGACAGAGAGAGAGAGTTGTGGAGTTCCCCGGTTTCATGCAGCTGCAAATGGAATGAATTCCAGCTGGGATGTATTACAATTTGTAATCGTGAGTGCGACATGTAAGGGACGGATTCTGTTCTGTGTTTCTAAGCAAACATCGATGCTGTGCCAGTCTGCACAGTTTTCCTGCATGTGAAAAAAATCCCAAACGGCCTCGGCCACTGAAGAGTTCCATCAGAAGAAAAAATAAATAAATTACATTCATCGGCACGTAATCACCTCATTCTTACTCATTCAAAGGCGGCTAATTGTGTGAGAAGTGTCAGATTTCTATGTGTCCACTGAATGTCCTGCATGGTATTCTAATGGTTGTTCAGGAAACACAAAACCGGTGCTTTGGCTGATTCTGGTTTCCCTTTGAAACGTCACACTTCAGGCCCAGACAGAAGCATGTTCAGGCTGAGGAGGAGCGCCACGACTGGAGCGCAACTGTGATAAACAGACGTGATTAAAGGGAAGAACCACAGCCTGCGAGACGGCTGTAAATGTGGGAGAGAGCTGTGACTGAAGTTACACAGAATCAAAGCCAAGCACTTTCTCAACCTCTCGACTGTCTGGCAGCAGAAGCTCTCCTTTGTGTTTTTTTCCCATGCACATTGGCCAATGTAATCCCCAAACCAAGCACATTCCACGCTTCACTTAGTGCGGTTTTCTCTCTGCCATTTCCTCCCCGCGCTCACCATAAGGGTCAAGACGCGCATTCGCAGAGCCTTCAGACACGAACTGCAGCCGCACACGCACACACACATCCACACACAATTGCACACTCACACAAAAAAGCAGCAAAGGCAAACATATGCCTTCGAGTGCAGACAACTATTCACGCCCACACATAAATACACATGCTGAGATAGAGATACATAAAAGAAAGATTTTTTTTTTGTTTATACAAGTGTTGAAGCAGTGAATCATAGGCGTGCATACAAAAAGTGAGCATAGAACACACTGGGATGGTGAAATGTGTCTTGCTGGTGTTCCCAGCAGATGAGTCCAAACACCTCAAATTGAGCTGGACCACGTGTCCCATTTCCCACCCGAGAAATAGAACACTGGTAATCACTGAATGTCGCATGACACGACAAACGTGTTGCTCGTTTAAAGGGAAACGTTAGAGGAGCATCATGTTTGGCTCGCTAAAACAGTGAAACAATAATGCAAAAACACTGGATACCTTACTGCAGATGGATAAGTGTTGACAGTGGGTTGTTGCTCAGGGTCACACAGATGCATGTGACGAGCAGCAGGCCAGTCAAAGGTTACGTCACGGCTTCACGACAGAGTCCTCATTAAGCCACCGACACTGGCCACAGTTACATATTCAAACTAACCATCTATTCATTAAAAACTCGCAGGAAGCATTGAAGACCAACTGCAATATATGATCGGCTTCTATTCAGAAATGGAGATACAGCGAGGAAGAGAGTGGAGTCTATTGACTGAAACCACAAAAAGAATTTGCAGATCAATGAACCAGAATGTTACAGGTGAAGTCTGGGGTGTGTGCTCAGGGAAACGTGTTGCAGAGCCAAACAAAACAGAGCGTCTGTTGGTTTCAAGACCAGTTCAATAACAATTAAAAAAAAACATCTAAACCCAATTGCTGTTTAAAGTGGATGTAGATGCGTGAGCTGTTTTAACACACATCCTAAAATAATTCGTTGCGACTAACTAAATGACCAATTAAAACCATGTTGAAAATCAATGGTACAGTGATTTCTTGTCATTTTTTTCTTTGCGTCGTACAAAGGCACATGTTTAACTGACGGCTCCACAACCCAGCAGGAAACCCTGAGCAGCTGCAGAGGAGTTTTTGTTCCAGTCGGACATCAAACTGTGTCTCCAAAGAAAAGCAGTACACATTTATACATAAGGCAGCCTTAACATTATTATGCCTAAGATAAGGTAAAAAAAAATAAAAAATCAATTGCGTCTTACAGTGGATAAAATTGGCTGGAGCTCCAGCTGTCACTTGTCTCCTTGGTAAATCTGCCCTCAAATTAACCAACACATAAAATTGTCTCAAATAAAAAAAAAGCAATGTTATACTAATTAAAAGTTTACCCAGTTTGAATCATGTAGCTTATTTTGATGGTTGATTTTCTGTTGCTAAATCAGCTTTAATGGCTTACAAGCATGCTGGACTCAACGCTGCACACCTATATGACAGTACATACAATTCAGTTCTTATGCTCACTGATAAACGCTGTCTAAAATTGGAACATGACGGAACAGGCACGACCAAACCAGCCATATTGTTCCAGTTTGTATAGTAAACACTTGACGCGGTGATACATCCAGAAACTGTTCTAATATATTTGTAAAACACGGAGGGGTTCTCCAGACGACTTATTTAAATGGCCCCTCTTCTTACTGGGGAGAAGGTCCTCTCTGTGGCACGATAAGCCTCCATCCTGGGATATATTGGTTTAATCTGACTGACAGCCAGGAGGCAGTAATAACCATCCATAATCTAAATAGGAACCAGGCAGCCTGTCCGGCACGGGGCTGATATGACCTCAAGGTGTTCAGTGGAGATAGAAGGAGCGAGTGCACGGGACGAACAAGTATGGGGAGCGTACAAAAGGCGCGCCTACAGCGCCTGCAGAGCCACAGAGGGACGGCCATACACATGCATAATGCAGAGCAGGGCCAGCAAACGCGTACATGGGAGTTATCCGTCTATTTGTCATCAGTGGCCATTCACACTCAGTCTGTTTGTTTGGAGGAAACAAAAAGTCAAGAAAAAGCACGAGAAAATGTAAACCTGCACATCAGGGTACCAAAAATAGGACCAAAACTGCATCTCATTTCACTTCATGGTGACAAATTGACCTTGAGCTTCCCTCTAATTCCATTCTTGCTCTGCCTAGCCGCGACCTTGACCCTTTAATCGACCCGTTTTATTTAAGCGAGGAGCTGAAATGAAGAATCCTTCCGTCCGTGCCGCCGCGATGGAACGTCAGAAGCCCCCCCCCCCATTAATCGAAGAGTTTTCCTCACGTTATCTCCATTGATTCGTAGATTTACACTCGAGAACATGTGATGTTTTTGTATGAGGTGACAAGATAGCGGCTCGCTTGAAACGAATGAAAAGTGTGAATGCGTTTGGATCTCCCAAGATAAACCAAGTGATCCCAATTTCACGAGCTGACAGACACCTAGAAATGGAGCCGGAGAAGGTGAGAGGGACAGAGGAGAAGGAGACGGCAGAACCTGTAACACGATTTACCCGACGCGCAAACCAAATAAAGCCTGTCATATGCACGGTGCGTGCCACTCTGGTGGTCGGCAGCACCTGTTAAAGCAACACAAACAAAAATAAAAACAAAAATGCTACACTTGCCACCTGTCGCGCTGCCCGCATGATCCCTACAAAAATGTGTTTCATCAAATCTGTGTTGGGGTGATTTTATTTTATGTTTTTGTCTTTGTTGGGCTTAATAAAAAACACATTAGAGTATATATATAAACACCTGCAATTTCCAATAAGGATTTGTGCCTAAACAAATCAAAAAATAGTGTTTTTATTCAAGTATGGTGTTATTAACAGGGAAACAATCAAACAACTTCACCAAGAACAGTCAAAAAAGCCAAAGCAATTGGTTGGCTAACTGATGACGTGTTTGGTGGAAAGTTAAAACAGCAGCTGAATAGATCCATATAAATTTAAGATGTGGTCCGTTGGGTTTAACATGAAGAGGTAAACACACTTGGATTGTTTTGTGTGGGACGAGGCAGCGCAAAACATTCCCAGTGTCGTTGCCTTAACATTAGCATTAAGCCTCTAACCCCTGAGGGCTGTCGCAATGAAAGCGTGTCGATGTCGGTGCATTCTGAGGGGGTGAGCTGGTCAACGCAACGACTGCATTAGCTGTAATTATAACGGCCGAGCATCACATGGTCGTGGGAGTTGGCGGCGCTGGCCTCACTGATGCTCTCATCCCTGATGTTAGTTATTAGCATTAGCATAGTTTTTGACCCCCGGTAGATGTTTACGGGCTTCTATCGCACTTGAATTGCAGAATTTCTTTTATTTCCCGGTTTTAGGCGGCGATGAAATAATGCGCGATCGTGACCCATGGCCAGTTGCGACTTCTCTGTGTTTACCTCCGCTCGTGATTCACGACTCAAGCCGCCTCGATGCAAAGTGGGGCGAAAGTAAAAAACGGAGTCCCACATGACACCAAGGCCCGATAAAGCTCATCACTCTTACCTTCATGGCCAGTCGGCCTATGACAAAGTCGAAAACAATCCGGGTAATGGATCGCATCTCCGTTTAGCACTGTGGCATGAAGAATGACAGCCTACTGTCACTGCTAATGCTGGCAGCCCAGACGCCTCGCGCTGGGGGCTGACAAATCCTGTTTATGTCTGTCAAGTGTCTCCGGTCACAAACGACAAGCGGCCAAACTTTTTTTGTGGAACTTTACACGTTTCGTTTTTGTTTTTTTTCCTTGCTGTTTGCCAACAAGAAGAAAATTGAGGTTGTTTTAATTTGGATATGGTATCTCTGGGAAAAAAAAAAAAGATAGAGTCCATAAAACTGCTCCACAAACCTCTTTAATTCGCCACAGATCTGTGTTTAATTAGCGCGCCACTCTAGCTGCAGTTTAAAACGTTCCATGTGTTTTTCAGGCATAAACGAGCAGCATTAATCATCACAATCAAGTTTCCAGGCAGCTGCAGAGAAGGGGACGTCATAAATTTCCACACACTAGTCGAAATGGTAATTCTAGGTGAGAGTTATCATTTACATAAGTGACACAATTCAGGCAATAAGCGCCAAGTTTTAGAGTCACTCTTCCTCTCGTGGTTCGGTTATTGAGGAGGAACTCGGAAGAGCTGGAACCGAGGCGACACCTGAGACTGCTTTATTGGTTCGTGAAGACGGTTGCAGAACTCGGGCCAATAAAGCCGGGGAGAACTTATGGATGCGTTTACTTCCTCTGACGGGGGAATAAAAGAAAACAATGTGCAAAGTGGCTTGTTGCAAATGAGGATTTAGTTACCTTCGGCGGGGCTCATTCGGCAGTCTGTGCACATGTGCTACATTAGCACTACAGATAGATATCACCTTTCCTTGTGCGCTCTGCCCACACACACAAGCTCGCATACGCAAGAGCGCGCGCACGGACGCAAGCTCTCTCGCTTTTTCCTGCCGTCAGCAGATGCTCATTGCACATCTATCTCCCACATAACATCACCCTTAAAAGTGTTTGTTCCATCACAGCGGTGCTTATTAACATGAAGTCATCTTGCTGTGGAGTGGGTGGCTCGCTGTGAAATGAGTCACAGGCACAATACCAACAATAATTAGGGAGGCATTGTTCAGGCACTTCCTTATCATTAGTTGCCTTCCAACTAATGACAGGAAGAGTGCAAGCAGCGCAGCCCTTTACATCAAGTGGCGTGGCAAACACCATCTCTCTGTAGGTAAATAACCCATCCATCCTCGTTTCACTTTTTTTTCTTTTTTGTTTTTGTCAGTGGAGCACAACTGCGGAGCAAAGTCGGCCATTAACGAGTGGCTCTTTGACATGTGATGCAGAGCAGTGGTGGCCAGCCTCGTGTTACTGAAGCCCCACAAATTGCCTCTGAGGACTGCTGTGGAATCCCTTCCTGGTCCCTGATTTTGGCAAAACACGAGAATGAATCGAACCACTGAAGGGAACGGGCATTCTCACCAGCATGCAGAAGCAGGGGGCCTTGAAATAAAAGCAATCTGCAGTTTTTTGCCTCTTCTCGGGATCATAGAAAATTTCTTTATGTGATTATTTTAAAAACATGCACTAATTTTTTCCAACCTCCCAGCAGGCAAAGCCTCAGGGGCGATCCATGATGTCCTCCCAAAGAGGGACCCCTGACCCTATTTTGGGAAACGCTGCATAAGTTAAACCAGGAAATGGTAGTACGCCTTAATGAGGTTGTATTCTTTGGGAGGTCTTTGAGTCTGTTTATTCACAAAACCATTTAAAGGCAGTTTAGAAATGTTAGCGACTGTGTAAAAAATGATACAAAAATAAGTGAGAATTTCTGCTGCTTACGAAGACAAAAAGAAACTACTGCTGTGAAAGAAGAGAAAAAATAGATCGTGGAGATTTTCTCACAACTCGCCCAGCTTTATGTGACATTTGTGACATTTTAGAGATAAGACATATGACAGAAATAGAGTTGGATCCTCCAACCGTAGCACAGACTACCATGTTTACGTTGGTATTTTTGCTTTGTTTCTCTTTGCTGTTAAAATGAAATACAAGACTATATAATCCTGACATTAGTTTATCACATTCAAAACTTGCTGTGCTGAAGCCCTTTGCACAAAAGTAAAAGGTGAATAAAACAGAGTGCCGGCTGGTACATGAAGTTATACAGACACTAATTTTAGATGTAAACAGAAGAAAGAAACCAAATGCTCCAATACAGCGAAAATTGTGTCTCTGTTCTGCCGTGTCTTTATATGCGACACTGTATCAGGATACTCCCAGTATATTGTCTGGAGACCTAATCAGTATATTGCTCTCAGTTCTTGTGTGCGTTTAAAATGCAACAATAGCCTCAAACACTGCAGTGGTGTATTTCCTTTGTAAAAGTGAGCCTGTCAAAAATAAAAGAAAAACAAATTTAAGGAGAAACTGCTTCAAATCTATAATACCTCCGAATGTACAGTATGTGATCAGTTTTGGAGCAGATGTTCAGTCAATTAGAGCAGCAAATTGCTATTCCAAGCGTAGCATAAAAAAAATCCTATTGGATTGGTCTGTCTGCAGGGAAGTGTTTTTGTAATGTGGTCAATACTGGAGTGCAGACGTATCCAAGGCCTGATTCATACTGTGTTTTCGACATGGAATCGATCTGTTTGCTTTTTTGTTTGCTTTTTTTCCCCCACCTAAAAGTCTGCTCTTTAGTGTCAGTGGGCAAAATCAAGTGTCAGGAAATCATATAGGTTCTCAACAGTGCCATGGTCAGTATTGATTGTCCGTAGCCTATAGGAGCCTACTCCAAGAATACAGAAACAGACAGCTGACCACATATTATGGACCAAAGTGGAAACTCAAATTCAGGAGAATGAGCAGAAGTAGCATCGTTAATACCAGCTGGTGCGGATACTTTGTAATTCATGAATGAAGGAAATATTACTACTATGAAGCAATCCCCAACAAATATCTTTGAATTTGAATGAATTTGAGTTGCTAAAATGATTCTGTACCAGATTGTAAACGGTGTCATTGGCATGCTGCAATCATACAAACACATGTCTGTTTCTACAGTCTGAATGAAAACAAACTGAAGACAATAAAGTAAGAATCATTACCTTCAAAGTCAGAAATAAGGAATACATTCAAGAACCACTCAAATGCGGTTAAATGCAGCAACTGTACTGTTTTTCAAATCAAAATTCCCAATTCAGCTTCAAAGTTTGAACACGTTTCAATCCACAAATCCACCTTACTTGTGTTGTTTTTTCCCTCCTACTGACAATTCAAACCCTGGAGCAAAATAAAGCGTTAGCCTGGAGCTCCTTTGCGATCATCTTGAAAACTCCTCATGCAACTTTTAATAAACACCACATCACACATGGTGGGATCAGATGTGGCTGTGCTTTATCTGCCAGTTTTACGTGACGTGAAACGGTGAATACATACAGCAGAGGTCCAGGAAGGGGTTGAGAAGAATGTATCTAAATGATTGACTTGCGTCTCCAAATAAGGAATGCAAGAATAGACCAGGTCAGCACAAAGAAGAGCAAAACAAAAGAACTACAAAATAGAAAAAGTAAACGAAGAAAGAAAAAAATTACGAGCCAAAGAAGGGGGAAAAAGCGCCAAAGAAAAAACTTGCGTCCAATTTAAAGGAATGGGTAATACCAAAAGAGAACTGCGGCCAGCGACCTCATGAACACCAGTCAAATTCTGTGGAAGTGTGCTGCGACCAATAAACAAAAGCAAATAAGCTCCCTGAGTGCTGGAGCACACAGGCCCCATTATGCAGCACAATCTGTTTCCTGAAATGTTATGGTAATTTTTCCGCCCCTTTTGTATCACAAGCCACTGTTTACTTCAATTATCTGAGATAGAGCTCTAAAGGTTAAGTCCTATTGTCTTTTAAAACAAGCTCCACAGAGCTTCATCTGCCCAAGTGAGAGTTTTTGTTGTTTTGGGGTTTGTTTGTTTTTTTTTTTCATCCTCAGTTCAGCTGTAGATTATGTTTCTATATCATCACCTGTAAACCCCAATGATATCCCACCAACCGTTAGTCAAACAGGCTCCGGCTTTATCATGTGAGACACGGGGAAGCTGCTGTCACGGGCTTCCGATGCACTTAACGTAAACACCTACCAGAGCCGCCATCTGTTTTGGAGGATTCTGCTTTCACTTGACTACTCGACACCTACAGGCTGATGCACAATGCCGGGTATGAAAATGCTTAAACCGAAAACTGTGGTTTTACTCCGTTTCTTTCATCAGACAGATGCAAATGCGGCTCACAGGCATTTTCCTTTTTTTCCCCTTCCTCCCAGGATCTCTTAAGTTGCCTTAAATTGTTTTGTAGATTAAAGAAAAGAAAGCACAGGATGATAACTTCAGGTGTTTTGAAGGTCATGGATTTTGGAAATGATGAAAGTGTTTAAAGGTCATCATGAATAATTTTTTTCAATATGCAGAGCTGCTTTATATTTAAGGGAAGGACCAGTGGAGGTAGGGATGAGATGAATATCGCTACAACCACTGATGCCGTTTATACTCTTAGAAGGGAGAGTTTAGGAACAATAGAAAGTCATTAAGGACGCCAGCAACACTGGTCAGGACCAGACCGGGGTCAGGGCAGACCCTGTCGGAGACAATATCCGCACTTCCTTTGTAACTTTTTGACAAATATAAAAGAAAATACTGACGAGCTAATCATGTACATTTACAATTTACTGTCCCGTCTATAAATGACGGGTTGAGAAGAGCCATGGCTGACCATGTCCGATCAAACAGCTCTGATTTCGGGACCAGGCCAGGGCTCACTGTGGACCGGCCGCCCGTCCATCACACGGAAATCACAAACAGACTCTGGGAGGGAACTCAGGCATGCACAGGTAGAGCCTGTGAACCTCACACACTGCACATAAAAGCCCCACTCGGGTGTGAACCTCGAACCTTCTCGCGATGCGGCAAGAGCGCTGCCAGAGCTGATTCAAGCAATCATCTCGCATCATCATCAAACATGCAATTAACAGCTCAGGGGGGCATTGCTAGGGCAAGGCGCCGGGCCTCCAGTGACCCCCACCTCAGAGGGCGGACGACTCCTTTCAACAGCACCCCCCTCCCCAACCCCCTGACGAGAGGGCTGTTGCAGTCTTCAGCCCGGCGCTCGACCCGCAGGTTCCGGGGAGCAGGCGCGAGGGGCCCCAGGGTCAGACACCCGCTGTGCTGCCGAGCCCAAGGGCGACACCCG